>VBSM01000259.1:2297640-2320530 GCA_008086735.1 Cheirogaleus medius
AAAAAAAAAAAAAAAAGAAAGAAAAGAAAGCTAAAGGCAATATGAGAAATGGAAAGGAAAGGGAAAGTAATGAGGGGCTTTCATTTCCAGTAGTGTAATGGACCAGGTCTCCTGACCAACTCTGTTACTGAAAACATAGTACAAATGCCTTAGATTTTCCAAAATATACTTTTAAATGCTTTGATGAGTTGGCAAGTGAATAAGGAATATGTTAGAGGCCAAAGCTAAAAGTAATTGGAAACCCAGAGAACATATTTGATAAATCAGTTTGCCGTTGATGGTTTAACACAGAAAAAGGGGCTCACCCAAGGTGGGGAATGAATGTAACAGGGAATCCCAAAAGGTGAATCAGACATAAATCTTTTGTAGGAATGTTGAATTCCAAGTCCTTTGTTGGTTACATGTGTTGTAAATAACTTCCCAGTCCAAGGCTTAAGTATCTTAATGTTTTCTTTTGATGAACATGTATTAATCTTTTCCTATATCATTAGTGCTTTTTATGTCAAGGCACTTTACAAAAGAAATCCACATGACTAATATACAGGAGGCTTGATCTCATTAGTAATCAGAGAAATGCAAATTAAGTAAAGTCAGAATGATATCATTTTACATCTACCCAGTAGAGTGTAATAAGAAAACAAACAGAAACCAATCTGAAGGGAGAAATGAATTTGAAAAAAATATAACCAAGCATTTTTACTACGGAGATTATTTGAGTAAGCATTTCACAAAGAGGAAATCCAAACAGTGATATTCAGCAAAAGTCTGACTCTAAGATGTAAGTCCACCATTATTCATTTCTAGGAGGAAGTAATAAATTCTTTAAGTATTAGTGAAATTGGAAATTTCTGAGTCTCAGAACTTAAGTCTGAGAAAGTCTTATGACTTTCAAAACTCTAAACTTCATAAAAACAGGGACTATATTTGCTTTGTTCAGGGCTGGAATAGTCACTGGCCCTATAGGCCAAAATAAATAAATAAAATAATAAACAAACAAATGAAAAAAAGTTTGAAATTACAACTATTTCAATGTTAATTACCTTCCTATGTTCCGACACTAGGAGCCTCAGTTGCATTTCTATTTCATTACTTGTTACTGATGCGTCAATTGTGGACGCACACAGAGGTGGAAAGGGAGGAAGGGATGTTGTAGCTCCTGGAGCACATACAGATTTAATCGCTTCTTCACTCATAGGTTTCCATTTGGATTCATCATTCAAATCAAATACACAGGTTTCTACTGCATCAGAGGGTTGACAATTTCCCAGGAACATCTGATGATTGAAAACACAACCAATTGTTCGATATGGGTACAATGGTTTGGGCTGTTCAGCAAGTGGAGGTTCATCAGGATTGGTAGGCTTGTGGATGTACCTAGAAAAATTAAATCATAATTTCATATAATGAGAACTTAAAAACTAAGAAGGCAGCATCTTACTGAAAAAAAAAATTCTAACACTTAAGGCCATAACTACCTCTTATACTTATTTTTCTTTCTTATATTTCTATAATTTGATTACTCTGTAATAATTCTATGGTGTAACTTCTAATATAAAAACCAACTCTATTCCTTTAACAGAATATATTCCATGTATATTGTTAAGATCAAAAAAGTTTATCTCAGATAACACAATTAAAAAACTTAACTATACATTATTAGGCATAACTAACCAAAATGATTATCAACCAGGGAGAAAGAGGATCCAGGGGAATGAGAAGGGGGCCCAGGGCTGTGCCTCTAGAACACACATTTAAAGAAAGACGAAGGAAAACTGAGAAAGAATATCCAGAGAGGAATAATGAAAACTGAAAGACAGTAATGAGAAGAGCTAAGAAAAGATCATGTTCTAGGAAGGAGGAAGCGCTCAACTTTCAAAATCTGATAACAGCCTAAACTACTGAAAAGAATGTCCAGTAGATTTACCAACAAGAAGTTCATAGCCATGTCAAATTTTCAAAAGAAATCATGATTTACAACTTGAATTTACTTTTAGGCTTAGGGATGATCACCAGGAAAAAATGATGCCAATCATACAAAACTAAAATATAATTTACTTCTTACCAATTTCATGTTAGTAAAGAATATTTTAGGGGTACAAATTTTCTTGGAGTTCATTTACTTAGCTGCTATAATTTAAGTATTTTCTTAGTCATGAAAAGGCTCTAATAACTAAAACTATCAACATGTACCTTCAAGTACCATCAACATGAACATAAAACCCTGTAATTTAAAACATTTATATCTTCATTTTAATATCCTTGTAAACTTAGTAGACTAACCGGTGTCCTGTTAAACTCTCCCAAAAAGTGATTGTTCCATCAGTTCCACAAGTCATAACCCATGCATGAGGTACTCCTTTTGCCTTAGTCCCAACACAGACAAAGGCTTCTAATCCATACCCAAGAAGAAGGCTGCACAGGAGATTAGCATGATCTTCACAGTCACCCTAGAAGATAAATTAAAATGAAGTATTTATTCCTTCATATTGTCTCCTCATTAACTATTTACATACAAAGTTATAATAAAAATTTATTAGTAAAGTTTTTCACTTTTAATCATTAGCCCAGTGTTAAACAGAAACAATATGGAAAAAAGATAATATACTAATTTTAGAAAAGTCTAAATTATTTTACAAAGTTAGTGCTTACAAATCTGATGGTCATAACATGTATACTTTAATAGGGGGTATTCAGATTCAAAAGTTTATAAAGAACTCATATAATATAGAAAGAAAAGTAGGAAGATTTTAATAGATATATAATAAATATAATAGTTAAATGACTTGAACAAACAAGCAGACAAAACATACAGCAAGAAATGTAAATAAATGGAAAACCACTCAAATAAAACCAATGAATTAATGGCATCTATATGTGATAATTTCAAAGAAATATACACACAGAAAAAAATGACTGGGAGAAAGAACAAAATGGCAACAAAGGCTATTAGTAGGGTAAGTTATATATAATTTTCCTCTATACTTTCCAAATTCTCTTTGATATGCTTATATTACTTTCACAATTTTAAAAAATTGCTTGAGCCCAGGAGTTTGAGGTTGCTGTGAGCTAGGCTGACGCCATGGCACTCTAGCCCGGGCAACAGAGTGAGACTCTGTCTCAAAAAAATAAAAAAATAATAAAATAAAAAATTATGAAGACTTTTACAAAAACAATAGAAAATATTTGACATGATCTGTGAAAAATTACTAAAATATTAAACAGTATGGCTACAATTATGTAAGGACATGTATTTAAGTATAGGAAAACTACAGGTAATATGAAAAAGCAAAAATAACTTTTTTCCCCCTGCAGAGACATGGTCTTGCTCTGTCGCCCAGGCTGGAAAGCAGTAGCATGATCAGAGCTCACTGCAGCCACAAACACCCCGGCTCAAGCAATTCTCCCGCCTTGGCCCCCACCAAGTAGTTGGGACTACAAGGGAATGCCACCACACTCAGTAAATTTTAAATATTTTGTAGAGATGGGGTCTCACTATGTTTCTCAGGCTGGTCTCCAATTCTTGGCCTCAAGCAATCCTCCTGCCCCGGCCTCCAAAGTGTGGTATTCACAGGTGTGAGCTAGCACGCCCAGCCAAAAATAACTATTGAGTTGACTGTTAGGATGAAGGATAATTTTTTTCTCCAAAAAATTTGCATTAGTGGCTCTATACTGTTTTTTAAAAATTAACTGTAATGAAATATAGCACTTTATAATTATTTAACTAACTTCACAAAAACATAGTAGCTAACCTTTTAGATCCAATAATTTCTGAGATTTTGTCCTAAAAAAATTCAAAAGTAAATATTTAATACAAAAGTTCATTCACAACAAAAAATTGGAAGCAAGCAAAACTCAGCCAAAAGAAACAGTTCCTACAAGAGGGAAATAGTTAAGTAGATTTTGTATATTGACTCAAGAAAACTTAAACAGCCATTAAAAATGGAAATCACAAAGACTGCAGCAACACATGAAAAAATGTAGTATAATGTTAAGTTATAAAGCATGATACAAAATTTTATTTATATCTTAATTATAATTATGGAATAAAGGATACATATATAGGATAAAAACAAAAATATAGAAAGAAATGATAAATTGGGAATAGAATTATGGGCCAAGTTTCACATTTACTGTTGTAAAACAAAAATATTTTAAATATTTAAAGAATTTTCAAGCTTCTATTTTAAGATGAGCTTTCTTTTTGAAATAGTGAATGGAGTGATAATTTTACAAAATAAATATTTATGTAATAATTTTAAATATGTACATACATTCCTACTATGTTTGCAATAAAAAAGTTTCTATATGTATACACAACTTTTGGGAATTACCACTTGGAAATAAAAAAATCAAAATAATTTTTTTGATAAGTAATGTTTAACTGTTTTTCAACTGTGTTTAAGACACAATCTTTCTAATGACAAGTCAATTTCTCATCCAAATATATCTGAGATTCTGTGGGGGATTGGTTCCAGGCTTCCTTTGAATACCAAAACATGTCGATGCTCAAGTCCCTTATATAAAATCACATATTATTTACATATAACCTATGCACATTGTCCCACATACTTCAAATTATCTCTAGATTACTTATACCTCATACAATATAAATGCTATGTAAACAGTTCTTATACTGTATTGTTTTATTTGTATTAATTCTTATTATTGTATTGTTACCTTTTATTGGTTTTTTAAAAAATACTTTCAATCCACAGGTACAGAGGGCCAACTGTATGTTCGTTTTTCTAAGGTATCTTTTTACAAATGTATTGTAAATTCAGAATAACTATGATGTACTGCTATTTAATTCTATTATGTGTGTATGATACCTTGTTTCTACAGAGAAAGGCCAGCAGAGTGCACCATTGTTCCTGTTTACCTCCTCCTCCAATAACAGGGGCTCGTTCATAACCAAGGACATTAACAAATCTTGCTGCTTGCCTTGGAGTATCCAGAAGCCGTCCAGCTCGAAGTGGTTTAACATAGGAACAAACTGGCCTATTTATACCATTTTCATCCTGGAGGAAGAAGGGGAAAATATTACCTGTAATGACAAACTAATCATTCCCAATTTTAACTTTTTTTAAAGAATACATTAATGTAGGATAAAATAATTCTGGATATCATTTACTGAGTGCCTACTTTGCATCCAGCACTAGGCTGCCAACTGCTATGCATATAATTTCTCTTTTAATCCTCATAACATCTCTTTTATTTTCAGTTTATAGCTGAAGAAAACTGAAGCTACAGCTATTATGCAACAGAGCTAGAATTCAAACCCTGAGTTGTCTGACTCCAAAGACTGTGACAGTAAGAACTCCTCTGAGAAAAGGGTGGGCAAGAAAGGTAAGGAAGGGAGAGGGGCCCCAAGCTGAAATATTCTTTTGTATTACCACACAGAATTTAACAATATATATCCACACAGAACAAATAACTTTTCTGACTGGTAAAATAACAATGATCTAAGTTTATTTCTAGACTGTTTCTATTAGGGCATCAAACATAAGAGATCCACAGGAAACAACAATTTGTTAACTAAGTCAATTGAAAGCAAAATTTTGAAAAACATTTTAGAAAGTTTTACATTCTAAATACAGGATCTATCTTAGTGCTTGTGCTGAATAACTACTGTGCATATAAAGGTCTCTGATGGCTGTCCACCATTTCTTTAGTTTTAATATTACCAGGCCGGCCATGGTGGCTCACGCCTGTAATCCTAGCACTCTGGGAGGCCAAGGTGGGAGGATCGTTTGAGCTCAGGAGTTCAAGACCAGCCTAAGCAAGAGTGAGACCCCATCTCTACTAAAAAAATAGAAAGAAATTAGCTGGACAACTAAAAAAAATATATATATATAAAAATTAGGCGAGCATGGTGGCACATGCCTGTAGTCCCAGCTACTTGGGAGGCTGAGGCAGGAAGATCGCTTGAGCTCAGGAGTTTGAGGTTGCTGTGAGCTAGGCTGATGCCACGGCACTCTAGCCCGGGCAACAGAGTGAGACTCTGCCCCAAAATAAATAAATAAATAAATAATATCACCAAAGCCCACATTTTCCTTAATTTCATAGTTACCGATACAGCAAAGTGAAAAGGCCACTTACATATATTTCGTTCCAGCAATATTTCTAATATTACCTAAATATATTCCCATAAGCTATTTATATGTCTTGAAAATTTCAGTATTTCAACCTCTAAACCTGCACTGTTCAATAAGAAAACAACTAACCATATGTGGCTATTTAAATTTTAATTAAAATTAAATAAAACTTAAATTTTAGTTTTTAGTTACCTTAGCCACATTTTGAGTACTCAATACAAAATATGGTGGTCACCATACTGGGCAGCACAAATACAGAACATTTCATTGCAGAAAAGTTCTATTGGATAGTACTGCTGTAAACTTATTTCCTCTTGGGTCCGGAAGCACTGGAAATTCTTTTTCACACTATGCATAATAATTTTGAGGTTTATAACTATAGTTTTTATAACTAGATTGACTGCCTTAAATAACTTGTTCCTTAATTACATAGCCTGTCAAATACAGGAAGCAGCAGTAAGAAATAGCTCTGAGAATCTAAGTAAAATAACCATTCCGTGTACTTTGTGTACATGGGAAGAGGTGGCACAAACCAAAAAGGCACTAGTCCAAACTACAACTTAATACAGACTCTGCCAGGATCAAGTTGCTATTTGGACTCTTCACTTCTCTATCCTGTGTACTGTTTACAAAAAGAGGCAACGCCTGGCCACTGGACAATCTTATATGATTATTATGAGACTAAATGACCTTATGTGCTTCAAATCTTCTTACAATCAATTCTAAGTGTCAGGGACTTAAGTAATATTTCATAAAAGAAAATCCCAGTTGCTTGATATCCTTAGCAGCATCTCAAATTATTCCTCTTTTCCTTTGATTTGCCATTTCTCTGATCTACCACCTCACCCCCTCCTTAGTCCTCTCTGGTCCCAGAAACTATGTGGTAATGAATAACTCTACCTCAGACTAGATACAGCAGGGAGCCAGTTATATTTTGATTGGTTTCTCCTTTTCCTTGGTTCTGATATTGTTGCCACCTTGACAACCCAGGCATTCAATGTACATGTCCAGAAAAGTCAGAAGCCATTTCCTTTATTCCCACCACTAGCCAACTAGGGTCTCTCATTCCCAAGCTCCCTACCTAGAAAATGAACCACTTTTAGCCTGTAGTGCTAAATCTAGGGAAAGTAAGGTAAAGCTAGATCAATGTACAGGATCTGAGAAACATAAGTCAAAATAAATCTACACTATATTTATATATAAGCATCTTTTTCTTTTTCTTTTTTTTTTTGAGACAGAGTCTCACTTTGTGGCCCAGGCTAGAGTGAGTGCCGTGGCGTCAGCCTAGCTCACAGCAACCTCAATCTCCTGGGCTCAAGCGATCCTACTGCCTCAGCCTCCTGAGTAGCTGGGACTACAGGCATGTGCCACCATGCCCGGCTAATTTCTTCTGTATATATTTTTAGTTGGTCAATTAATTTCTTTCTATTTTTAGTAGAGACGGGGTCTCGCTCAGGCTGGTTTCAAACTCCTGACCTTGAGCGGATCCACACGCCTCGGCCTCCTAGAGTGCTAGGATTACAGGCATGAGCCACCACGCCCGGCCATATATAAGCATCTATATGAGGCTGAATACATAAAAAATATTTGAATGGTTCCTCAGAAGTTATAAAAATTATAGAGATTTGACCATATATTTTATGTTGGTTTGTTAAAGAGAGAAAATGGGTTTAGGACTCAGGAAAAACAGAGGCAGGGCTATGTAGCTGAAATGCTACAGTTAAATATCACTGGTCACTGGCTTGGAGATCTTGGTTATATACATTATTACATGTAACGCTGCTTGTATTTAAAAAAAAACAAAACACTAACAAAAAAATATATATGTTCAAAGCCCCAGTTCTGCACACAAGGGCTGAATTTACATATAAACTGCAAAGTGTCCAAGTGGCTATTTATTATTCTAAGTATCAAGCAAGAACACACTCTGAGTTAAACAAAATGGATTTTCATTTACTTTATACATTCAGAAAGAGGTTAAAATACAATAATTAAAATTGAAAGCAAAATAAAACAAAGATTGTATTATGCCACTCACCTATATAGTGAAAGAATATTACAAAAATCAACATTTTACAAATAAACTTTTTTGGGGAATAAATATATTTTAGAAATATAAATTAAATGAAATTTACATATATAACAGTAAATCTCAAATACAGGCATGAAACTTTTCTAATGGAATTAACAAACCTGTGCAAAAATCTTAACCAGCCGTGAGTTGTGTGAAGGTCGAATTTGCAAATATTCTCTCCACCATTGCTTAGCATATACAAGAAACAATCGCTCTTTCTCTGCAGTTTTCTGGCGTTCCAAAGCAAGCTTGAAATCAAAAAAAATTTTAAATTTCTATTCATTCTCCTTAATTACTACAAAATAAGTGACAAATCTACTTCTCCCTGTCACTACTACTACCCTAATCTGAGCCACACCATCATCTTGTTCGTAAGAGCCTAATGACTTCCTTGTTTCTATATCTATCCCAGTACAATCCAGTCTCCATACAATAGTCATAAGTGATCTTATTCTTCTCCTCCAAGACAGAAATTTTTAAATAATAAAGCATATTCTTCTATTCCCTTGTTTAAAGCACTTTAATCATTTTCCATCACACTGCAAACTACCTGCCCTGGCCTCTATCTCATATTCTACCCCCAGACCCATTACACTCCAGCCACACGGGGCTTCTGTTCCTGCATAGGGCCTTTTGCTCTGCAGGGGTCCTCAAACTGCAGCCCACCAAGGACATTTATCCAGCCCGCCAGGTGTTTTTGCCACCGCTGCCTGTCCTGCTTAGCAGCCGACTTGTCCCAGGCCCACAGTGCGCATGTGTGGAATGTGCACCGCACTCTCCAAGGACCCTCCAACGGTCTGACAGTGAACTGGCCCCGTTTAAAAAGTTTGAGGACCCCTGCAGGCTGTTCCCATTGCCCAGAAGCTCAAGCCCCATGTTTGCATGGCTGGCTGCTTCCTACCATTCAGACCTTTCCCTACCCTAACCACTTGACCTAAATCAGCCTCCCCAGTAACCACTCTATCACATCATCTGCAATCATTCTCAACAAAAAACATACTCTCTGATATTTTGTTTACTGACTTGTTTATTGTTTCTCCCCACTAGAATTTAAACTTCTTGAGAGCAAGCTGTCTGCTTTATACACAGCCACACCCCCAGTGTCTGGAACAGTGTCTGGCACATTCTAACATCTGTTTAAGATCAATAAATATTTCTGATGTAAACAAATTTAATAATAGTACAATTTTAAAGAGAAAGCCTGGAAAATTAGAAACAATTTATATAACAGAAATAGGAAAAGAAGCTTATGCTTTAGTCATTAAAAATGATATGAGAGAAACATGAGAAAATGTTTATTAAATGATAAGTTTAAAAAATAGAACCCCTGTACTTGTCAATAAAATAAAAAGAAGTTACTATCAAAAAAATAGAACCCATTTACTTATATAAATTTATGAATAACATGATTGAGACTCATATATACACATATGTATATGTGTGTACATACACATGTACATATTTATTTATTCAAATACTATCAAGGTTGATTCCCACTATGTGGTTTCAGGTATATATACCACCCATAACATATCTCAGATGCTAGAGATTAGAGGGAGATGAGAGATTAGAACAGAAGGTTTCAACAAAACAGGGCAGAACATTGTTTGGTTAGGGGAGAAGGGTCAAGCCATCTAAAACTAAGTAACCACAGATCTTAAAAGGAATACATAACAGGCAGGGTGGAGTAAAGGAACAATTTCAGAACTAAAGTATGTGATCAAGGAGAATCTTTCCACAAGTGCCATCCCAACAAATCAGCAGATAATCACGACCTGAAAAACTAAGGACTGGCAAGGACTAAACAGGTATGGCAAATCCAATTTGAAGGAATGAAGAAACCCACTGATCTTACAAGACCCAGAACAAAGTGATTCCTCAGAGGCCTGACAGTACAATTAGGAAAACAAGCCTCTCAAAACACATTCCAAAAGTGCCAAGCTCTTCTACCTTGAGAGTATACAGGAGAAATGACAGGAGCAGCAAGCTCTCAATATCTGTGAAATTAACACTAAAATCTCACCTCTTACTCCTTTAACCCCTTCAGCTTTGCAATTCTTATGTTGTTTCAATGAATATTCATCCTATTTCCCAAACTAGACTACAGGCTTCCCTAAGAAAACAATCTTGTCTTTATTTTCTTTCTCATCTTTTTTGTAAACCTTTGAGTGCTAATCTAAAAAGTAATAAATAATTTTCTTAAAAAAGAAGAGTAGTTTCTAGGATTTATCTAGTAGGTAAATATACTACTATGAAAATAAATACACAAAAAAAGAGAAACTCAGAATTATTTACCTGTGTGTTCACTACTTCTTGAGATAACGTTTGATTGAGTGGTGGGTACATTTCAAGTTTTATATTTAAAATTCCCACAGAAACTTTTGATTCTGTGCCTGTAAATACAAATATTTAGAACTTTAGAGCTTTCAACACTACGTATATTAAGCCAATCAAAGTCTAGCCAAAATAATTTAGGAACCTGGTGCTTTACCATTTACATGAAATAAAGATAACATTCAACATCACTTTTAATACTCATACTAAAAATGAACCAAATCAGTTTATTTTTTACAATGGCACTTACTTAAGTATAAAAAAATAAAAATAAAAACATTTTCTTAGCTTTCTAATCATGTTTTAAGGAAATTTCTAACCTAAAGGATTTGGTATTCTTAATTTTTATTTTCATTAAATGTATAATACCAACCAGACTTACATTAAATACAAAGTCAAAGCAACTGTTAACACCTCATTCCATCTATGCAAAAAAAAAGTTAGAAAGCATTTATACTCTTCATCACTTATAGTAATTCCCATTTACCCTTCCATTATCATATCACATGTGAGTACAATATTTCAATCCATGCCTAGATTTAAAGAATTAGAAAACAAACATACTTCAGACCAGAACTATTTAATATTTTTTTTAGTGAGTCAGAATATGCTTGTTTTCAGGTCAGTACTATGATTATCATGTTAGGCCTATTCTTGAAGACAATTTACTGGGTATCTTTTTTGAAAATAGATCTCCTACATAAGGAAACATTTTTCTCAACTTTTTATTTAAACAAATTCTGGGTCTGACTCATTAAAATCTAAACTACTAAGGCTATGCTGTGTTTCAGTACTAAAGTAATTCCATTATTTGTTATGGATAAAATACTGGCAAGTTCTGTTTTTTCATTTTATTAGCAAATATATATTACAGAGCAGGCAGTATACAAGATTACAAGGAGGCAATGGTAAATAAGACAGATACTGTCTCTGCCCTTAAGGAGTACTATTCATTGATACTAACATTGAGCAAGTTATCACCTCCATATGACCTCTTCTAGTTCTCACCCACTGTAAAATGTTTGGAGAACACCTACAACATATTTTGCAAGAACCACTGGTACTGATGGGGATGCACTGTATTTCAGGGAGTGCTGGAGTGGAGTTAGTTTTTGTGTATGTGTGCGTAAAGAATTAATTTTCTTTACAGCCTTATATTTAATCAATGTGTGTGAAAAATATTAATTTTATTTATAGCATATTTAATCAAATAAACTTTTAAAAAATTTCTATATTCATTTTATTTATTATTATTATTCTTTAAGACCAGGTCTCACTCTGTTGTCTGGGCTAGAGTGCAGTATCATCATAGCTCACTGCAACCTCAGACTCCTGGGGCTCAAGCAATTCTCCCACCTCAGCCTCCTGAGTAGCTGGGACTATAGGCGTGCACCACCACACCTGGCTAATTTTCAAATTTGTTTTGTAGAGACAGGTCTCGCTACGTTGTTCAGGCTGGTCTCAAACTCCTGGGCTCAAGCAATCCTCCTGCCTCAGCCTCCCGAAGTGTTGGGATTATAGAAGTGCTGGGATTACAGGCATGACCTACAGCACCCAGCTGCTATATTCATTTTAAAGGAAAAAAAATTTCCCTAAAACAAGGCCAGATTAACTGTGAAGTGTTACATTGATACTGTTCTTCAAGACATTCCCCAAGACTATGGTGCTAGAGTACAATTATAATTCTAATGAAATTCTATTTTAAAACCTTTTTACAAGTTTCCATCTTGGCTTATACAGGCATTTTAAAGACATAAAAAAAGTATTTACAAATTGGCTACAAAAAGGTAACAATAATACTAATCATCATACCTACACCCATAAGTTCCACAGTCAGACTAGTCACTCCATTTTCTGAGCCCAAAACTGATCGCCATTCCAGAAAATAGGATGCCACTAAAGTAGTCTCACCAAATATGTCTGTTTTGATTAGCACCATATGAATTGGATCACTTATTGATAACATTGTTGTTGAATCAGCCATTCTAGTTCCATCACCTAGGGACATAAAACAAAGAAAATTATGCTACACTACATATTCAGTTAAGCCAACATAAAAGAATACTTTTATTAAAAAGTATACTAAATAAGCTTACATAAAACCCAATTTGGTAATGTCTCAGAAAAAATGCAAAAGACAGGAAATAAAAGTACAGTTCTATTTCTATCACTAACTTTTGAGAGGACTGGCAGAATTGTAATGAGTTATCTAGTTACTTATATCATATCAGTGCTTTCTGAGCCAAAAGAGAGAAATCTGTTCTTTAAAAGTACTTAACTAAAGTATATGCTACTATAATAAAAAGCCTTCAAATATGTTCACATTAATCCCCAAACTACCTTTATTCCTTAACCTCCAGAAATTATCACTATATTACCTAAATGAAACTGAAAAATTCAACACATCTAGCAATTTATCCCATTAACTACATTACGGTAACATTTTTCAGAGGGGAAAAAATAATAAATTTTAGTAGTACATTAGCCATCTTAAAATCTAAAATTCTTAAGGTATACTTCCATAACTTTGCTTAGTATAAAAATATATTACAATATAAAAATTTCTATATTGACAACTGAAATATAAAAAATACCTTTACTGAAAGAAGCATAGTTTAAAACAATTACAGGAATTAAGTATCATAAAATTTAATTATGAGTTATATGTTCATATCTAAACATTGACTTACTACAGTTATATAACATTATAAACCTGGCCATCCTTCATAAATAGAAGTATCATGTCTCATTCTCTACTATATCCCCAGGACTTGCCTAGTATAGTACTATGCACACAATAAGTATTTAAGTGTTTATTACTAAAGACTCAACATTTAGAAGTCCAAAAAAAAATCTACAGAGAAAATTAATTAGCTAACAGAGAATAAAGCAAGAAGGTAAGTAGTAGTTTAAATTGAGAAGAGAAGTGGGAAAAAAATTAAAACAAAAGACTAGGGAGATACATCCATTACAAATCTCTTCTTATAGCAAAAGTTGCTATAGTTGTTTCAAAATAAAACCTAACAAAGATTTACTCAGTTAAATGACAATTTATTATTGTTTCTTACCTAAGCTTTCTCTGTGTACTTCAAGTAAAAAGCCATCATGAAAATCTGGTTCACAGGCACATGGAACAGGTTTAGAACGAAAACGTTGGTTTCGATAATGTAAACATAAAGTAAATGTTGAACAAACTTGTCCTGGTAAAGGCTCAGGCTCTTGCAGATGTTCCAAGAAAGCTTTTCCACCCAAAACCTGAAGGTAAAGATACCTCCGTGTTGGATCAATATTAGCTGTAAAGTGTAGCAATATATATGAGGAAACTGCCAAATAACTTAAAGAATGTGATAAAGACATAAGGAAATAATTTGACAGAAAAAAATACCCAAAGACTATAAAAAGAGATAGAGTAACAAATTTACTACTATATATACCAGGATCATTTGCACCCTGGGAAGAATAGATACATAACATGATATCCTTTTCTGAGATTAAATCTTGGCTACTTTCTCCCGGCAAGAAAGGTGTCAGAGTCAAACAAAGTCTAGTATACCTTTGCTTTTTGGTTTCTTATTCAACATTTCTTCATCTTCACAACCCAACTCAGACAATTTTCAACTCAGCAAGTTTATTTGTCAGATTACTACTAAAAAAAACAAGCTGTACACTTCCTACAAAATATATACATATACTTTTTAATATGGAACACTTCATGAATTTGCATGTCATCCTTGTGCAGGGGCCATGCTAATCTTCTCTGTATCATTCCAATTTTAGTATATGTGCTGCTGAAGCGAACACTAAAATATATTATTAAAAATGAGAAAAGTGTCCCTGTTTTTTCTTCTACTGTGCTATACGCTAAATCTTGATACTTTATCCAAAACAGAATTTTAAATTTTTGGCTAACTAACCAGAAAAATTAAATATTTCCTTCTGGAAAAAAAATTAAAACATTTTCTATCAAATACCAAACACTATAGCACATCAATATTCATTACTAACCACTATTAAGTTAATGTTAAAAAAAATACATACTTTTTTTAAATGTTGATTGTCTATCAAAACAAATAGGCTGTTTTGGAGATGAAGGGAGTTCTTGATCAACATTGTCCTAGAAAGGCAGAAAAAAAAAACCAAAACAAATTAGAAAACAAAAATTATAGTTAAGTAAGAAAATGCCAACAATGGGATTAAACACTGAACCAAAAGTAGATAGGATAAGGCCCCTTCAAAAAACCCCTTATTTTCCTAGAACAATCAAACCAATGAAAATAAAAGCCAGCATAAAAGACAACACAACTGATAAACAGGTCATTCCTAAAATCTAATACTAAGGAATTAAATTTTCTTCAAACAATGCCATCCACAGAATGCTAAGAACAAATCCTTAACACCTTAAACAAGGTTAAACTTTCTCTAAACCTTATATGACATTTGGCTTGCAATTCCACCATGAACTGATTTTAATAAGAAAGTGACATTCACACAGCAGAAGCCATTACTGGGTCACTTTTTATAACACATTAGTCCATAAACCTCAAAAACCAAAAAAAGATGCTGTATTAAAATACTTATTCCCTTGTGTATTATGAAGTCCAGCCAATTTTTACATTATATTACCAGGTATTGAGGTCACAGTTTTTCATTATTGCCTCATTTTCAAAAGAAGGCCTACTTACTAACTGCACTGAGAGGCCATCTATCATCTCAATACTGACCTATTTGTATGAAAAGTTTTGAGGGCTCTTATGCAGTTATTTTCTTAAAGAAATTTATAATTTGTTAATCATATAGTCCCAAAAGAATGTTTATTTTAAAAATAGGCTTAATCTAAAAAATTATAGACCTATCTTGGTGAAAAAGAACCTTTTTATAGTGAACTAATTTGACTAAAATATGCATATTTAAAATTACAGCTCAAGAGAAAATTTTGTCACTGTAGAGAAAGGAATATGGTATATAACTCAGATTTTACTGATACATAATACTATTTGCTATACTCAAGGGTAGAGCTAGCCTATAGTTTAAAGAATGATATTACTAGACAAAATGGCCTTATTTTAAAATGGCTTTACTAGGAGAGGCCCCAAATACGGATCCTATAAACAGTGTTATGAGCATATACTTATACTCTAAATTTTTTTTCCTAATAGATTACTTACAGTAACAAAATTAAGTTCTTTCATCACATCATCAATGATTCCTCGACGTCTAAGGGCTTTGATCAAATCTTCTGTTGATAAATGTTGTTGATCCGGTGCCAATTCTTCTCGTATAGTCTCAGCAAGGATTTCTCTTATCCTTCCATGGACATCCATCTATGTAGAAAACTTGCATTATAATTTACATTACAAAGTCAAATATTGCTTCTCATGTTTTAGGCTTCCTGAGCTAACAGTAAACTTACAATTATCACCTCAACTGAATAAGAGTAAAAGTAAGCTTTTAAAAGATGAAACTTTAGAGTATGAATTCTAGAAATCATCTCTACTGGTTATCTGCGACCTCTGTTACAATTTCCCCACAAATAACACTCAACCAAAACAAATCTTTTGAGAGAAAGTATAGTATAATTAGAAGAACACAGACCTGGAGTAGGCAGATCAATGATGTTATGACTTTCATACTTTAATCTGTCTAATGATAAATTGATCAGCTTGCAACTTAGCTAACTTATTTAGTCCTTGTGAATGTTTCCTCACTTGTAAGATGGAAAACCTAGTGCCCTCTCACAAGAGTGTTGTGAGGAGTAGACAAAAGATGCTAGAAACCTAGAACAAAATCTGGCTTACAAGTGCACCACACACGGTGGGTTTTATTACTTAAGCTTATTGCATTCAGTTGAGCTCCTCAGACACTGCGGGTTCTTGTGGCGCTCCCAAGTATTCCAAATAGTTTTGTTAAAAATCCTTCAGTAACTTCTTTTGCATGACTTCTTTGTGAATTGCTGATTGAAGCTCCTGGTTCTACTTCTATAATACCCTTATATTTCACCCTTAAAGTAACCCTACTATCTCACCTCAGGATATTAACCTGCTCCAAATACAACTTACACTCAATTAGACTTTCAGAAATCGCTCACTAAGCCCTTCGCTTTCAGTGTCCTATAACCAAAACCGTTCTATCACCTCAGACTCTTACTGGCACTCCTCGGCTTGTTCACTTCTATGGAGGCTAGAAAGCTCTTCTGGCTCCAAACTCGAAGTTCTGCCCACCTCGCGCTCTGCGTCCCACAGCCCTAGCTCGAGTCCTGGCAAAACGGCGCCGCGGTCGGCCCGGCCGAGGGCTGCCAGGCTGGGGGCGCGGGCGCTGCGGGCAGGGAAGGCCCTGGCTCGGCCTGACGCGGTCACTCCCCGCGCCCGGGCCGCTCTCACCTTGCTCAGCTGCTGGTGGATGAGCTGCTTCAGTTCGGAGGCTTTCTCCGGAGGCAGAGACATGCTGGCAGCCAGCGCCTCCCAGCCGCTCCTCCCTGCCTCAGACGCCCTAACCGCGCGGCGCGCCCGGCCCGACCAGGGAGCGTTAGTACCGGCTGGAGCACAAAGCGGCACAGCCCCTAGCCTCGCGCAGCTCCCGGGGGGCGCGACGTCGCGTCAGGCCCGGGGTTGGGCGGGAACCGAGGCCGCGGCGGCGGCCGTGCTAACTGTTTTCAAACGGTGGCGGACTAACAGGGCTCGGGGCTGTCCTCCGCGCTGCCTGATCATCTCCGCCTCCGCTCCACCTTCCCACGAGCCCTGCACCCCGCGACCTCAGCGCACCCATTGCCTTGCCTTGCCGAAAGGCCTACTGGTCCCCCTACTCACCCACCTCCCGCGGCCTCTTTCTGCCTCCTGGACCGGCAGGTAGCTGGACAGGTCCTCAGGATCCGGCGCCGAGGGATTCGAAGGACCCCGGCGCGCGGATCTGGCTCCAAGCTCAGTTATCCGCATTCCCGCACCCCTCGCTCTTTCCAGGCTCGCTCTTATCCTCTTTCCCCTAACCCCGCTGCGACCATGTTTGTTCCCTGCGGGGAGTCGGTCCCCGACCTTACGGGCTTCACCCTCCTGATGGTGAGTCTCCACTGGAGCTTGGTACTGCTGCCTCCCGGGAGGCCTCTGCGGTGTCACCACCCTCACCCGGCGTGTGTCGTGGGGCCTTGGGAGAAAGAGGGCACTAGTTTGTGTTTCACGTTCTCAGCCTGAAAAGATAGGAGGTTGTTGGTGGAGGCGGCGGTCCAAATAGAACCTTTGTTGGCGCTGTAATTAAAACATTCAAGTTTGCAGTTGTCTTTGTTGCCTGTAATATGTTAGTATAATTCCAGATTCATTGTACATATGTCGTTTAGAGCATCCTTAAATTTTATCTTAGAAGATCTTTTTTCAGCTAGTTTTAGAGTCAGTCTTAAGCTAGTACGTCATTGTCCTTAACCAGAGAACTGATAGGGTAATAAAAGTAACTTTTGCCAGCGGCTAACACAGTTTTGTCGTTTTTCCATATGGCCTATATTAATTCATTGTTTTAATCAACATTATATTATATGCCAATATTAGAATAAGACTAGGTGCGTCTCATGGAGTTTACAGTCTAATTGGAAACACATGTAAATCAATAAGGCCCTGAGATAATTGGGAGGGGGAGGGACAGACGGGCCTGCTAAGAAAAGCTTCATAGAGAAAGTAATAACTAGAAGATGGAGGGGGGGGGGTGGGGTAGGGGTACCTGAGAGTAGGACATTTGGGAAAGATGCATGTCTAAAAGAGGCACATAGGCGTGGGGGTCCTGGGGACTGCAAAGAATTTAGGATGGCACATTGAGAGCATAGGCTGGAAGCCCTGTGCACCCAGAAGGCACCACTGGAGAATGCACTGTTTGAAGTGGCATAAGGCTGGAGAGAGACAGAACTATCATTCTTTTATTCACTAAATATCAAACACATAACCCCAAGAAAAGAGTGTTTCAAGAAGGAGGGAATGGCCATCTTTCAAAAGTAGCCAAGAGATGTGTAAGATGAAGAAAGTAGGTTAATGGTGATCATCTGGGCAAACAGTTACCAGTGGAGTGGTGAAGAGGGAGGCTATACTGGAGTAGGTTGAATAAGTGGTAGAAGAGGTGGTAGAGACCTATGTGTATATTCATTCATTAGCTCAGAGATAAAGTTCCTGCTTATGTTTTAATGGACAACTCTTGGAGAATTTTGGCTATGTAGAAATACAAGAAGTGAGGTAGCAGCTAGGGGACTATATGGGGTCAAGAAAGGGTTTTTAGAATGAAAGATATTAGAGCATGTTTACATGCTGATGGGAATAATCCAATAGCAAGGAGAAGAGGGATGATGCAGAAAAGTCTAACCCAAGAAGCAAAATCTTGGAGCAGGGAATTAGTAGGGGATTGGTAGATGACAGCAGTGATAAGTGGGAGAATACTCTGAAGGCCAAAAAAAAAAAAAAAAAAAAAAAAAAAAAACAATTGCTGGAGGAGCTACATTAAAGAGCTACTTTGGAGATAGAAATCAGTAAAAATTAGTCATTAATTAGATACAGTTGGTAAGGGAAAAGAAGATTTCTGGTTTAGGTAATTGAGTGAATAATGTTTCTCTTCTCTGAAATATAAAATATGAGGACAAGTTTGAGCAAAAATTTAGTTTTGTACATGTTGAATGTGAGTTGCCTATGACCCAACCATATGGAGATATCCATTAGGCTCTGGAGCTCAGATTCATGTTTTGGGCTATAGGTAGAGATTTGGCAGTTTGGCTACTTAAAGTCGTGGGGATAAGTGTGTATGTTTAGTGTGAAAAGAAGGTCACTTTACCCATTGGGAATAGTTAGAGAAAGAGGCCTAACAAAGTGAATGGAAAGAAAACCCAGGAGTGCTTTTGTTTATACCTCACAGCATGCTTTTCCACTCCCTAGAGTATTCTTTTCCCAGATCTCTGTATGGCTCCTTCCTTTACCTCTTTCAGTCTATTGTCATTTGTCACCTGAACAGAGTCTTAACTTGATCACCCTATTTAAAATTGCAACTAACCACATACACACACACTCACACTCAGTTTTTCTCCACAGTGCTTACCAGTGTATATTTTACAGTTTATTTTATTTATTTAGGTAAACCATTCCCTCACTAGAATGGAAGCTTCACAAGGGCACAAACTTTCATTGATGAGTTTTCCTGTATTCCCAGTGTCTACAGCAGGGGTCCTCAAACTTTTTAAACAGGGGGCCAGTTCACTGTCCCTTAGACCGTTGGAGAGTGTGCACTGTGGGCCCAGGAGGAATCGGCTGCTAAGCAGGACAGGCAGTGGTGGCAAAAACACCCGGTTGGCCGGATAAATGTCCTGGGCAGGCTGCATGTGGCCCACGGGCGGTAGTTTGAGGACGCCTGGTCTACAGCAATGATTGACATATAGTAGGTGTTCAATAAGTATTTGTTCTTTTTTTCTTTTTCTTATTTTTTTTTTTAATTTTTCTTTTCTTTTTTCTTTTTGCAGGAGAGGCTTTCTCTTCAGAAATAAGTATTTGTTAAAGGTGAAGGAGGCCCCAGTTGACATCTTGGTTATAGCTAATGAAAGTCAATAATCTACCTATGATGCACCTGAACATAAGCATTTAATACTAGTACTATGGTTATTATCTTCTAAGCTTTTTAAAGTGCTGCTAATTTTGGTGACTGATTGAATATATCTTTTTGAATTTCAGCCAGCAGTCTCTGTTGGAAATGTTGGCCAGCTTGCAATAGATCTGATTATTTCTACACTGAATATGTGTAAGATTGGTTACTTCTATACCGATTGTCTTGTGCCAATGGTTGGAAACAATCCATATGCGACTGCAGAAGCAAATTCCACAGAACTTAGTATAAATACTGAAGGTATGTAAAACACCAGCATAGTTCTGAGACAAGGTAGAGTTGTTTTTAAATTAAAAATATACTCTATGGATACTGGTTTGTAGTAAATATTTGCTTAGTGCCAGCTATGTGTAGAAGAATTCACAACCCAATCACATTGTCCTATTCTTTTACATCCTGATTTTAGTTATTAGCATAGAGATTGAGTTGTCTGATGGCACAAGTAGGTATACACCTTTCCCATACCATAAATCTTCATAATTCCTCATTGGATTATCAGGCTTGATTAGTCAGGGAGCACAGTTTGCATTGCACTGACCACTGTTCGGTTATAATGCAGGACAGTACCAAGGGAGTAAGAGAAAAGCTCCTATTGATCATGAAACACAGGAGCATCCAGTTACTTTTTTTGATGACTGAGTGCCCTATTGGCCTCTCAGCTTGCCATAATGAAATGCATTTTGGAGACATAACCCTATTATTGAAATTCCTGCAAGAAAGATCGCTTTGTTAACACAAGACTAAATTGCTTTCTTTTTAAATTTGAGACAAGAGTCTCACTCTCTTGCCTGGTCTAGAGTACCGTGGCGTCAGCCTAGCTCACAGCAGTCTCGAACTCCTGGGCTCAAGGGATCCTCCTGCCTCAGCTTCCTGGGTAGCTGGGACTACAGGCACACACCACACACCACCATGCCCAGCTAATTTTTTTCTATTTTTAGTTTTTGGCTAATTTCTTTCTATTTTTAGTAGAGACAGGATTTCGCTCTTTCTCAGGCTGGTCTCGAGCTCCTGAGCTCAAGCAATCCTCCCACCTGGGCCTCCCAGAGTGCTAGGATTATAGGCGTGAGCCACCGCGCCCAGCCAAGACTAAATTTCAGTTATTGCCTTAAAAGATAAAGAACTATAAATGGTAAGACTAGAGTTCATATACTTTCCGCTAATGATAACTATCATTTATTGAGTATGGATTATGAGCTGAATGCAATGGATTCATTTAATCCTTACAACTATTCCATAAAGTAGTTTTATAGATAAGGAAACCATGGCACAGAGAAGATAACTAGGTTATTCAAGGTCATTTGGTTAATAATTGGTATAACCAAGATTCCAATCAAGGCAGCCTGGCTCCAGAGACCTACTTCTTAGCAATATGCCATACTGCTAATGCACCTTCACTCAAGTAGAAGATCCACTGGCTTTCCTTTCACACAAACTGACAGCAAATCAATTGTATGGCTATAGTTCTTTAATCCACTTTTTTTTAAGATGAAGTATTTTGAAGTAAATTATGATCATGACATGCCACTCCCTAATATATAAATATGCATCTCCTAAGAGATAAGAATATTTTCTTATATAGCTAAAATAACATTACTGTAACAAAATTAATAATTTCTTAATATCTTCCTATACATTATCTACATTCAGATTAGCCCAGTTTATCCCCAAAATGTCATTTAAACTTACTTTGTCCAGACCGGGACTCATAGTACATCTGATTGTTGTGCCCTTGAAATCTCTTTTACTCTAGTCCCTATTTTCCCCCCTTCATCACAAACCTGATTTATTGAAAAAAAGACTGGTCCCATTGTCCTGTAGAATGTCTTGTTGACTTCTGCATTTGTCTGATTACTTCCTCGTAGTGTCATTTGGTTTATTCCTCTAGCCCCTATATTTTCTGTAACTAGAGTTAGGTCTAAAAGCTTGATTAGATATACGGTAAATATTTTGGGGCAGAATACATAAAAAGTGATGTTGCCTTCATATTGTATTATGCCAGAAGAAAAAAGTACTATGAAACAGGAACCTAACAACAAAAAAGAATTGCATGATACACTGATGGAAAATACTGCTATTATTGAAGATGGTATATCTTATATTTTGAAGCTTAGCCTGCCCACCCCCTACAAATAAATTCTTTTCACACCTAGGTCTGTTTAATTAGACTGTATATGTCAAAGATAGATTAGAGGCATGAGTAGCCTATGCCTTAGTCCCTTTTCCCTAAATGTATACCCTTTTCCTTAATTTCTAAACTTCCTTTGGCCCCAATATACCTGGTGCTCACTAGACTTGCTGAGTTCAGCATAGCCCCCAATCATGCCACATCACACCAGCCAGAAGGAGACAATCTCCGAAAGACCTGCCCAGTCCAGGGTTATTTGTAATCTATTTATAGTAATCAAAAGCTTACTCAAGCATAGTGGCCTAATCCTGTCTCTTTGGGGCTCTTATTTTGTCCTTGGTTCATACAAGAGCTTCTAATTCTTAGAAGTGAAGTTGGGCAGGGAAACCTTAAGTATCTAGAGTGGGCCCCTGTGGAATCTGTTGAAGGCTATAGATCCTTTTCCCAGAAAAAATGCACACATTGCCTCACAGGAAATGTACATGTTATTTCGGGTCTTTCAGAAAAATCTTAAAAAACACAAATGTACCTATTTCAGGGATTTTATTACATGGCTAACATTCTCTTCTATTTTGCTATTTTTTCTGTTAATCCCAATGAGTGAGGCCGGGCGCGGTGGCTCATGCCTGTAATCCTAGCACTCTGGGAGGCCG
>VBSM01000259.1:2351120-2365562 GCA_008086735.1 Cheirogaleus medius
AGGCAGGAGGATCACTTGAGCCCAGGAGTGTGAGGCTGCAGTGAGCTGTGATCGTGCCGCTGTGCTCCATTTTCCACTTTATGCTGGGAAGATTGTCACATTACAGGTCGCATTTATGGTATTTAAATGTGCAGGGTGTGGGAGAAAGGGGAGAGAAGTTGGTGGGGAGGAGTGGGCTTCATCCTCAGCGATGACAGTCCCCGAGGGGGTGAGTGGAGGCAGCTGTCTTACAAATTCATGCTGGGGTGGCAAAAGGATCTACCAAGGAAACAGAGCTGGCATTTGTGACCTCTGTGGCCCATGCAAGCAAACACCTATGAGCCATGGCTCCATCTCTGGGCAGATTTTTTGCATTTAAAGTAGGTGAGGGGCCAGGTTTATGCCTGTAATCCTAGTACTCTGGGAGGCCAAGGGGGGAGGATAGCTTGAGGTCAGGAGTTCCAGACCAGCCTGAGCAAGAGCAAGATCCTGTTTCTACTAAAAATAGAAAAATTAGCCAGACATCATGGTGTGCGCCTGTAGTCCCACCTACTCGGGAGGCTGAGGCAGGAGGATTGATTGAGCCCAGGAGTTTGAGGTTGCTGTGAGCTAGGCTGACACCACAGCACTCTAGCCTGGGCAACAGAGCGAGACACTGTCTCAAAAAAATAAAATAAAATAAAATAAAACTGAAGTAGGTGATAAGCCAGGCATGGTGTTGTGCCCCTGTAGCTCCAGCTACTCAGGAGGCTGAGGCAGGAGGATCACTTGAGCCCAGGAGTGTGAGGCTGTAGTGAGCTGTGATCGTACTCCAGCCTGGGTGACAGAGTGAGACTCTATCTCTAAAATTTTTTTTAAATATATAATAAAGTAGGTGGCACATGTGAACATATATGTGCACGTACACACTGCCTCTAGGTTTAAATGCAAGATGATACACTGACTCTCAGTAGGTAGGCATGTTTTAAGGCTATTTTGTTCTGTGCTGAATGACCAGTGTTTGAAACTAGGTTTGACATGCTGAGTGGCCATTCTTCACTGAACTTTTATTTGGGGGGAAAATAATTAGTGGTTCCTGAATAGCAGCCAACACTGTGGTCTCTCCCACTCCCACTCTTCCCCAGCCCCAGGATAGTTTCCCACTTCCCTCTCAGAGTAAAAGGATTCTTCCCAGCAGCTGCGGCCAGCACTTTCCCAACCAGATCATCCTATTCTCTGTCGGGGCCCTTTTTTTTTTAAGTCAGGCAGATGAGTTTCAATAGAGAGAAATTCACTCTTACTTTCCAATATCTCCCTTTTCAGTATTTGATATTTTAAACATTTTTGGTCTTGAGACAAATTTGAAAATAGTCATTATTCAGCAAATGTGTACTGAACACCTATTATGTGCCAGGTGTAGTTACAGGCACTACGGACCCCTGCCCTCTTGGGAGCTTACGTTTTAGACAGGCAATAAACAACAAGTATATGAAAATGCACTCTGATGACTATAATTAATAACAGTGTTCTCACCACCTAAAAATGCATTTGAGGCAACGCGGACGTTGTTAGCTCCATTCAGCCACTCCACAATGAATGCATATTTCACAGCATCATGTTGTGCACCATAAATACATACAACTGTTAGTTGTCAGTTTAAAAAAAAGATACTCTGCATAACATGTGGGAAGGTAAGCAACATGGAAAGAGTGGATTAGTCTGGGATACAGTCTCTATTGCCAATTATTTTTGGTTGCTGTCTTGTCCAACAATATCCGATGCTGCCCTTAGCCTGCCTCTCAGGCCCTCTGTCTGCTGCAGCTTCCCCTCCTGCCTCTGCTGGCGTCTCAGTCCCAGAAACTCCCCTCCAGCTGCGCCTGTGCCGCCCTCCCAGCTCCCTTCCCTTCCAGGCTCCAGCCCTGCTTGCTGGCTGCTTCTGGACTCTTGGAATTGCTCCCTCCTCTGGGTGTGGCCAGAAGATATGGTGGCAGCTTCCCCCAGTCTCTGAGGACACCAGCACACACACTGAGCTCCCTGCCCTCTGGACTCCCTGGTGTTTGTTGTTGGCCCCTTAATCACATGCCTGCTTGGACTGCTGCTTACTGACCAATGGACTGTGTGTGCGGACTTTCCCCATCCACATTATCAACTCCTGGAGGGAGAGGTCACACTCAGGACTTAACTGCTTTCTTCGGGCATGACAGGCTCTCAGAAAAAATCCTGTTGTTCACTAAATCAAGGAAAAACAATTAAGTAGACACATTTGTATATGCAACTTCTAAATGGATGTACCAGAACCTTCCCTGGCTCTTAGATGGGATAAACAAGCACAGATGAATGCTGATTGTTTTTCTATTTGACAAACACCAGTTTTCAATCTTTGACCAATTGTTTATAAAACTGATTTGATATGACATCATTTTCTTTTTTTCCCCATATGTGCATTGTGCAACGACATCATATTTTCAAGCCATTTGGATTTTCTGTCATTACTCTCTAGGAGCATTCTGTAAAGGATTTTTGGCAGGTTGCTTCTAAAACTCTAAATTATGGCCTGCTTGATTAATTCATTAGAATCCCATTCAATCAAGTCTCTGTAGTGATAAACAGCATTGTTGTCTGTCACACAGCCTGTGACCTGGCACAGCCACCCCGAGACCATGACAAGAACTCTGAATGTGGTCAGGACAGCTCAGATCCTGAGAAGCTCTTCCTTTTCAACAGGCAGGGAATGTTAACAGACATCTTGGAGAATGTTGCTTCCAGGGATGGCTTTTTCAGTGACCGTGCACTCAAAAGACAGAGCAGAAACGGCAAAGGGCACAGGTGTCTTGGTGAAATCAACATCCTGCTCTGGGGACCCCAGAGCACAAAGGGTTTGCACAAAGGGAACCCAGCCACAGCCATGATGTGTTGTTGGCAGCACCCGCCTGACATTGCTGTGAACTTGAACTCTGGATATAATTAACGTACCAACTGATGGAGTTGTTAGAACACACACATGCACAAAAGGTTAAAAATGATCGTCGGAGCCAAGTGGACAAGGAATGGTGTCAAATGCCAACGTCTACAGAGAAGTACAGTGATTGGTCCAATAGCCTAAATGCAGGCACATGACACGTGAAATCCTCGAGACTTCGTTTGACCTACATTCAAGGCCACGGCCAGGCAAAGTCATGAAGCGGTAAAAGTCGCCCTTGGTGGCTTCAGTTTCCACGTGCGATCTGTCATCCTCCGTTTTTCCTGAAACCTCCCATCTTCTTCACCTTCTAAATCTTACGGGAAACCCGTGATATTAATCGTGGTTTTAGAGAGTCGCTGCTTATTCCAGAAAAACGTGGAGATGGGAACTGGGAGCCGGGGAGGTCTCAGGACAGAGGACTCGCGCGGCACGCCCAGGGGGAGGACAGAGGCATTCTCTCCGGTCCGGACTCGGGTCTCGGTGCTCTTCCCCGGCTCGCGGCCCTGCCCCGCCGCAGCGCGGTGCGTGAGACCCGGAGACACGCAGACACGCAGAGCGGGCCTGCACTCCGCGAGCAGCCACGACGAGGGGCGCGACGCTCCACCCCGACTCGGACTCGAGACGACACACAGTAGACAGTGGCATAGTACCGCATAGCACAGTTCATTGGATCTTAAAATGGCTTAAGAGAATACAAGAGAAAATTTTTGACTCAGTAACACTACAGGGATCCAGTTTAGCTTCAGATACAACTGGATGCGGGGATTCAGATGATCCTTGGTCCTTCCCCATTTCTTAACTTGCTTTCCTCTTTTTGGACACACTCAGGCTCGCGCCAGTGGGAGGGTCCAAGCTGCTCCAGGCTTACCCCTCCCAGCCTTCCCTCCAGGGGAAATACTCCCCTTCTCCAAGGGGCCTGGGACTGGTCAGGTAATGCACCTGAGAGAGAGGGAATCGCAGGCGGCAACCCCACCAGAAATCCACACACTGAGGGAAAACAAAGAACTACATCAGGAGCTGTGGGCCAGATGGCGGGCAGGCAGAAGTAACAGAGGCCACTGTGTAGGTACTGCTCTAAATGCTACTAGAAGGGTTCTGTCTTCAGTATCTGGTTCTAGACGAAGGCATCGTGTCTCTCCTAGGATTCCTCCCTGCCACTGGCCTGGACGAGGAAGCGTGTGGCATAGTGACTTCAGCAGGCCTCGGCCTCACAGTGAGCGGGGGCTGCCAAGGACAGAGCAGGGAGACAGAACAGATCTAGGGCTGTACGTCAGCACTGAGCCAGGTTTATAATAAGCTTGGACCCTGCCCTACTTCTGGACTCTTCTGTGGGAGAATATATTTCTCTTATTATTTGAGTTTATATCAAGATTTTAGTGGCTTCCAAACAAGAGGATCCTAACTGATACATCTATAACCAGAAAGGTAAAAGAGAAAAGCACATTATTTTTTTTTAAATGATATTATTCTTAGAACATAAATTTTTCTGAACCTGAATATTTAGTTGTGCCCCCTATCTGACAGGTCTCCAAATTATCCTGATTTTTCCCAGATCATTAATGCAAGTATTTAGAGCAAACTTGAACTCTGTAAATATCTCGTGACTATCTGAAATAACTGGAGGCTAAAAATCCAAGACCAATGTGCCATCAGGGTTGGTTTTTGGGGAGGCCCCTCTGGTCTCAGATGGCCACTGTCTTGCTGTGTCCCCACGTGATCTTGCCTCAGCCTGTACAGGGGGTGTTGGGACTAGGTCTGGAGTCTCTTCCTCTGCTTATAAGGACACCAGGCCTGTCAGAGTGGGCCCCATCCTCACGAATCACCTCCCTAAAGGCCCCATCTCCAAATGAAGTCACTTTGGGGCAGGGCTGCAACACATGGAATTTGGGAAGACACAATTCAGTCCATAACAGTAAGTGTCTTCAACAAGTCAATGAGTGGCAGTTATATGCTATTAAGGAACTTTTAATCTTGTTAGATATTATAATGTCATTGAAGTTTCTATATTTTTTCACAGTTGTATAATGAAGTATTCAGGAATATGTACATGATGTATGCAATTTATTTCACAATACTTTAATAAGACAGATAAAGCAAAGGGGGGAAATGATAAATCATAAATCCAGTTGATGGGTATATATTTATATAATTTTCTCTATACTTAACATTTTTCATAAGTTAAAAAAATTAACACACAATTATTTTCAGGTAAATATTTTCAGAACAATTTTTGTAAATGCTATCATAACGTTTCTACATGAAATTCTAGTGGAAGTATAAGGTCTCATATATTTCACTGTTTGTTTCAGAGATGGAGAGCTCGCTCTGTCACTCAGCCTGGAGTGCAGAGGTGTGATCATAGCTCACTGCAACTTCAACCTTCTGGGCTCAAGGGATCCTCCTGCCTCAGCCTCTTGAGTAGCTGAGACTACAAGTGTGCACCACCACGCCTGACTAATTTTTTAAAATTTTTGTAGAGACAGGGTCTCACTGTGTTGCTCAGGCTGGTCTCAAACTCCTGGCCTCGTGTAATCCTCACACTTTGGCCTCCTAAAGTGCTAGGATTACGGATGTGAGCCACCGAGCCTGACTCTATTACATTTTTTGTTTTAACTGAGATCCCACTTCAAGGAATCAGTCCTATTACTTTTTAAACTAAAAATTGACATTATGTGTTAGCTTCCTAGGGCTGCCAAAACAAATTACCACAAACTGGGTACCTTGAAACAAGAAAAGATTATTCTCTAACAGTTCTGGAGCCAGCATACCAAAATTCAGGTGTCAGCAGGGCAACCTGCCATAGGGCCATAGGGGAGGACCCTTCCTTTCCTCTTCCAGCTCCTGGTGTTGCCGGCGCTCCTCGCCTGCAGCTGCAGCACTGCAACATCTGCCTGCATCTTCCTGGGCCTTCTCCCCTGTGCCATTTAGAAGGACACCAGTCATATTGGATTAAGGGCCCACCCTACTCTACTGTGACCTCATCTCACCCTAACTAATTACATCTGCAATGACACTGTTTCTAATTAAGGTCACATTCTGAGGTACTAGGAAGGATATGAATTGGAGGGAGACATTATTCAGCCCAGTAAATATCATCTCAAGAGCTTTGCACACCTATGTGGGTCTCTCTGGTCGGGCTGTGCCAGCGGGTCGTCCCTAGCTATGTTGCAGAGTTCCTGAAGGGCAAAGTTGTCCCCACAAATACTGAAGGAAGATTTAAGCAGAATGGCTCAATATAAGACAACAGATACAAGTTCCAGGTTTGTATCAGGTATACCAGGAAAATTATCCCTGAACATACTTCTTTCCCTCTTTGTCATTTCAGTGTCTCAAGACAAAAAGTTTAGAAGGTTTTATAACTTTTCAAATACAAAGTAGTTTTTCAAATTTTATGTGTATACATGGAAGGGGTACAAGTATAATTTTGTCACATGAAGATACCTGGTAGTGACAAAGTCATGGCCAAAGTGTAGCCATCACCTGAATAACATAAATTGTACCCGTTAAGTAATTTGTCATCATCCACCCCCTTCCTCCCCACCCTTCCAAGTCTCCAATGTCCATAAATTCACACTCCAAGTCCATGTGTACACATATTTAGCCCCACTTCTAAGTGAGAACATGTGGTATTTGTCTATCTGTGTCTGACTTGTTTCAGTTAAAACAGTGGCCTCCAGTTCCATCCATGTTGCTGCAAAAGACATGATTTCATTCTTCCTATGGCTATTATTCCATTGTGCATATATGCCACAGTTTCTTTATCCAATCATCCATTTAGGTTGATACCATATCTTTGCTTTTGTGGGTAGTGCTGCAGCAAACATATAAGTGCAGGTATCTTTTTGATATAATTATTTCTTTTCCTTTGGGAGATGCACAGTAGTGGGATTGCTGGATCGAACGGTAGTTCTATTTTTCATTCTTTGAGAAATCTCCATACTGTTTTCCATAGAGGTTGTACTAATTATGTTCCCACCAGCAATATATATGAGCTCCCTTTTGCTCTGCATCCTCACCAACAACTGTTCTTTTTTGTCTTTTTAGTAATAGCTATTCTGACTGGTGTAAGATCATGTCTCATTGTGGTTTTAATTTGCATTTCTCTGATGACTAGTAACGCCGAGCATTTTTTCACGTGTGTTACAGAGCAAATGGGCTCACTGCCTGAGGTGCATCCAAGCCAATGGCTATGGCACTGGATTTTGAGAAAAGAAAGGCTTCCTTGCAAGGCTGACCGGCAAGGACAGAGGAGGCGACAGCTCAAATCTGGCTCCCTGATTTGGAGTCTGGGGCAAATTTTAAGGGGTTGGAGGGCAAGGGAAAGGATTAGGAATGTTGGTTTGGCAGAGTCTGATTGGAGGGCTTCAAGTTTGAGCATTTACAGTAAGGTATGTTGAGGCAGATTTTAGCCGTGGGTCTTCCTGGCCAATGGACTCCTGGCTTCTGAAAATGTCCAGTGGTCAAGTTCTAGTCACGCCCCTGTCTTTTGCTTCTGTGGGGGAATATTGGTTCTGGGCATTGTTAGAGATGAGAGCTTTTTCTATTGCACATGCCCAGGCTACATGACTTGCAGTTTGGCTCTGTTATACCTACAAGGTAACTCAACATTCTGCTATCAACAGAGTAGGCCCAGTTTGGGCTGGTCCTGTGGTTACAAATTCGTGTTAACCATTCCAGTGTCTTCTTTTGAAAAATGTCTATTCATTTCCTTTTGTTCCAGCAAGTGTTCCAGCTAGTGTTACAGCGATTGGCCGGGGAAAGAACCGAGCGGCACACGGAGAGTCGGAGAACAGCCTTTATTCTGCTGGCGAGCTCAGAGGGGCATGACACCAAATTCTGAGCCCCGCTTCCTTGTTCTCCTCCAGTTTTATACCCTTGGTGGGATTCAAAAAACGTCCAATCAGCAACAAACTTTAACACCCAATCAGCAGTGGGATTCAAAAAGTATCTAATCAACAGTGAGTTCAGCCATGGGGCCCCAGGATGGGGGTTTTCCCCTGTCACTTTGACCATTTTTTAATGGGATTGTTTGGGGGTTTTGATGTTGCTTTTTGAGCTTTTGTATTTTTGGTTTTAGAATTTATTTGCTTAACTTCTTGGAAAGGAGTTAGCATTGAGCCATCCTTGGGACCAGCTAAGAGAGAACAATCAGACATTGCCCATGCATTTGGTCTCAGGGCTGGGAAAATTTTGTCCATCTGTGAAACTAAGTGTGAAATTGTTAGCTTTCAAATACATGAATGTCATCTGTAAAATATGACCGCATGAATCTATTCTTAGGTCACGGATAATTAAAACATTCTTTCCTTAGATTTTGTATTTGTCACTGTGTTTCTCAATTACTTATTTTATAGCAGATTTATAAGCTCTAGTTATTTGATTTAATGCAAAGGATTATCTCTGGTTCTATTTAAGTGAAACAAAATTGAGTGGTAATATGAATACACTAGCAGAAGTGTACGTAGTTTTAGTAAATGTCCCTACCTCCCCTGCACCATTCTTCTCCCACTGGTTCTCCATAGAGGGGACTGCTGTTAATGTTTTGGTGTCTTTCCTTCAAGACTGTTTACATGAGTATAACAACTACTTATATGTTGTTATATGAGTCAGTGTGTGTATTGTTTATTTATACAAAAGTTGAATTATATCATACATTTTTGGGGACTTCCAATGCCCTTTTATTAGCAGTAGTTTTGATATGAGCTCATTAAAGGTATCTGGAAAAATAAGGCTGGAATACAGAAACCAAGGAGTTAGTCAAATGAACATTGAAAACTTCTAGCAGTTTTTATTTCTTCAGTTTTATCACTGACACTAAAATTAACAAAATAGTAAAGAGAAAAACTAAAGGGAACTTCTGGTTTCTGGTCTGGCAGGTAAGGAACTTGGAAGTCATCATTCCATTCCAACAGGTGAAAAGCTGAACAAACTGAAAAGCCAAGAACTCTTCTTAGATCCCTCAAAGAAGTGAGGTCACAGGGCAAACTGCTGCCCCCCAAACTGAAGAGACAGACAGGTGGATACAAGGAATCACATGTGCTGGAGCAGAAATTACCACAGGAAGCAGAACTAAAGTAGGAAAACTTAAAAACCTAAATTATAATTAAAGAATTGCTAGAGGCTCATGTGGACAAGTCTCAGAGTCAAAAGCACCAAAGGGACCCAGTCACAGGGTGGTCCCCACCCCTCTGCAAGTTTTATCTCCAGGACCTTGACCAGGTTCCCACAGTAAATATTGGAGAAAAATCTCCTTGAGCTTCCAGCAAGGGGAAGGGAAAAGGAACCCTTGTGAAAAACACCAGAGCATTCTGTTCTTAACAAGGTCTGCCCTTGGGAGAAACTAAGTAACTAGTCTAACCTGATGGGGTTTTACCAGAGGCTAACTAACCATCATCTTGCCTTACCTAAGGATGGGGAGGGGCTGAGAAACACGACGACCCTCATAGTCCAGGGACACAGGCCCAGTCAAAGGAAGAGACCTGATCATGAGACAGTAGAGTGCTTCCCTCCCCCAACGCCAACACCACACCACTAAAGGCCGATGTACCAGAGTAACTTTTACCCAATACATCAGGTCCACTTCCAAAAATAAATTACAAGGCATGCAAAAAGGCAAAAAACACACTTTGAAGAGACATCAGAACCAGAGGTAGACATGGCAAGGATGTCAGAATTATCAGGTCATGAATTTAAAAACAACTGAGACTAATATGCTGGGGGCCTAGTCAGAAAAGTAGACAGTGTGCAAGAGCAGACAACAACACCAATGTGATCTGAGAGGTGAAAATCCTATGTCAGAACAAAAAAGAAATGCTGGCTATCAGAAATATTATATCAGAAATGAAGAATGCCTTTGATGGGCTCATTAGTTAGACTGGATATAGCTGAGAAAAGAATCTCTGGGCTTAAGGATATGCCAAAAGAAACGTTCAAAATGAACGTTTTGAACGTTTTCAAAGAGAAAAAAATCTTTTAAAAAGATTAAAATCTTTAAAAAAGAAAAAAAATCTTATAAAAGAACAGAATATCCCAGAACTATGGGGACAACTACAAAAGGTATAACATATATGTAATGGAAATATCATAAGGAGAAGAAAGAGAAAAAAAAAGAAGAAATATATGAAACAATAATGACTAAGAATTTCCCCCAAATTAATGTCAGACGTCAAACTGTAATAGAGGGAACTGCCTGGGAAAGGGCAAAATGTATTACAAGCTGCCTCTTTAAAACCTCTTCCTCTCTTCTTGGGAATTAAGATCTGCATCCTTGCCTCAGGCCAGTGGTCAAGAGGGGCAGGGGAGTGTCATTTGTTCTTCGTACCATTAGAGATGGCTCATTGAACCAGTGTACTGTCCCTTTGAGGTCTGGGCAGAGGTCATAAGATTGTCTTCTCAGGAGATGGGACAGATCAGAATCACCAACTCTAGTTAAACAGCAGCAGCCTGAAGCTGAAAGAAAACCCTCCCTTTAAAAGCTCTGTATTTCTGCTTTTAGTTACGAAAATTGGTACTTTAAGATGGGAGTGCCATTTTCCTCATTTGCTGGCAAATTAATAATCTTCCCTTTCCTTTTCCTCAAACCATTTGCCCTAGTTCTTATTATGCAGCCTTCGGGACAAATGCCAAACTTTTGGTCACAGAACTTGGTGTCCCTGAGTGGGCCCATCAGCACCCCGGTGGAACAGCACCCTGCAATGGCTTGAAGCGGCGGGGAGCAGCCTGGGGTCAAGCCATGGGTCTGCACTGGTAGAAGAGCGATAGACCACCCTAGCATTGCGGGAGCCTGTTTTAGCTTTGGGAAACGCCCGTCACTCCCCACACCCGAAGTAGATGCAGCTCCTGCAACCTGAACTGAGCTGAGGAGGGGGAAATGGATTTGCAAAGTGTCTGGATGCCAGGTCATTTGTCTGAGTGAGCTCCCTGGTGTGCACACAGAGACCCTGATTCCACCCATTTGGGAGGTTTTCAGACTTTCCTGCTCTGCGGCAGGGCATTTTGTTTGCATTTGTTTGCAGGCGCTGTTTGGGGGTGGAAGTCACAGTTGAGTGGAGCTGGGGAATCTGGTTTGGATTTGGAACTCATTTGCGGTTCCCAGGGAACCAGGAGGGTTTGGGAGATGTTGGTTCTCATTTGGATTAGGAGATGCTTGTTCTCAGTTTGAGAATTTGGTTTCCTGTGGATGGTTCCCATTTGGTGGGCCTTGGCATTTTGTGTTGGGGATTCCCTGTATCATCTACATTTGATGTTTGTGAGTTTTGTTGCAACATAAGGAAACTCCACCTGAAAGCCACTTGGGGAAAATCTTGGCTGAATTGCCAACTTATAACCGTAAGTCTACGTCTAAGAAGGTATGATGTTACTGTAATCCGATGTAGGTGCTGGAGTGTGAGGGGAAGGGAATGAAACTGTAAATTACAACTGGAATTATTTTGTCAAAGGTCGGATAAATGAAATGATATCCTATATGTACAAAAGAGGCCTCTACTGGCGGTGGGTGGGATAGCAGACCCCGTGCGATAAAACTGGGGAGGGATTAAGTGGGTTGGGTCTCATGTGCCCACTCTCCCTCTGCCAGCTCCCCACCAGCTGGGGAGGCGCCACGGGCTCGGCCATGCTTGAGCTCGCGCTGATGGGGTCCCCCTGCCAGGAAATGAACCTGTACAGAGCCCGGCCTGGGTTAACTGCCGCCCAATGCCACCACTGCCATCCCGGCACCGGGAGAGAGTCGGCAGGGGGAAGGGCGCCACTGGAACTAATTCTTCAGGTCCATACCCACTAGATTGTGACTCTGGGTTGGGCATGGTCTCTCCTGGCAGGGAACTTAATTGGGCCAGAGGGCATCCCTAGCTGTAGCAGGACAATTTATGGCAATATCAGATAAGGGGCTTGAATGTATGAGAACAGCTGTCAGGATCCTTTGAGACAGTCAAAAAGAAAGAGTGGAAAAAGCCACCCAGACGGATGTACAATCACTGTAGTTTTTTTAAAGAAGGACATTGGAAAAATCATAGCCCAAAATTGCAAAGGACTCCAGGTAACAAGAAAGCCCCGGAGAGCAAATGGTTTTTTTTTCAAGTTCAGGACTCAGACAACAAAGGAGGGGGTGCAGTAGCTACAATGCAAATATCCGCACAGGTGACATTGACAGGTGATTCAATTGGTGCCAAGCCACCTGGACAGAAGCGGTCCGGGGAAACCCTTTCCCTGGCTGCCACCCCAACGCCTGGCACCAGCCACGAATGGCACTCCACAAGCCAGGCAGGGCATGGTGGGGGAGAGGCCAAGCAAAGGTGAGGCAGCCATAGGCGAGCAGTGGTCGAGGAACTCGATGAAGGGTACTCAGCCACAGCCTTATGTTTGCCTCCACTTTGGGTTGCCTGACTCACAGGAAGAATTTTTTTTTTTTAGATAGGGTCTCCATCTGTCACCCTGAGTTCAGTGGCATTATCATGGCTCACTGTAACCTCAAACTCCTGAGCTCAAGTGATCCTCCTGCTTCAGCCTCCCGAGTAGCTGGGATTATAGGTGCCAGCGACCATGCCTGGCTAATTTTTTCTATTTTTAGTAGGGACAGGATCTCGCTCTTGCTCAGGCTGGTGTCGAACTCCTGAGCTCAAGCAATCTTCCCGCCTCAACTCCTGAGCTCAAGCAATCCTCCCAGAGTGCTAGGATTACAGGCGTGAGCCACCGTGCCCAGCCTAGAAAGAATTTAAATAATACGAAAAACAAGGAATGAAACTTGGAGTCTTAGTACAAGTGCTGGGAGACAGCCCACAGCCAGTGGCATGCTTGTCAAAGCCACTGAACAAGATTGTGAGAGGAAGGCCTCTGTGCTTCCGGGCAGTAGCGGCTACTTGTGAGCTGTTATTAAACACTGTATAATTGTGCTCAATCCTGCCACCCTGTCACCAGCCGAGGAGAATGGGCCTTTGCAGCATGACTGTTTAGAAGTTCTGGTGGCTGTCAGCCAACGCCAGAGCCAGGTTGGGATCTTTCCCCTGGCAGGAGCAGCTTCACGGACAGCGAAGGACTGCATGCGCGGTGGTCGCGGTCCTGGAACCCACTGCCGCCTGGGACTTCAGCCAGGGAAGCTGAGCTGGCTGCTTCAACCAGAGCCCTTCAGTTATCCAGAGGAGGAAGGATGGGCATTTATACGGACTCTAAATGTGCTTTTGTGGTTGTGCCTGCTCCTGGTGCCATTGGAGGGAAGGGTGTGCCTGACAGTGAGAGGTGGGGCCTCGGGGCCTTGAAAGAAGCCAGAGGAGAAAAAACACCTTACCCATAGAGGAACAAAGATAAGAATTACATCTGTGAACTAAAATAAAATCCTAAGCCCCTTGACTGACTGAACAGACCCCCTCTTGGCCAAGGAGATCCCAGAGAAATCTTACAACTGAGTTCCCAGCCGAGAGACCAGCCCTCCCGCCTAACAGCCATCAACTTTTCTTCCCCAAGGTGAAACAGAAACCAATCTCATGATCTGCTCCTCCCTTTTTGCGGTTTTGGTGCTGCAACTGACCAGCAGTTCCTGATAAGAGACCGCCAACCGTGGAGTGGTTCTGACTAGTCTACAGACTATGCATAGTAAGGGTGTTCGTGTTCTCTGCTTCACCTTCTGACATCTCAGGGCCCCAAACTCCACCTGCTGATCATGCTAAGAACACCATTTTCCGATCACAGACACATGGAGGGTCATGGAGCCTAGTTGCGCACGTGTGTGTTCCTCCTTTCATAAATGTAAGGCTGGTGGCGGCCCCCTTCCATCCCTAGATCAAAAAAGAAAAGGCTCATGAGATCAGACTCGACAAGGACAAAACTGCCAGGCCCCGCTGAGAGAAACCACATGCAGATGTCCACCCGGATAAGAACCGTTTGGCTCCTGGATTCCACAAATACCTCCAGCCCCTCCTATTTCTCAATGACCAACCGACAGTCACAATGGAAAATCCCCAGCTCTTCCACCAAGAGTCCCTAGGGTATAAAAGGCCTCAGCCCCTTCAAACGGAGGCAACTTCTGGGTCCCCCTCTCTTGGGGCCCCAGAACCCAGTCCAGGAGTGTATAATAAAGCCACGTGGTTTGGCCCCCACTCTTTCTCTCTCTGTCTGTCTTTTCTTTTCACCGCCACTGAAAAACCTTACATTTGGTGCCAAAACCAGGAGGGGAGTCTTGGCTGCGCTGGCCTGCCTCAGGGCCGTGGTCGCGCCGTCCCCTCTCATGTCTTCCTGACCTCGGACCGGGACCTCCACCAGATGCCATCGACTAATTAGCCTGGGTAAGTCCCTCTGCCCTTGTGTTCCTAGCCCAGTGAGTCCATTCCACGGTCTCTGTCCATAAAACCTTGGGCCCAAGTCAGAGATCCTACATCCATAGGGACCTGAGTGTCTCCAGGACGCCAGAGCTCCTCAGTCAGTCTTTCCATTAATAAGGAGACATAAGGACCTGAGTGTCTTGGGGATGCCTTAGCCCCTCAGTCAGTCCTTCCATCCGTAAGGATTTATAAGTACCTGAGTGTCTCAAGGAC
>VBSM01002608.1:11989-36277 GCA_008086735.1 Cheirogaleus medius
GCCTCGGCCTCCCAGAGTGCTAGGATTACAGGCGTGAGCCATCACGCCCGGCCGACAAATACACAGATTTTATAGCTGTGACTTCAACATTTTTGTCATAAGACAGGTCAAACTCACTAACATAAAAGGTTTGTTGGATTTAAACTGTCTTTGCAAATGGAAAAAGTTAAAGTTTATTTGTCTCACATGTACTAAGCATTTACTGAGTTTTAGAGAAAACAGGGTAGCAAATTTACATCTGTCAACTCAGAATTTAAGTTTTTTTTAAAGGAGTTTGGGTGTGTTAATTAGAGGAAAATTAAAAATGAATATCAAGGTAACATAAAATCCGAGGAATTTATCAAAGGACTTTATAAGGAAAGTTTACAGATGACCCTAGAGAAAATTTCAAAGCTAAAAAAATTACTAGCTTAATGTCAGAAAGTCACATTTTGCAGACTATTCTAATTAGATAGGTGGTTTTCATTTAGTCTCTGTTTCCTAACTAAACAACTGAGCTTAGGGTGGAGCCCATTAACTAACAAGGGTAACAAAGCATTTGCAATTTTTAGGGCCTAATATTTAAGTATGTGAAAAACAGATACAACTGGAAGGCAAAGCATCTAGATCTTTAAAAAGTTAAGGATCTCACTTTTATAGTGAATCTCAGAACACCCAAAAGAGGAAAATGCCATGGGACTGGAACACACAATGATTTCACAGTGTATCTCATTATAAAGACATTTTCCCAAGGCTGGTGTGTGACCTAATGCCAATTAGTCCACTCTATAATCAGTCCATCCCTCAGGAGAGTCTTATCTCTTGGTGGCAAGAGCCTTTCTTATCTCAATGCACAAAGAAATGAGTAGCCCCCTGCAGTAATAACCATTTACTATAGCTACTGTCAGCCACCTCTAAAACTGCAGTACTCATCAGTGACCCCAGGAGCCATCACACAAAGAAAGGTCAAGTTTTGTCTCATACTACAAAGTAATCCCTGGTATCTTAAAAGCTAAGGAGATTGGGTAACTCAGTGTAAAAGAGAGCAGAGCTTTAGACCTGAGAGGATCTTGTCCATGATTCCTTAGACTCCACAAGAAGACAGAAGACCCCAAGCATGGGGTAAGTAGCATGTTTTCCATGTTGCTCAGGGGTTTCAGAGTCAATAGAAGTCTCCTCTAAATCTTTTTATGTAGCATAAAAGATGGCAAAAAGGAAGAAGAAGCAGGGAGGATTAGAAGTAAAGAGGAGAATAATATTAGAGAAGCAAATTTGGGATTTTAAGTATTTTAAAAAGTCAATGAAATTATATATATTTTTAGCAAAAATCATGTTAACAAGTAGGGAAGTGAACAAAGGGACCAAACATATAATTAACAAAATATTTCACTTGACTGAAAAAAAAATCTCAGATACAGGATCTAAAAAACAAAAAAGGAGAAAGACCTTTAAAAATATATTAATATATGTAGCTTGAGTATCAGGTTTTAAGTAAGCTGAGTTCTGACATAAACTTCTTTAAAAAAAATTTTTTTAAATGCCTTATTACCAGATTTTATCCAGGGCAAACTGCTGACAGTGATAGCTTTTGAGCTTTCTCACCAAAGGTACCGTACCTAGCCAAGGATGCATGAGGCTTCTTCAAAAAGGTGCAAAGCAGTCCTCACAAGACCCAGAACCACCCCTAGGACAGCTCAAATAAAGAAGAGTTTCATTAACCACAAATAAGGTACAATTCATATCTGTCTGTCCATATACCCTAGGGTCTTGACTTCTCAGGTGACCATCTACAGACAAAGGCTCAAAAAGTCCCATGTGACCCCCAAAAGTCCCATGTGTCCTCACAGACAGAAGATAAGAAATCAAAAGCTGTTCATGGAAGGGAAAAGGATCAATAACAAATGGGTAACCCCAGAAGTCAAAAGCCACACAACTGTCAACCCAAAAGGGAAGGATTGCCTGACTAGAAATCAAACCCAGATCACTGTTTTGAAAGCAGGGATTTTTCACTAGACTATAAGGTAGAGCAGGCTTCTTTGTGAATATCAAAGGGGATCCAAAGTAAGCATTTTGAGCTTAGAAAGGGTTTTAAATTTGTTTTCAGTCATATTTTTGCTCTTTAATTTTGTCAAGAGAATTTCTAAGGTAGTCATGACACTATTACTCATCTTTCATTTAATTTAATCTTCTCAGAAATACAAATAAAGCAAATTTTGGGAATGAGAAATCTTTACAGTTATTTTTAAAATTTAGCATTCTTTCTAATTTAAAGGATCCATCTTCTAGACATCAAAAATGAGAATTTGCAATGGTGTACTTAATTCAATAGTGACTCAATCCAATAGCCTCTTCACAGAAAGCACGGGATGTAATTTTCTAGAATAAGTTTTTATCACTTAAGAAAGAGGTGTTTCCTGGGGAGGGCATAGAAGGCAATCCCAATTATCCCTTCCCAAAAAATGTACTCTCCAGATTAGGCTAAAATAGCAAAATACTCTTGTTGCCACAGACAGTTAAGGATGGTGCTGGTGTATATTGTGCCCCTTGACCCACAAATTTGTGGGAGCCACCAGTCACAGACTGATAATCTGTAACACTTAGTAGGCCCTCCTAGGATTGGACTTTCCCAGCACTAACCAGGCAAAAAGGGTTGAGATGACAAAATTTCTATAGGGATGGGACTTTTGAAGACAAGCTCTTCTGAGAGCTTCACACATTTAGGAAAAAGTGTGCTGCTTGAAATTTCACATGTCTCAGGTTTCCAGTCATTTTCAGACTGGCCACAAGATGTGACCTGAAAATCATGCCACACAGATGACAGAGACCAAGAAAGAGTGCTTCCCACTTGGTCACTAGTCAAGCTTTCAAGGACATGAAACAAGATGAGATAGGAACCTCAAAGAGTTTTCATTTTGGAGACTCAAAGCAAAGTTTATATGTCAGTATGATCACAACCACAAAACTGCCATTATCAAGGCTGGCTTGAAAAGTGGATTACAAGGGTTTTAGGCCCCCCATTTAACCTTGTGACACTATTCTTTATGAAAAACAACAACAACAACATAGAAAGAAAGACAAAGCAAAAGAGTATTTCTCTGGGCAATATACATTACCGTAATATTTGTACCCCCATAATATGATGAAATAAAAAAAATTAAAAAATAAAGGACTTCACAAACATTAAAAAATAATAATAATAAAAAATAAAAAAAAGAATATTTCTCAAAGGAAGCAGATCAAATAATAGGAATATTCATACCAAAAAGTACACCGGAGTTGCTATAACCAAGACTACTCACACAATGTTTTTTTCTCCCATTAATCAAAATTTTAAAAAGGAAAAAGAGACAAACAGTGATTTTTATCATTCATTTGACCAGATTTCACAAAGAGAGATGCTGGGAGCCTGGCTGGTAAGAAATTCTTACCCTTCTGCCATCTGGTCAGGTTCCAGATTCCCATCACTGCAGTTTCCAAAAGAGTGAAAAGACTTTGGTATCCTGTTGACAGCACCAAACCTATAGAGGCCAAGGGGAAACTTCCCTTTGTTCCCATAAAGTTTTGCTGAAAAATCAACTGACAAAAGACAGATTAGTAAGAGAAATGGCGTATAAATTTATTAGCCTGCACTGGGAGAAAAAAATCATAAACTGATTAACTCAACTCCACAATGAGGTCCAGATGCTTACCTACCAACTTGAAGTTATACAAAGAATAGGGGTTCAGAGAATAGGCAAAAACAGCTTATGGTGGTAAATCAGGTTATGGTGTAAAACACATTATGAGAGAAGAGGAGGCCTGGTCTTGTTATGTAGATAAAACCTCATGGGTAACAGCTCTCAGAGAAAATAAATGATAAATATTAATATTTCTTACAGACCTCTAAAGGTGTCCAACTTTCAGTTACTCTTCCTAGGTCTAGCAAAAGAGGGCCCCCTCAAAAAGCCCTGCTACATCAATGCAGAGTTTTCTCTAGAGATATAAAATTTCCCCACAAAGCATAGCTTTTAAAGCTCCTTCTGTTTGCAGGCCCTCTGAACAGCCATCTCAAAATATATCAAAAGATATATTTTGGGGTAAATTAATTTTTTCTTCAGCAGGAAATCAGCCTTAACAACATCCAGAACAGAAGAGGATTCTGCACAGGATATAGGACTTATGTGACAAAAAGTCTTCTTCCTCTCCAAGAGCTCAAATATATTTTATTCTATTGTTAAAAAAATTATTTTGCATTTTTTGTTAAAAGGTTAAGTCAGACTTTATTTATCACTCTTGCCATAGATGTACACATTCCTGCAATTTAATGGGGTTTTAGAGTAGAGGCCAGAGATTAGGTTTGACTCCTAACAGGGAAAATTAGGGATTTATAATGAATGAGCAAGGGACAGAGGTCAGGAGTGGGAAGGGACAGAGGTACAGAATGGAAAATTACTAAAAGCATAGCTTAGTTTTTGCTGAAGTGACTTAACTGTATTCTTGCTGTGGGCAGGCCAGGGTGATCAGATATTATGTGAGGGATGAGGAATTTTGTCAAATATTGAAGGTGATCAGATATTGAAGGTGGGGGATTCTGGCTAAACCAACTTGATAAAATTTCCTAAAATTGGGCTCTTGAGGACATGGCCAAGGACCAGGCCAGTCGGGAAAAGGCTGAGGAGACTGTCTAGTGTTTGGTCAAGGAGAGAGTCTTTGTCAGTCCCTTTTACTGCCCTCCAAAAACCCCTCCAATTCTTTTCTTGGGGCCTGAGAGAAAGTATTACACAAACATAGTTCAAGCTCAAGGTTCCCAGGAGATTTTGGCCCCTCCATCCTAGAAATTCTGGTGTTGGCCACTATGATGAAGGGAAACCACACAGCCTGAAGGAGAGACATTGTCCATTTCCCCCAAATCTGATCTTCTGGAATTGGCCTCACTGGGTGACTGCTTGGTTCTCCTTGATTCTTTCTGCATCTATCTGATTCAACATAGGCCACCAGCCTGACCTTAGGGTGACCTTTTCCTCAACACCTGGAAAAGACTTATTAATAACACTTTACTAATTTGTATACCATTAAGTGTGTTGAAAAGCTTTCTCTAGTCTTTCTTCTGCAAATTATCTCATAGTTTACACTTACCTTCTTCAGGCTATGCATCCAGCCATTAGACAGGAGATAAGGAATCTGACCAGGTCCAATGGCTCCACCTGGTGGCAGCTTTGGGGAGGCTCTTTAAACCAGCCACAGCAGAAGAGAGTCATGTTTTACAAACTGCTTACCTTGGTCTTCTACAAGATCACGATTGAAGAACCTTGAAGAAGAATCTTATTGGTTGGACCTGAACCTGTCCTCACAGGCAAAGAGTGACAACATTTTTGTTTGCAAAGAAAAAAAGAAAGCCCCATATTGTGACTTGGGATCTGGATGTATTGGTAGTGTATATCTGCCTGGGAAAGAGAGCAAACAGTTTTGAGACACAAACTTAAGCATCTCAATTTTCTTTCTTCTTCTTCTTTTTTTTTTTTTTTGTCTTTAGAGATGAGTTCTCATTCTGTCACCTAGGCTGAAGTGCAGTGGTGCAATCATAGCTCACAGCAGCCTTGAACTCCTGGACTCACATGAGCCTCCTGTGTCTCTGGGATTATAGGCATGAACCACCACACTGCGGCCCTCTTTTTATTTAATGCTACTTTTGGTCTAATGCCACTTTTGGTTTTCAGTGAAACATTTCCCCACCAAGTATGAGATCTGATGTCCTGAAAGAACTGGAAGACTGAATATTACAACCAAGAAATGCAAGAGTTAGCTCCTGGAAGAGTTAAATATGAGCAGTGAAAATCAGAGAACAAGCAAATAACTTACTTCTCCTTTTTTTCATCAGTGGCCTATCCAAACTGTGGTTTCTCCTTACTATCCAGCTGGAGAAGCCCTGCACCAAGTAACTGCCCTGCTGACTTCCCAGCTTGTGATGCAGAGGGAACAGGATAACTTCTCATCACACCACTCAGCATCTTCCCTTTCCTCCCTCTCCTGCTTGCTTTCTTCCTTCCCAGTCACCGACCTGAGTGTACACAACCCCATGAGCTGTTGGCATCTTCATTCTTGCTTCATCCTCTACTTTCTTTTTTTTTATTTCAGCATATTATGGGGGTACAAATGTTAAAGTTATGTATATTGACCTTGCCCCCCTTCCCCTCAAGTCAGAGCTTCAAGCGTGTCCATCACCCAGATGGTGCGCATCACACTCGCTATGTATGTATATACCCATCCCCTCCTCCCCCCATCCTCTACTTTCTAGAAAACTTGTTTAAAATAGTTTGTCTCTTATGTCTCCCTCTCTTTTAAAAAAATCTCTAATAGTCACCCCTCCACTTTCCCCTTAACATGTATTTGTTGAATTTTGTAATTTTTCGTAAAATAGTCTACATTGTTTGTAACATAGTTTACATTTGTTGAATGTTGTAATTTTTTGTAATATAGTCTACATTCTAGATTTGACTAATTACATTCGAAGGGTGTAAAATTCTCTCAGCTGGCAGTTACTACTGAAGCTACATCAAATTGAAGTTTGAGGTTTTTGGCAAGAATACTTTTTTTTTTGAGACATAGTCTCACTCTGTTGCAGGGACTAGAGTGCCGTGACGTCAGCCTAGCTCACAGCAACCTCAAACTCCTGGGCTCAAGCGATCCTCCTGCCTCAGGCCCCCAAGTAGCTGGGACTACAGGCATGCGCCACCATGCCCGGCTAATTTTTTCTATATATATTTTTAGTTGGCCAATTAATTTCTTTCTATTTATAGTAGAGATGGGGTCTCGCTTTTGCTCAGGCTAGTTTTGAACTCCTGACCTTGAGCGATCCTCCCGCCTTGGCCTCCCAGAGTGCTAGGATTACAGGCAGGAGCCACCACGCCCAGCCAAGAATACTTTTTATATTGAGCTGCTGATTCCTATTGTATCACTTTAAGAGGCACTTATTGTCTGGTTGTCTCCACTTGGTGGAGTTAAAATTGATTAGTGGTTTCAGGTGTTGTCAGCCCAATGCATTGGTTACAAAGTTCCCCAATAGACGTTCACCTAATGACTTCAGGAGCCATTGATAGGCATTATCTATTTAAGTTGGTGCAAAAGTAATTGTGGTTTTAGCATTCTAGAAATATGTCATTTGATATTGGAATACATTCTTAAATAAATGTGGTTATGTTATACATCATTTTAATGCGTATTTCTTGCTTTATGTTTTTTGTTAAGGACTTATTACTTGCTGTTTAGTTTATATTTATTTTATTTTATTTTTATTTATTTATTTATTTATTTATTTTTGAAACAGAGTCTTACTTTGTTGCCCAGGCTAGGGTGAGTGCCATGGCGTCAGCCTAGCTCACAGCAACCTCAAACTCCTGGGCTCAAGCAATCCTTCTGCCTCAGCCTCCCGAGTAGCTGGGACTACAGGCATGCGCCACCATGCCCAGCTCATTTTTTCTATATATTTTTAGTTGGCCAATTAATTTCTTTCTATTTTTAGTAGAGACGGGGTCTCGCTCTTGGTCAGGCTGGTTTCGAACTCCTGACCTTGAGCTATCCACCCGCCTCGGCCTCCCAGAGTGCTAGGATTACAGGCGTGAGCCACCGCGCCCGGCCTAAAAATGTACATTATTTTATAAAAATCTAACTATAATACTATGTACTTAATAATTCCAAAAAATAAAAACTGTTTGTTAATTTTAAAGTTCACTAACCTTTTAATGACTTCATTGTGTCTGCTTTTTGTTGGAAAGCATTTGAACATTTTGTTGCAGCAGGAATGTCCTCAGTTTCAATTGATCCTGTAGATAGATATCAGTCATTTGTGATCTTAATGGTATCTTGATTTGTGTTAGGTAGGAGAATGCAGATTCACAGTAATGAGTGAAAAGCAAGAAAGCATTTTCAGGGATGTTGCTGAAGTCATGGGTATACTACTGCATTTTTCCATACCTCAACTGGATCTTTCTTAGCATCAAACAATGGCTTTAAAATGTCATCTACTGAGAGCTCAATCAATTCCATCTATAGTTCTTTAGGTGTCTGGGTGATATCAACTAGGTGAAACTGAAATGCTAATTTGAATGTGATGTCATGATTCGCAAAGTCAGTGAACTTTTCATTATATCTCTAATTAATAGGTCTATAACAGTTGCACATTCTTCAGATGATTCACATATATCATCCTGCCCATCAGTGACCTTTGCTAACTGGGGAAAATGTTCATCAGAAATTTCCTTTTGAAGAAGAAATGTTTTGAAAAAAGATAGCTTTTTTTGAAATGCTTGGATTTTTTTGATACATATCATATACAGACTTAGTTTTACCTTGCAGAGAAATATTCAAGTCATTTTGATTTGACATGATATCACACAGAAATTTTGCATTCCTATAGAAATCTTCTTTCAATAATTCACATTGCTGATTCTCTTCTTCATAAAATTGAATTATCTGTTCTCACAGAGATAAAATTTTGGCTAACACCCATCCTGTGATAGCCAATGCACTTTAGAATGATATGGCAGATCCACACTGAATACCTCATGGTTCAACTTTAGGATGTTACAAAACTGATGATGCTATGTTGCATTTGCAGGAATATAGTTAACAATACTTACAACTTGTTGCAAAGTGTCACTTAAAATAGTAGCTTTAGCAGAGATTTTGCTGATGCAAGATACAATGAAAAGAAATGAGAGCATCTGGATCTGTTAAAACTTTTTTAAACTGTGCAATAAACCTTTCATATTTTTCTGTAATGGAAAGGGCACCATCTGTACATAAAACTCACTAAAATTACCAAACTAAGTCCAACTTCATTACATTTATCTTGAAATTGTTGAAGATATCTATTCCTTGTGTTCTCCTCACAAGAGTGCCCAAAGCAAGTAACACTTCCTAGCAAAGGAAATTTTCTGTTTTGACCTGAATAAAGTATAAAACCTGCACTGAATCAGTAGTATCAGTTGATTCATCAAAACCAATTGAATAACATATATTTTCCTTTTGAAGTATCACATGAAGTTGTTCTGCTAAATTGAAGGCGAATTCATGCTGCCAATCAGTTGTGGTTCTTCTTGAAAGAGGCAATTGGTTAGGACAACCAAAGATGGAAAAAAAAAGAAAGAGGCAATTGTTTGTACTTTGAAATGTTTTTGGGGTATAAGCATCCTACAACTTCAACAATGCATTCTTTCACAATTTCCATATCACTGAATGGCTTCCTTTTTTCCTGAGTATATAAGCTACTTTGTAAGTTGCTTCAGTGGCATTATTTCCAGGTCTTATTTTTGTTTGAAAGAATTGGCTTTGCTTTCGCTTTTCATCTTTTAATTTCTGCAATACAATCTTTCATGCCTCTCCCAGTGGGACCCAGTGGGACCTCTCTGTGGAGCCTATAACAGAAGCCACAACAGTTACTAATTAGACTAGGTACTTCGTGCCAGGCACTGTCCTAAACCCTCTGGTCATTTACTGATTTAGTCTCTCACCCTGAGGGTATGGAGCTTTCATTTTAAATGAGGTTCATAAATTTGATTATTTAACTGACTGGCCTTTTTTATTATAAAGCCAGATTTTTAAGAGAATTGATAATGTCCCAAGGACTGATTGTCTCAATAAAAAGACAATAAATTTCATCCAAAGTACAAGAAGAAATCCTTTAATTGTATTTAAAGAAATAGTAATAATACAAATGATTATTTTCTGTTGTCATCCTTAGGAATAACATATTTCAGATAGTTACAGTTGTAGTTAATAGTTATACTATATTATATATATATATATATACACACACATACACACTACCATATGTACCAAATACTTACATTTTTATGTGTTTGTATATATATTTGACTGTCATTGCCAAAAGATTTATCTGTTTTTGGCCAGGTGCTGTGGCTCATGCCTGAAATCCCAGTACTTAGGAGGCTAAGGCAGGAGGATTGCTTGAGACCAGGAGTTCAAGAACAGCCTGGGCAACATAGTGGGACCCTGTCTCTACTCTAATTTTTTTAAAGATTTATCTGTTTTCAGTGGTTTTTAAATGTCCAAATGTTTTAATTATGCAGAAATATTTATAAATTTCCTCCTGTTCACCCTTTTATATGCTTCGATATTATCTGCTACGAGTCCTCCAGTGCCTACAAAACTGTCAGGTCTGAATGCAGAATCACTCTTCCATTTTGACAACATCATGCAGCTAGCATCATACTTAATGGCGAAATATTAAATCCTTTCCTCCCAATATTGAAACACAAGGATGACCAGTCTCACCACTTCTATTTAGCATTGTACTAGATGTTCTAGCCATTGTGATTTTTAAAAAGGCATTAATATCATTATGGTGAATGAAAAAACAGAAACACTTGTTTTATTGTGTGAGAATAACTCTAGCCTCTACTTCTATTCAAAAAGTGTCATTAAGGCCAAGTACAGTGGATCACATCTCCAATCCTAGCACTTTGGGAGACCAAGGTGGGAGGATTCCTTGAGGCCAGGAGTTTGAATCCAGCCCAAGCACCACAGCAAAACCACCATCTCTACAAAAAATTTTAAAAAATTAGCAGAGTGGTGTGGCACACACCTATAGTCCCAGTTACTTAGGAGGCTGAGGCAGGAGGATCACTTGAGCCCAGGAGTTTGAGGTTGCACTGAGCTATGATGAGGTCACTGCACTCTAGTCCAGGCAACAGAGTGAGCCCCTCTCTCACAAAACAAAAACAAACAAAAAAACCCATCATTAAAATCTATGGTGAAAATGTTTTCATTGGGGAGCAAGATGTGGAACATGTCAAAACTCTCTTCTCTTTTTGCAACTATTCTTTCTGTAAGTTTAAAATTAGTTCAAAATAAAAAGTTTTTTGCCTGTAATCCTAGCACTCTGGGAGGCCAAGTTGGGATGATCGTTTGAGCTCAGGAGTTCAACACCAGCCTGAGCCAGAGCAAGACCCTGTCTCTACCAAAAATAGAAAAAATTAGCCAGGCATGGTGGTGCATGCCTGCAGTCCCAGCTACTCGGGAGGCTGAGGCAGAAGGATTGCTTGAGCCCAGGAGTTTGAGGTTGCTGTGAGCTAGGCTGACGCCATGGCACTCTAGCCCGAGCAACAGAGTGAGACTCTGTCTCAAAAAATAAATAAATAAAAATAAAAAGTTTTTAAAAATATGCCTTCTCAAAAATATTTTATAGCATTTTGTGTTTTGAGGAAGAAGAGGTGGATTTCAGTAAACATTTATTTTAGTAAATATTCATTGGCCAAGTGTTACCTGCCTGATACTGTGCTAAATGCTGGGGATTCCAAGGTGAACAAAAAGTGAAATAAAAGACTCCCCAGTAAGCTTCTCAGTACTTTATTCTTTCATCAAAACAATATATTAATCAAAAGAAAATTTTAAAGAATGGAGAACCTGCATTCATTAACTTGTGGAACACAGATTTCCCTAACTTTTGGAGTAGAAGGGCCAAACACTCTGACATAATCATATAATATATTATATAATCATATAATCTGATATAAGTTGAAGTCTGCCCAAGCCCTCCCCACAGCCCTCTTCATCCTTCAGGAAAACTTTCCAGCCCCTCCCTTTACTGTCTCCTCTTTTGGGATTTCCCTCTCCTGCCCTGTACCATTTCTCCAGGTTAGTTGGTAGTGGTCTAAGAACTCTATCTGAACTTGAAGATCATCAGTGCATTGAAAGAGCTAGTTATTGTCCTGTGAGTCACAGGATACTTCTCATTAATTAATCAGTGAGCCAAGTTCAAAGAAACAGGGGATTGTTACTTTATGAATTATAATAGATTTGCTTATATTCATTTTAACAATTTCAGCTATAATGCCATACTGCAAGCCAATCTTGACCATAGTTTGGCCACAATAAGGAGATAACTCTATAAAAATTTGCAATGTGTATCCAACCATCTCGGTACAGAATCCGTAGTCTATTGCACCATTCGTTTCTAATTGTCTTAGGTGGTTTCACTCTTGAACTTTATGTGAACTCCCTAGTTCTCCTTAGAAGCAAGACCCTTGTTTTCCATTTCTTGATTATATTACATATAAGCATCTCCTCATATTTCATTTCAATAGACTACACTGTTCTGTGGTTTTTATTTTTAATAAGAAAATCCAGATTGAGGTAAAAGAACTGAGAACCTCCGTACTAGCCTTCTTTACACATTAGCTCATAAACATTTATCTGGGCTGCTCTCACTCAGCATCTATGGTACTTATTCTAATACTTCTTCCTGTTTCCATGATTTTGCTATGACCTATTACATACACTTGCTTATTTCTTTTTCTTGGAGTAAAGCAAAATAGAACAATGCATGGAGTGATTCTGTGTGGCTCTGAGGAATCAAATCATCATTAAATATAAATCTCAGGCAAAAGATTTATAGTCTTCAGGCTGCTGGGCTAAAGACACCAATGTCTACAAAAATCTCACCTGCAGCTCCAGGCCAAAAAATGACAAACTTTTGGTAAAGAAAGAAGGGGGTCCAATCATGACTACCAGAGAATGAGGTATGAAAAAAAAGAGCTCAGGTTTAAAAAAATAATGTTATATGCAACTATAAGGAGGATACAAAATTGATTTGGTTGTGGTAGAATGCTGGGGAAGAGAATTAATTGTTGGGACTTCAGAGTTTTAAAAAAAATGGTGTTGAAGAAACACCAACATCCACTTTCCATTAAGGAAAGACAAAACAAGAAGGGAGGTATCAGGCACAGAACAGCCTAACCTCTCCACTCTCCTTCTCTCTCCTTCTACTTCCTGCATCTTTTTCCATATCTTTGGTTAAGGGGCTTGCAAGCTTTAGGTGAGTGGGGCCTGTCTGCTACCCTTAATGAGAAAGTAGATTAGAGACACAGAACACCTTGTTTACCAGATTAAACAATTATACAATCTTGCATGGGGTCCCACCAGAGGGAATGCAGTAGAAGTAAGGAGAGCAGATAAAGGGGAATAACTAATAATACAATGCACATAATTACATTTAAGAAGATACAGATCCTGCAAAAAAAGCTATTGAAAATGTGATGTTAACTCAACCCATTTGCCTTGTAGATATGAAAAATCATAACAAATGTAAATGTCCCTTTGTTGCATGTAATCCAGACAAAAATAGAAAAAACTATTATTTTAAGTAGGCATGGGACTCTTCTTTTCTTGATCCGGCCTAATTATGCCTTTATTCATTTCCCTGATATGTATGCTTGAGGACCTAGGTTCTCAATATAACTCTAGCATGAACTAGCTTTTGGTCTTAGACTATGATACAACCTAACTCAGTCTCAGGGCTAAAGCAAGGCAATGCATCTCAGATATGAGAAGAGATTAGACATATTATAGTAATTCAGTAGGTCTAGACTTGTCTGAAACGGAGACTTTCCATCATGAACGGAAACTGTCAACAACTGAGCCCTTCCACTCACCCTCTACACTTCACTGCAAGATTCCATCACAACACAAAGAGTTTTATGGTACCTTCCAGAATGATATAACTTTCACATTAATCCTATCAGCCTCTGAAACAATTTGCAAGGAAATTGTTAATCCCCACATAATTCGATTTTGGTATCTGACTTCCTCTACATGACAGAATGCTATAAAAACTCACAGTCAGTAATCGATTGACTCACTGGCCATTTTCTAGACCAGCTACTCAACATGGCCTGGGCAAGCCTTAGGAGGCCGAAGCTGTGGAGCTCCATCCCTCCCCCTTGGAAGAGCCGTCTTGGAGGTGGGCCTGTGCAGAGCCCCACATGCCTCTGGGCTTGAAGTGAGAACAAGCCTGGGGCTGGGCACTTGATAACTCAGAGGCACTGAGCTGTCACTCCTGCCAATGCCCTCAGCTCGGTGGGAATGTAAATGCCTATCCTTCCTGGCTGGTGTGCTGGGCTGACACTGGGCTCAGAACCGTTCCCATAGTTGAAAAGGGCCAGAAATGCTGTTGAGACCCACATGGCCCAGAGCCAATGGCTGAAACCACAAGGGAGCTACATTTACTTCAGGAGGCTGATGGTACCAACAGCAGGATGCAATGGGGCCTGACCCAGCCAGGAGATGCCAGCGCTTGCAGAACTGGAAGAACACACACACAGTTCTCCTCCTGGAACCCAGTTCGTTCCCAGAAGCTACTAAAAACCAAGGTTTGAAATACAGAGGAACCTGGAAAGGAGAAGATCCCCAGTCTTGCTTGCCACCCATAGCATGACCCCCTTCAGCGGAAGCCCTGGTAGGTGCCCAGGCACCACAGTAAGGGCCTTCTTATTGTTCCTGTGGACTTTTACACCTAAACTGTGCCCTGCATGGGTAGAGCCTTGAGGTCTCTACTGTGGATATCATTCCTTATTTTGTTCTTCCTTTCCTGCATGACTTAAAGGTTTTTAAATTAGAAAATCTCTCCATGTAATTAATATGTTAAGCAACTTTTCTTTTAGATGTACTTAGAATTGTCATGGCACTTATTGAAATTGTACATGATGATTAAAGCCTTTCTATTATTTCTCCACCTTTGGAATTGATTTGTGGTGGGTACATCAGAATTGGAATCTGTATAGATGGGCCTGGGAAAGAATGGAACAGGGACCTAGCTCAGAGTGTTGGCTTGAACCAGGTGCCTTGAGGAGCTGTGTATGCCAATAGGGTGGGAAGGAACACTTAATGAAATTTCTTTGAAACTGACTATGGCCCTCCAGATGAGGGCAGAGAACAGGCATCAAGTTATTCCTTATATGGCTTAAAGGTTATATTAACAAAGAGTGGAGGCAGGATTGAGGGATGCCTACCTAGACAGCTGGTGAAGCACTGCTTCTGGATGTGTCTGTGAGGGTATTTCCAGAGGAGATTCAGGTGTGAGTTAGTGGACTCAGAGAGGAAGACTTGCCCTCAGTGTGGGTGGGCACCATCCAATAGCCTGAGAGCACAGATAGGAAAAAGCAGGCAGAAGAAGGGGGACAATTCAGCTTGCTTGGCTCTTTTATTCTTTCTTCTCTTCCCTCCAGAGCAGATGCCTTTTGGTCTTCCTGCCCTTGGACTTCAGACTCCAACAGTCTTTGGGCTCTGAGACTTGCACCAGTTGCCTACAGGGGGCCCTTAGGTCTTTGGCTTCAGACTGGGTCTGCACTGTTGGCTTCCCTGACTTTGAGGCTTTTGGACTTGGACTAAGCTACACTACTGGCTTCTCTCATTCTTCAGTTTACAGACAGCATTTGTGGGACTTTTCATTTGTAATTGTGTGAGCTATTTTTCCCTAATAAATTCCTATATATATGAATGATATGTCCTTTTGTCCTGTTCCTTTGAAGCACCCTAATAATACACTGGTCAACCTAGTAAAGAGAGATGAGGCAACTCTCTGAGTCATAGTTTCCTCTTGAGGATTTCCTCACAGGCAAAGTTCCTGCCTGAAGCAGCCACTAAATACAAAGGAACTTATTTTTTCTTATTCTCACAGTATTTTATCACATGTTGGCTTTGCCCTAGGCTTCTGTCCCCAGTTCAACAAATGCAAAATTGAATATGAACTCAGAACCTATAAAGAAAAAGGCCAACACATTGGAATATATAAATGCTAAATCTTCTTTATTCTCTCTCCTACTAAGAAAAAAAATAGACCCATAATTCAAGTTGAAACACAAGGGAAAACTGGAGGAAATATTTTAATTTGTTGTCAAAGGTTAATCTCCATATGAAGAAAAGTATCCATAAAACCGATAGGAATGCTAAGTGTAGGCTCACTACAACTAAACAAATGCAAATTAAAACCATCAGATTTGGCTGGGTGTGGTGGCTCATGCCTGTAATCCTAGCACTCTGGGATGCTGAGGCAGGATGATCGCTCAAGGTCAGAAGTTCCGAAACCAGCCTGAGCAAGAGCGAGACCCCATCTCTCCTAAAAATAGAAAGAAATTAATTGGCTAACTTAAAAATATATAGAAAAAATTAGCTGGGCATGGTGGTGCATGCTTGTAGTCCCAGCTACTCAGGAGGCTGAGGCAGAAGGATTGCTTGAGCCCAGGAGTTTGAGGTTGCTGTGAGCTAGGCTGACACCACAGCACTCTAGCCTGAGCAACAGAATGAGACTGTCTCAAAAAGAAAAAAAAATCAGATTTAATTTTGAATAGATGTAAGCATGGATTAAACATTTTTATTATACAAGATGTTACTAAACATTTGAAAACTAGTGATTCCCAAACACTGCTGGTAGGAATACATTTGTAGGCTCTTTGGAAAAGCAAGATGGCAATATTAAGCATTTTAATATGAATACTCTTTTAACTCAGAATGCCACCTCTTTTATAGGCAACAAAACTTAGATAAAAAGAGGAACAAACTAACCTGATTCTCAGCCAAAGACTGGGAAAAAAGTTTTGGTGTATCTGAACAATGCAAAACTATGCACCCCTTGAAAACAATATGGGGAAAAATATCCCAGGATCATCCTTACAGTATGGGGACCCCAGGGCAGGGAAAACTGGTTGCTGTCACACCAAGTCTGGGAAGGCATGCTTCTACTCAAGCTGGAAAAGCAAGAGCTGTGATTCAGCCACCCAGCTAGGGTTAGAGAAGGGAGTTCTGGGATCTCTTTCCTATGTGGGTACACCCCTGTTGCTGTTTGAGTTCTTGTTATTCTCACTCCCACCCAGCCTCCCCTGCTCTGCACCATAGCTTCTCCTAGGTGTCACATGACCTAGCCCGTACCTGAGTATCAGCTTCCAGATAGGCCCATCTGGGCAGCTTTCCAACCTACTTGTAGCACAATGAAAATGTCCAAGTCTTCCTCATTCCCAGCAGAACTGGGGCATTTCCCTGAGCCTAGGCTCACCACATGGAGATCATCCAGACCCAAGCGTCTGTCCTGTGCACGGTGGCCAGTAAGCTGGGCTTCAGCCTCTTCCCCACCAAATAAGTAAAACAAATGAAGCTCCACACCTGAAAGTTACTAGATGCTCCTGAAATGACATCACTGGGCCAAGACATTGAAGGATGCAGTGCTCCAGCCTCGGACTTTTATGCCCCGCTGTCAGCAGAGAGCAAGTTGCAAAATACTGGATGCTGGTGTTAAGCTTTGGAGCAAGTTGCTTCAGAAAAGCTGAATTGGAGAGAGGAATCGTGTGAATATTCAATTTCTGAATGAAATGAGTTAAAACTGTGGATTTGGACAGGTCAGATCGATTGGATCTCTCTGGGGCCTGTGTTGTGAGGCACAGGACAGGTGGGTGAGTTGGAGGACCATTCACCCTGGCCCCACGGCGCCCCCCTGTGCACGGGAGAGGTTAACTCCCTCCGCATGCCCAGGCCCAGTGAAGCAACAAGAGGGTCCCCCAGGGCACTGGCCCAACAGCCAACCCGCCCCTACCCTTGTGTGTCCCCCACAGCCAGACCCGAAGCACACATGAATTCAACTTTCACCTTTGCAAACACCATTTTATTGGGAGGGCCGACCAAAGAGGAAGATGCCCGCGATGCTCTCTGCAGCCACAGCCACTTAGGTCACAACTGAACGAAGGCAGAGGCATCAGGGGAACAATAACCTGGGGCCCAGGGTCACAGAATGAAGGCGCTAGGTGGAAACCTCATGCCTTCTTGGGAGCCAAGGGAGGCATGTAGTTGTACACAGGCCGTGGTGTTCGTGGCCGGGACGATTTGGGACGTAGGATGGCGATTGGCTGGCGCAGAATCTGGACTATATCCTCAAACTCGTGGGACTCCTGGGGTCCTTGCGCGAGGAGGGTAGGCGATGGCGGCGGCCAGTGAGGCGGCGGGGTCGGGGGCTGGCGGGGCTCCTCCGAGGCGGCGGCAGCGGCGGCTGAGCCGTGGGCGGCGATGGCGAAGGCGTAGTACTCCGCGCTACTGGGGGATCCTGTGGCTCTCTGGACCGTGCCGGTCGTCTGGTCCGGATCCGTGTTCGTGTCCGTGTCCGTGTCCGCAGGCTGTGCGTCCGGTAACAAGGAGGCATACCGAATGCGTCCACGTTGCTGCGGGACGTGCCGGCTCCCTCTCCAGCAGGGAAGGGGTGGTAGTTCCGGGTAGACGCTCCAAGTGTGGGGGCCCAGCGCTGGACTGCAAGGGGCCGGCCAGGGAAAGGAATCCCCTGAGCTCGGAGCTGGCAGCATGCGGGGCTCTGGCGCACCCTCCGCGGAAGCAGGGGCCTGGCTCACAGGTGGTTGAAGAGACATCTGGTCGTCCGGAGTGGAGAAGGTGCCAGCCTGCCTGTTTTTATGTTCCTCTGGCTAAGCAGGCGGTCCTGTGCGCAATAGGCGATCTGGGTGTGACCTGGAAGCCTGGAAGCTAATTGGTGGGAAGAAGACCTGCCCTATACCTCCCCAGTCTCCACCCTGGCCCACCTTGGAGTAAATTGTTCTAAACCCAACCGCCAGGGGAGATAGACCCTCAACATACTGGTAGTACAGCAGTAGACACTAAACTCCCGGTCTGGGGGAAGGAAGTTTGTTTGCATGTGGGCACCAGGGGCGAGTGGGGGGTGCTTGGGATGGAGGGAAGCTGGAGGGAAGTTCACAGGATGGTTAGGGAGGGAGTCTGGGGCTGGACAAGGAAAACGGCCCCCTTCCACAACCCAACCCTAAACAAGAACATATTAGCTGCACAATATTGGTAGAGATCAAACAGCGGTATGGGGCCTTTATTTACGATTATTTTGTTCAAGTCACAGGTGATGTTCAAACTCCTCAAATAAGGAGGAGTTCCATGTTCAGATCCCTTTCCAACCTCTGCACCCAGATAATACTTGGCTTAGGTAATTCTCTGTGCCACAGTTTCCTGTTGAGAACTAAATAAGGTAACATGCAAAACATAGTTGGCATAGTGCCAGTCACAAGTAATCATTCAACATTAACCACTCCATCTGTGGGGAAAATGAAAGGTGAGACAAGTTGCTGTAAATATTTATTGAAAATTTTATCTATGGAAACTGAAGAAGTGGGAATGATGGTTTCTTCAATAACATAATTAATCATTTCAACGTATGGAACTACCCTTGGAAAAGACTAATGTGATGATATTGATATGTTAAAAAATTAGATTGGGTGACTTTCCCTGCTCCAGCCAAGCTCTCTTCCAAACCATCCTTTGGGTTTCCCTTCCACCCACTCCATCTAAAGCATCCTGGACGCTCAACCGTACACAAAAATATACCTCTCCCCAGCAGCCTTGGGTTTTAATCTCTGCTGCAGTACTACCAGTATGTCTTAGTTCAAAAATCAGGTATCTACAAAGCAATAACCCTAAAAGAGCTGTCCTCTCCTTGGTCTAGTAGTACATTGGGATTTCCATTGCCAACCACTAGGATTTCTCTTAAGACAATTTCCTGCAAGATGGGACAGAGTTTAGATCCACCTCACTTGGGCAAGTCTTTTGAAGCAATTAGTTCCTAGGCTTCCTGTCACCACCCAGCTTGCTTTTATCTGCATGGAACTGCCTACTCAGCTAGAGAAAAATAAAATAAACATGTGGGCTGGGATACTTTGAATCCCAGAGGCTCAGTGCCACTTTGAGTGGGACAGATGCCATATACTTTCAATACCCTGTGTGGAAGTCCAGGGATTCCACATAGCAGGTTCCAGCGAAGCAAGGGATGGAGAGCTGCCAATCTCTTTCCCATAACCAGTTCTGGTGGGAACTAATAGAGTGAGAACTCACTCAAACCCCTTAGGGCATTAATCTATTAATGAGCATATACCCACAGACCCAGACACTTCCCATTAGGCTCACCTCCAACATGGAGGATCAAATTTTTACATGAAGTGTGGGGGACAAACATACAAACTATAGGGACAAAGAGGCTGAGCATACCACTCACTGTCTCTCTTCCTTTCCTTGTGAAGTCACCAGTTCCATTCCCCTGATAACTCATTAATCTATTAACCATTAATCCATTTATCTGTGAAAGGATTAATCCATTAATCTTCACTTAAGAATGCAGAGCCCTCTTGACTCAATCACCTGGTAAAGGCCCCACCTCTCAATACTGCTACATTATGGATTAAGTTCAAACCACAGCATCCCTGAATGCCAATTAATTGTAAATACAAATCTTGTTATCTTAGATCAAATGATGGTGATTTCAAGTTGAAACCTTTTAAAAGTCTAGAGAAAAAAGGGACATGAGTGTAGCTGTGGCCTGGGTTCCCTCAAGGTACCCTCTTAGCACAGCCCAGGGAGGATTTCTCCCCAAGGGTCGGCTTGTTTCCATGCAGGACTGCATGGAAAATATGCCCTCCAGAAAATCCCAGGACAACATAGAAAAACAAACTCTAAACTGAGATGGTGCAGAGAAAACAAAGAATGACTCAGACAGGTCTAGCTTGGTGAGTTAGATGAGTTTATTGGAGGTTATTTACACAGGACACTTACTCCTAGTTAATACAGGAATCCTCCCACCACTCAATCCTGGGCCGTGGTAGGAATTCTTCAGCGAGTAAGATCCACACTGCCAGCCCATTCGTGGAATCTTAAATTCATTCCTGGCAAGTGACAAACAGCTCTCTTTCTGCCTCATGCCTTGTTTACATAAGGTATAGATTAAGCAGCCAAGCCTGGTGGTGGCTCAGGCCTGTAATCCTAGCACTCTGGGAGGCCCAGGCAGGAGGATCGAGACCAGCCTGAGCAAGAGCAAGACCCCGTCTCTATGCAAAATAGAAAGAAATTAGCTGGACAACTAAAAATATATATAAAAAATTAGCCGGGTATGGTGGCACATGCCTGTAATCCCAGCCACTTGGGAGGCTGAGGTAGAGGATTGCTTGAACCCAGGAGTTTGAGGTTGCTGTGAGCTAGGCTGACACCATGGCACTCTAGTCCGGGCAACAGAGCCACACTCTGTCTCAAAAAAAAGAAAAGAAAAGAAAAATAAGTACAGATTAAGCGTTCACAGTGCTATAGTACTTCCCTTTAAGCTTGACTTTAATATTACAATTAGCTCAAGTGTATGATAAGACAACTAAGGCAGCTTGAAACAGTTAAGTCTTAAGACTCATGACCATCTACACAAAAGGAGTTACTTAAGTATGCCCTTTGTACTTTGTATTATTTTCCACTTTCTTGTTTTGATCTGTATCTCTAAGTATAAAAGAAATCTGCATGAGCTCTATTAAATATTAAAAGCCAGTAGTGAGGAACCTGTCATTTTCCCTAACAGCTCAAAAGGAACATGGCTAGGGATCTTCCTCATGTCTAAGGAAATGTTAACTTCCATCCCCTATACTGTAATGTAAATTTCAGACCATTCAAGGAAAATATACTAATGATTGCTCTGTGCTGCCAGCAGGGAGGCAGTGCTCACTTTCAAGAGAACCCCAGCACAGTGTCCCACTGCCCTATCCTACTCTGTAAGTATTCACAGCTCCTCAAAGGCTCCATGAATTCACCCTCCAGCTCTGACCTGGGTCCCAGTCCCTTTTATGTCCCTTCCCAGGTATACTGCTTCCAACCCTAATTCCACTCACACAAAATCAATTCCACAGGCCAACAGTAATGAAAAAGGCTTTAATCATTGTATATAAAGAACTTTGAATTCTCAGTGGATCTAAAAGAGAAGTTCCTTAGCATATTGTTGATACTTGAAAAGAGTTATTATAATTGAAAAACATTTAAGGCCTTCTGGAGAGGAAGAACAAAATAAGGAATGATCTCCACCACAGAGACTTCTTGCTCCTATGAAGGGCACAGTTTTAGGGAAGTCCACAAGAACAGTATGAGAGCCCACACTGGTATGTCAAGAGCTCCTGCCAGGGAATTTGTTGAAGGGGTGGTGCTCTGAACCATAAACAAGCCTCGGGTTCCTCTCCATTCTGGGTTCCTCTGTATTGCAAGCCTCAGTTATTTAGCTATAGGAGGTGTCTGTCTACCTCTATAAGTGCTGGCATCTCCTGACTGGTTCAGGCCCCATTGGACCTTGCTGTTGGGAGCATCCTCCTCTCCTTGGGATAAATGTAGCTCCTTTGTGGTTTCAGCCATTGACTAAATGTAATGTGGGTCTCAACAGTGTTTTTAGCTCTTCTAATGTGCATGAAAGTCTCCATGCCCAGTGTAAGCCCATCTTCACAGTCTACACACAACAGAGTTCACATTCCTGCAGCATTAAGAGTGTTGGTAAGACTGTTAACTTGGCTCCATGAAGTTAGCCAGTGTTGGTGCCCGCTTGTGTGCCTGGCTGAGGCCTGGTGGCATGTGGGGCTCTGGATATGCCAAGCTCCAAGACTGCTCTTCCAAAGTTGATGGACAGAGCTCCATAGCTGCAGCCTCAGGGCCGGGCCAAGCTGTGTAGCTGGTCTAAGAAAAGGGCCAAAGGATTCAGTCCAGTACTGAGTGTTTTTATAGTGTATTCTCTCTTTTATAAGCCAGCAGAAAACACCCTCCAAATATGCAGGGATTAGCACTAATGTGCCTTGCAAATTGCTAGAGAGCCTGATTGGATTAAGGTGAAAATTGTATTATCCTGGAAGACATTCTGAAAATTCTTATGAGTTGCTATGATTGAATTAGGTAAGAAGAGAAGGGATTGGGAATGTACCATTGGGTGTATGGTTCAGTAACTGACAGTGTCCATTCACCATAGACACTCTCTCCTTTTTGCAGGGTATCCAGGACAATTATACTTACTATGTCTGATTCTACTGGCATATTTTAGAGTCATTGAGTGGTTGTAGATGTGACACTCAATGAAGTTACATCAAAGTTCAAAGATCACACAGCTAATTCAGCTTGGAGGTGGATTAAGAACCTAAGTCCTGAAGCATACAGAAAATGTAGAGAAATGAATAAAGGAATAATTAGGATAGATTGAGAAAAGGATCATCCAAGGCCTTACTTAAAATTATATATTTTCTATTTTTATCTACACTATACTATCTGAATCAAAGGGAGATGTCAAAAGTACTGTGATTTCATAGCTAAGATCCAAATGGGTTGAGTTGATGTAACATTTTCAACAGTGTTCTATGCAGGTCCCCTAACCTATTTAATGTGATTATATACATTCAGTTTTGTTTTGTTTTTGAGACAGAGTCTCACTCTGTTGCCCAGGGTAGAGTGCCGTGTCGTCAGACTAGCTCACAGCAACCTCAAACTCCTGGGCTGAAGCAATCCTACTGCCTCAGCCTCCCGAGTAGCTGAGACTACAGGCATGTACCACTATGCCCGGCTAATTTTTTCTACATATATTTTTAGCTGTCTAGCTAATTTCTTTCTATTATGTTTTTAGTAGAGAGGGGGTCTCTCTCTTGCTCAGGCTGGTTTCGAACTCCTGAGCTCAAATGATCCACCTGCCTCGGCCTCCCAGAATGCTAGGATTACAGGCATGAGCCACCACATCTGGCCTTTGGTTTTTAGTTATTCACCTTTATATGCCTTTCCTACTTGTACTGAAATTCCTTTCATTAATAAGTATTTCATTTTTATTTTATATTTTTCATCATTCAGGTTTTTTTTCCCTAACCACTAGACCACTAGGGAACAATCAGACTTATGTGTGACATATGTTTTTGATTCATGCAAAAAGTATTGGGGTACATATTTTCTGTTGTTCATTATTTTCTACTTTTCTGCAAGTTTCCAAGATATTTATATGTGTTAGGCTTAAAGAATTCACCTTCCCCAAACTTCCATCCAAACCTCCTATAAAATCCACCCCTCTCCCCTTCCTAGGGGTGTATGAGGCAGTAGCCTTTGCCAGACCCTTAGGGAGATAAAGGAATGAAATGCAAAAGGGGAACTTACTTTCCTTATCTCTCCCAGTTGTTTGAAAAGAATTTATTTACTCCCCCCAGAAAAACTCTCTATAAAACCCAAAGCTCTCTCCTTTTCTCTGATGGATGCCTTTTCCAGCCTCCACCCATCTGCACCCAGATGCTCAAAATAAACATTTGCTACACATGAGGCTTCGAGTGTGTTTCACTCTCTCTCGGCTCCGGACCTAAAAGTCACTTTGTTCTCTTTGGCCTGAAGAGCTCAGGTTAGGGCTATAAGTTCAGCTAATTGGACAGATGTGTTTGCTGCTGAAGCCTGAACCTCTACCACTTCTAGAGCTTGGCCACTATTGCATAGTCTGCATACCGTTCCATATCCTTCACAAAACTGTTGCCACCAGTAAACCACAGGCAGGCTTGAGGGATGAGCGTTGAAGATAGATCTGCCCTGGGGAAGATAGTGGTGGAGTATAATCTCTTCACAGTTATGCAGTAGCCTGCTTGGTTCCCTATTGTCTCTTCTGGAAGAAGAGTGGCAAGGTCGAGTCCAGAGCAAGTCTCGATTTTTAAGTCAGGAGTTTGTATTAACATAGCCTAAAATTTT
>VBSM01002608.1:38915-61208 GCA_008086735.1 Cheirogaleus medius
GTTTCTCAAATCATTTAAAATCTAGCTTAGAATAATGTGTACATCTTTTCAAGCCAAGTCATAGGCTAAACACAAATGATGGAATGTCTCTACATATTCATCAGGGTGATCGGTGTAGCTCCTCAGATCCTGTTTTATTTGTTTTAACTCTACTAAACTAAAGGGCTTATGGGCCACAGTTGGTCCAGATTCCCTTGCTACTTCCACCAAGGATAGAAGGGTGGAGGTAGAGATGGTACCACCTTCCCCTTTGTAGGGACTCTTTCAGGCCTCTCTCAGTATGGGGCAGCTCAAAACAGGTGGGAATCTCAGAATTTCTTAATACCATAATCTTATTTACTGACTCAGAATACCCCCTGTACAACTGAGGATTTTCCTGTAAATAAAAGTAGGGTGCATTTTCAATCCAGAAGACCAATAGCAAATGCTTCATTTTTTTACAGATGAATTTGCAGACATGGTAGAGTTCTCTACAAAAGACAAAAGGCAGTATTCTTCACTTTCTCATTCAAGGCTAGTACCCTGGGGCACTTTCTCTTTTGCTTTCTTTCTATTTTTCTCCACAGTCTTTGTTTTTCGCCTGGTCTAATAGGCAGTGGCTGTAACTGTAACCATAATTTCTAAGCCTCAAATCAAGAGACAATATCTGACAAAGGAGCAGAAGATTGTTAAAACTGGGAGTTTCCCTGGTGAAGGGGATTAGTAAAGAGGAATCAGGATATGCCACACCAAAATATCCTACTTTGGCATAAGACTGATTTTGAGAGTTTGTTTGGAGGTTCCAGCAGGGGAGCGCAGCTACTCGTACACCCGTCCTCCTCTAGTGGGGAAGGCCTTCCTCTTCGACTGAGCCTGCAGCTTCGGGAGGGATGCACATGGAGCGGTGAGGGACGAAGGGGACACCCGCCTAGCCAGCCAGATCAGCGGAATCTACCCTGGCGATCAATGGGGTGACAGATGTCGCAGCCAGATTGCCCTCACATCCGATTTTGAACTTAATAGTATTATGCCCAAATATCAAGGGGATCTGACAAAGTCAACCGTCAGAATAAAGTAGCGGTTCCCACAGAGTCCCATCCCACAGGGGAGGAAACAGACAGGCATAACAGGCCTGAAACCGCGGTCAGAAGACGCTGTGCTTTTCATTATTCTGGGAGATCTTGGACCGAGAGTCTCAAGATCCGGAGTGATATGGGTGTCACCCCCGACGGTAGGAACCCTAAGGGCTCCGGACAGGAAGAAGGGCTGGGACGGAGGAGTGGCGATGAAGGGTCTAGCCATGGCCATTGCAAGGGATATTTCCTGCAGTGGGAAGCTGCTCGCGAGCGAGGCGGATTTTACTTTGTTCCTCGACCAGCCCAATCCGCCCCGTCCTCGTCCCGCTCCGCCTGCTTTCCTCATGCGCAACGCAATGGGTAGGTTGCTGGGGTCTTTAGTAACTAGGGATCCTGACTTTGCTATGAAAAATAAAGGTTTTCTAGGCCGGAGGGGACTGATGTGGGGATCCGAGGGGAGCGGTGCCCGCAGCAGTTTCTCACTAGCAGCACCCAGCGAGCACTTGATCCGTCGCGGCACCGCTCCTTTCTCGGTGCCGAGGTTTCTCACAGACACTGTGGCTCGTTTCTCAGAGCCGGCGGATAATCCTCAGCATCACCCTTTGTTGAGCCAGAAGCAGTATTTGTCTTGGTAACTTTCCGCGCGGGGGCTCTCGCTGGGCCCCAGTCCCGCCAGTTCTCGAATCTGCCGGCCCGCAGGAAGCACCGATAGGTAAACCGAGTTGGCGGTTTCTCGTCAGCACTTTCGGCTGGTGAACGCGCGGAAACTTTTCTGACGGTTCCTTGTGGTCGCTTTCTCGGTCATAGGACCGCTAGTGCCGCAGTTTCACGGCCGCAGTACCCGGAGTTCGCCTTAGCTCTTTGGCCAGAAACGCCCAAACGGTGTTTTTTCTGTCAGTGCACGAATCTGTACTGTTTCTCTCAGCCCCAGAACCTCTGGTTTCTCAGGGTCGAAGGTTTCTCGGTGACAGCGCCGTTGATTGCGCCAAAACGGATGTTTGTCCCTAGCAGCGCCGCTAGTTGCCACCGCTTGGAGGCTCCCAGCACCATTTCTCGGAGCCGATTCTTCTTGGTCTGAGCACAGCTGGTAGTTCGGTGCCCGAATTTCCTGGGCGGCAGCACCGCTGCCTCCCCCTCCCTGCCGGGCAGTTCCCTAGGTGCCCGGAGCCTGGTGTTTGTTCCCCGGTGACAGCACCGCGGGGAGGGTCGAGCCCGCCGCTTCCCAGGAGCCCCATTGGGGTAGAGCTTTGCCGGCGCTTTCTCTCTCTCAGCGCCGACGGCGACGCCGGGTCGGGTCTTTCTGGGTCTCCAGAACCGTGTCTTGTCTGTGCCGGCTGCGTGTCTGTCGCTGGACCCCGCGGTTTTGCCGCTTCATTAATTTCTTGGTCATAGCAAGTTTCGATGTAGCGCTGCCTGGGGTTTCTCTCTCTTGTCCACCCGCGTAGGGGAATAATAGTGCGTTGATTTCTCTGCCACAGCCCCGACTTAGACAAGCACCAGTAACCCTGCCGGTGATTTCTTAGCGGTAGGAAGTCACCGGCCGTAGGAAGTCACGGTTTAACCGTGCGATGACGATTTCGTAGTCGGAGCGAGTGTGGCTTTAGCGATTTCTTAGCGTGGCAAGTTCCAGTTTCGCAATAGTAAGCCCCATTCTAGCTACACGTGTGATTTTTAACTCTCATTAGAAACCTAGGTACTGGCAAATGCGATTTTTTAAAACACCAGTTTAGCAGTGCCTGGGATTTCTTAGTCCTACCAAGTTTGCTTTCGCAGTAGCGAGTCTCTCCCTGGCTATGTTTGTGATTTATACTCAGGTAGAAGTCGGGGTGTACTGGCTACTGGAATTTTCTATGTGTGGCAAATACCAGGTTAGCCATGACTGTTCCTTCTTAATCCTAGGAAATTTCGAATTAGGCACAAGAAGCGCCGGTTTAATTATGATAGAAATATTATAATCGTAGGAGCACGCCATTCAACAGTGTTTGCAATTTCTTCTTTGTAGGGTTCTCTGTGTATTTCTTTTATTAATATTTTTTAAAAATATATTTTTGCCAGCCTGAGCAAGAGCGAGACCCCGTCTCTACTAAAAATAGAAACTGTCTTGTTCTAGGAGCGAGGTTATCAGTGTATTTTGCTTCCATTTGTTTGCTTTTTCGAATTTCATTGCTTATTTTATTTCTTCATTTAAATGTTTTTTGCTGCTTCTACTGAGTCACCACTCATCTTTACGCTAACGCGCTTTCTCCCACCGGCCGGGTCTCAGTGCGGCGGCTGCGCGTCCCCGCTCTCGCGGGCGGCCCCGCTCCAGTGCCGAGCCACCGGTTTCGCATCAGCACTTTCGTCAGTAGCGCCGATCCTGCAATTTCTCAGTTGTTGCACTATTCGGAGCCCTAACAGAACGTTTCTCGTTCACAACACTCACAGGTTCTTTGTGGATCACTTTCTCTGCTCTAGCATCGCTACTTTCCCCGGGGTGGCTGCTGCACGATCGCAGCACCGTGATTTGCACGGAGGCGGCCTCTTAGCACAGATCCCTGGTACAGCGTGGCCGCCATTTCTCCGTCACAGCGAGTGTTTCGGAGTAGGCCCTTTCTCTGTAGAAGCACCAATCATTCTTCCAAGTCCCTATGTTTCTCATCGATAGTAGTTTCCTAGTGACAATACCTTAATTGTGCCAAAAAGCAAGGTGCCGCTGGGTACACCGCTGGTTGTTCAGTGTTGGCACTGGGTGTGTCCCAGTACCTCGCTTCCTCAGACCGGCAGTTTCCAGCACCACTCATTATTAGTCCAAGCAGAATTGATCTCAATGGCAGCATAGCTGGTGGGTCAAGCCCGCAGCTTCTCCTTAGCCATTTCGCTCGTTTTGGGGTCCTAGCACTGCTGGCAGTACCCCAGAAGCTCTTTGTGGGTCGCAGAGTTGCAGGACATATGCCAAGTCGACCCCAGGCTACCTCCCTTAGCTAGGCTGCGGGGCGAAAAGAGCAGACTGGTGCAAAGAAAGACCCCTCTTGGATATTTGGGAGCCATGCCCTTTGCAGTCCCACGTGCAAGGATGTTGCCCCCAGCTTTCTCCTCCCACCTGGAGAAGAATTTTTGCTTGGTTCTCCCCACTCTCCAGGCTGCATCGTGGGTGGATTTCAGAGTCTAGGACACCTGAGGTTTCTGCACAGAGTTTCTATTGGATCTTGGGATCTTTCTTCTTGGAAAGATTATCAGTTACAATAGTGTCTATTCATGTTCTTAAAATAAAGTTTGCCTTTACAATTCTTTCTCAAGTTTTGTTCTCTTTCTAAATAAAATTATACAGAAACATCAAATGCCTTTTTAGTTTGTTCTGGTTTGTTTGAATGTTGTTGTTTTAGTATTAAGACCAAGTAAGAGATGTGTGACTGGGTTAGGAATGCATGTAGGAACAAAGCAAGGGCTCCTCCCACCCATGTTCCTCGATTCCTTAAACCAAGCACATATTTGGTAGAGCTGTCTTTGGCCAAAAACTCTTGGCCTTAAGAATGTCAGGGTGGCCAAACCAAACTCTCTCCCTCATCACCAACTCTACTGCACTGTGTATTGTGAACTAAAATGCTCACCCCTCCCCCCCACCGGCCGACTGAATGGACCCCCTCCTGGCCAAAGGAATATCCTAAAGCAAAATTGCCTGCCAGGAGGAGGGAAGTCAGACTGGCCTTATCATGCCCCCCCTCCCTTCTTGGGGACTTCCTTTGTAACCCATTAACAGGCCTAAGGGTATGCAAGACAAACCTGCAGGTCCTCAATTTACACAACAAATGTATGTCTGGTGGCTTGTCTCTGATAACAGCTCCTTATGTTAAAACATTCCAAGCCTTTAGACAAAGCTTCATGTCTTTAACCAATTACAAGCCAGAAAATCTTTAAACCCACATATAACCTGTAAGCCAACCCCCCCACCCCACCCGTGCGGCAAGATGTCCCATCTTTTGGGGCCAAACCAATGTAAGCCTCCCACGTATTGACTGATAACTTTACCTGTAACCCCTGTCTCTCTGAAATGTATTAAAACCAAACTGTAACCCAGTCACATCGAGTCCACTTACCCAAGGCCTCTTGGCAGTGGCTCTGGGTCATGGTCCTCAAATTTGGCTCTAAATAAATCTCTTCAAAATTATTTTACAGAGTTTGGCTTTTTTTTTCCGTTGACAGTATCCACACTGTTCCTGTCCTGAACACCATAGAACAAAGGATTCAATAATTGCTATACTTTGTTTTCTATCTATCCTCTCCCAATCACATGTAAACTGCGAAGCTTCTACATTTTTATGTATTTTTTCTGAATGAAACAGAAGGATAACATCCAGTAATCAGTTGTTCCTTTGCATATTCATGTAAGTTGGTATAAAAAAGAGTAAACTATAGCTTCAATTTAATGCAGGTTAGATTTTACTGTCAAATGAACTTTGCAGTCTAAACATTAAGATTGCAAGACATTTTGGATTTTACAACTGCTAATAAAGATTTGTGGGACTGTACTTTAAATTGTATCAGCTATTTCCAAGAGGGTATATGGAGGATGGCCATTCTCTAAGTGAATTCAAGAAATATTTTATTAATCCCCCCCATTAAGGGGTACTATTGATGTCAATAGCAGAAAAGGTTGAGGATGAAATAAATAAATTCTGGACAATAATGTATTTTCAGTGATTACTTATTTTATTGATTATATATACTTCCTGATAAATAAAGGCCAAGGATTTCCGTTTTTATACTCCTCTAGTCTATTGGGCAGTCCCAACTAGATATCAAGAAACTGGGTGGAGAGGAGTTAATGATATTAACATTAAATGTTATCATCTGGGATAAAATTATCTAGATTGGCTAATAGATTGGTTTAGGGGTTGAAAAGAAAAAGTACTACTGCATCTATGGAAGAAAAGCTGTGTTTTAGGGTCCCTGGCTTATAGAAAGTTCATTATTGCCCCAAATCACATTGCTAGTCCTGCAGCAGAGACTGGAAACTTGTCTGGCAGCAGAGAAATCTTGAAGGGCATATGCAAAAGATGATTTGGGATGTTATTGAAGAGCAGGGAGGGGTAGTTGCCCAACTGTTAATGGGGGGTTGGGGGGAGATCAAAGAGTGGTCAGAAAGTGAAATTTGAAATTTAATTTCTGTGAAGTTTGTCAAATATTAAGGGCTTAAAACACCTGATATTAAAATAATAGCTGTTTCAAACACTTGATCACAGGTCACCATAAAGTTATAATTATTCATTTAGCCAAAGTGATGCCTTTTGACAAAGGAGACTCAGTTTTCTAAACAATCAGATAGGTAAAGAAAACATGAGGTAAACTGTCCTCTCTTTTGTTTTTTTTTTTTGTAATTTTACCTTTGTATCAGTGTATTATTGTTATAGCTAAGTTTTATAAAATGTTATAAACAGAACTATCAAATCTCAATTAGTATTGACCAAAATTTTTATAAACCTTTTATAAGTTTTTTTTTTTTTTTTTGAGACAGAGTCTCATTTTTTCTATCTATTTTTAGTTGGCCAGCTAATTTCTTTCTATTTTTAGTAGAGACGGGGTCTCTCTCTTGCTCAGGCTGGTCTCGAACTCCTGAGCTCAAATAATCCTCCAGCCTCGGCCTCCCAGAGTGCTAGGATTACAGGAGTGAGCCACCTGAGCCTGGCTTTGCAGTTCTAGTTATATATGTTAATTATAATGTTAATGCTTAGTAACCTTTATTTTTAGTGAAAAATCTGTGATGTAAGCTATTTTACTTGTTATGTTTCAGATGTAGAGCCCAGGACTAAGGACAGAGCTCTGAAGACAGTATCTTGAGGACTTGACCCCTCGCAGCATGGCCAGGAAGCACAGCTGTGCCAAGAATGATGGGTCCCAGGCCTTGTCCCGGGTCTTGCCATGGCCACTGGTCTAAACCCCAGGCCTCCTGCACGTGCCACTGAAAGTTCATCATGTCTGTCCACCTCCAACTGACAAATAGTGAATGGGATTCAGAAGACCCCAGCCTACAGGTTTTTCTGCTCCTCTTGTAATTAGAAGGTCCTGTGGAGATAGGAGCAAGCTGGGTGGCAATAGAAAGCCCAGGAGATAATTGCATCAAAAGAATGGCCTGATTGTATTAAGATCAAATCCAATCATCTTTGATGAAATTGTCCAAAATCAAACGGTTTTGGTGATAGACTGGATCAGGAATTGAAAAGTACAAGTTTTGACTTAGTAGCAAGAAGCTCTTTGGGGGCACACTGGTTTGTAGAAAGCTGATTTTTTTTTCTTCTTTTTTTTTTACACAGAGTCTCACTCTGTTGCCCCAGCTAGAGTGCCATGGCATCAGCCTAGCTCACAACAACCTCAAACTCCTGGGCTCAAGCAATCCTCTTGCATGACCCTCCCCAGTAGCTGGGACTGCAGGCACGAACCGCCATGCCCGGCTAATTTTTTTTTATTTTTAGTAAAGATGGGGTCTCGTTCTTGCTCAGGCTGGTCTGGAACTCCTGAGCTCAAGCGATCTCCTGCCTGGGTCTCCTAGGGTGCTAGGATTACAGGTGTGAGCCACCGCACCTGGCCCATAGAAAGCTGATTATTGGTCCAGATCATGTGGGTAGTTCTGGAGCAGAAAGTGAAACCCAGGTCTCTGAGCAGAGCAATTCTTGTGGAGATGCCTAATAAATGGTTTCGGTTGTGGGTGAGAGGTGGGGCAGGGGTAGTTGTCCATTCTTAACTTGGACTTCCACCAGACCAGTTTTATCTTTGACTGGTGAATTGCTACATTAGAAGGACTTCAGAGTGTGTGTGTATCTGTGTAATAGTAATAGGCAAAGCTCTCAGGCACCAGTGGCTGTCTGACTGCATTAGCCAGCAGAAGTGTGTCTTTCTAGATGGTGGACCTCAGCAAGTTATTTAATTTCTCTGGGCCTTAGTTTATCATCTCTGAAGTTGGAGTCACATTTGGTTCTGAGAGTCATTCCTAAAGTTCAGTCAAAAATCTGCCTTCACCTTTCCATCAAACTTTAAATTATCTTAACCCTCTAATAAATCTCTTTGTGCTTAACTATTTGAGTATTCTCTTTTACCAAAAAGCATAAAAGGAAACACAATGATATCCCATTCAATTTTATGCCTACCAACTTATTACATCCTTTTTTCTTTTTAAAAATCGTGAAGAAATGAATCTAGATTCCATAATAAAACATGTAAATATTTAAGGAGTATTTTATGTTTTCAGGATATTTTAAGAGTGTTTATTTTATTATGATCACAATTTTTAGACAAGAAAAAAACAAACTTGAAAGAAGAAAAATTCCTCTCAACATTTCATCCTGAAAGTTTATAGTTTTCCTTTTTTATATTTAATTTTTTAAATTTTTATTAATCCTTTTTTTGAATTTTTTCCCAAACACAAAGCTTTACAAAGTCTTCCTTTCTTAATACCCTTCCATCAAGAAGTAAATAAAATATTTAAATAAGGACATTTGGATCTCGTGTGTGTGTGTGTGTTTGTGTGTGTGTGTGTGTGTGTGTGTGTGATTAACACAGGGATTCCAGGACAGGAGCCAGGAGCTTCTCCAGTCCCTGCTGAGCACCAAACTAGTCTAGAGGTTGAGGCATCAGGACTCTGACGTGGTTAGGAGCTGGGAGTGGTAGTGGGTGGGTGGGGTGCCCAGAGGACTGTGAAACTGAAGATGAAAGTGCAGCTCCTTAGCTAGACCCAGAAGGAAAATTGTACAAGGATTTTCCTCTTCACCAGATTCCTGATGTCAATGGAAAAGAAGCCAAACTTTGTAAAATAATTTAAAGAGGTTTATTCTGAGCCAAATTTGAGGGCCATGACCCAGAGTCATGCCCAAGAAGCCTTGAGAAAAATGGACAAATGGACTCACTGTGGTTGGGTTACAGTTTGTTTTTTCGTTTTTTTTTTTTAGGAGTTTGTCTAGGGATACAGTTTGGTTTTATACATTTCAGGGTGACAGGGGTTAACGGTAAAGTCATAAATCAATACATGGAAGGCATACATTGGTTTGGCCCGAAAAGGTAGGCCATCTCCAAGCGGGGACTTACAGGTTTTAGGTGGGTTTAAAGATTCTTTGACCTGTAATTGGTTAAAGATGTGAAGCTTTGTGTAAAGACTTGGGATGGTTTAAGATGGAGAGATCTTAATTAGAGACAGGCTGCCAGACATATTTGTTGTGTAAATTGAGGACCTGCAATTTTGTCTTGCATAGACTTAGGCCTATCAATGAGTTATAAAGGATATTTACACAAAGGGTGTGGGGCATATTGAGGCATGTCTGACCTCCCTCCTCATGGCAGGCAGTTTAGTTTTAGGATATCCCCCTTGGCCAAGAGGGAGTCCATTGAGTCAACTGGTTGGGGGGAAGTCTAAAGATTTTCCTTTAGTTCACACCGATGTTAGGTCTGGAGTCCATAGGGAAACACACGAAGGCTCAGGTGTAGCACAATGCTTTTTATTTTGAGCATCTGGATGCAGATGGGTGGAGGCTGAAAAAGCCATCCACAAGAGAAAAGGGGAGAGCCTTGGGTTTTATAGAGGGTTTTTCTGGGAGGAATAAACACATTATTTTGAAACAACTGGAAGGGATAAGGAAAGTAAGTTCTCCTCTTGTATTCCATTCCTTTATCTCCCTAGGGGTCTGGCAAAGGTTATGTGCCTAATACACCCCTAGCAAGGGAAGAGGAATGGGTTTTATAGGAGGTTTGGATGGAAGCTTGGGGAGGGTGAATTCTTTAAGCCTGACAACTAACCTACCCTAATCCCAGTCCCACATTTACCAAGATTTTAAGACTGAATTTGAGACCAACAATTAAGGCTCCATTGCCACTGGCCACCCTGGAACCACCCACACACAAGATCTAGACGACAGGGCTCCCCTGACAACAAACAGAAGAATGTCATTGTCTAAATCCATGCTAGTATGACCACAGCATAGGTCAGAATCAGAGGTCTGACCCCTACCACTTGCTGTTCTCCAGCACAAGTATTTGATCCAAAGCATTAAGAAGCAGAACTGCAGTAGAGACAATAGGCAGAGCAACAGGAAGAAGACTTCAGAAAGGTGCCACAAGAGACTTGAGACTAAGAATTCCAGGATGACCCAGTCAGAACATTTCAGGGTGAGTTCTTGGGGCTGCTGTGTGTAAGAGTTATTATAATATGAAAATGAGAAATACTTGTATTCATTGGAGGACATGAGAGAGAAGCTGATAGCTGCCACACTGGCAGAAAGAACACCCTAGGTATAGGCAGGCCCTGGCAAAGGCCCCTCAAGTTCTCCTCTAGCTCTGACCGAGGGCCTTGTGGCTTCCTGCCCGAGACCCACATAGACTATTTTCTTTCCTGACTTCAAACACCCAAAAACAATTCCACAGCTAGAGAATAAGGCAAAGGGCTTTAATCATGTGTACAATTTCCACAGAAGAACCATCACAATTTAGAGTGAATCTAAAAGAAAAGTACCTTCAAATACTCATTACATGAAGAGAGTTTTTCTAACTGAAAACCTTAGGTTGTTGAGGCGAGGAAGAACAAAATAAGGAATGGTCTGCACTGCCCAGATCTGGTGGCTCCCAGGTGTGCAGGGTGCCAGTTCCAGGAAGTCCATCTGGGTGTCTCCGGCCCCTTTACAGGTTGAAGGGGGTCGTGCTGTGGGTGGCAAGCAAGGCTGGAGTTTCTCTCTAATCCCGGTTCCTCCGTATTTCAAGCCGTGGTTTTCAGCAGCTTCCGTGGCCGGCCTGGGCTCCCAGGAGCACCCTTGGCGTGCGTCTGTCCGCCATCGCAAGTGCTGGTATCTGCTGGCTGGTTCATGCCCCATTGGACCCCGCTGTAGGAAGCATCCACCTCTTCTTGAGGTGACTGTAGCTCTTCTGTGGGTTCAGCCGTTGGCTCCTGGACATGTGGGTCTCGCCGGCGTTTTTGACCCCTCTCATAGGCGGGAACGGCTCCGCGCGGGTTGTAAGCCCAGCACGGCAGCCTGTATGCACCCCAGTCCACATGCCCGCAGAGCTGTGGGCGTTGGCAGGACTGGCGGCTTGGCTCAGTGAAGTTATCCAGTGCTTGTGCCCAGTTATGTGCCTGGCTGAGGCCTGGTAGCATGTGGAGGTCTGGACATGTCTGCCTCCAAGGCAGCTCTTCCAAGGTTGATGGACGGAGCGCCATAGCTTCAGCTTCAGGTCCAGGCCAAGCTGTGTAGCTGGTCTAGGAAAGAGAGCAAATGATCTAGTTCAGGCCTGAGCGTGGGATTATATAGCGTTCTGCCCGGATTAGGATGTCAGAAATCAAGTTCAAATGCCTGGGGGCATTGACACTCCTTTTTTTGGCAAATTGATTCAGAGCCTCCCTGATTGGATTAAGACAAAATTGCATCATTCTTGTTGGCATTGGTAAAACTTAATCAAGCTTTCCAAGAGTGAAGGCTGAGGGGTGGGGGAAGAAGTTCCCCTGGGGGAGGAGCCCGATTCCTGGCCCTCTCCATTCACTCCAGAAAGTTTCTCCATGTGTCAGGGACACCTAGACAAATTACACTTATCGTGTCTATTCTCTTACCATAGCACAGAGGGATTATCTAGTTTTAAATATGAGACTCTACATACCGCATAGTGCAAGATGACAAAGCTAATTCATGATGGCACTGGCTAGAGATCCCAGGTCCTGAAGCTTAAATCTCAGGAAGGAAAATGAGCAAAGGAGTAATTAGGTTGGACTGGGAAAGGGCGAGTCCCAGTCTTTCCCCGAAATTGGAATTGCTTTAGTTTTGTGTACATTAGATTATCTGAATCAAAGGGAGACTAAAATTTGCTATGGTTTTCATGCCCAATGGTCAAATGGGTTGAGGTAATGTTACCATTTCAAGTGTTTTTTAAAGGACCACTATCCTATCTTCAGTGATTATGTGCATCCAATTATGAGATATTCCCTTTCCTCTGCTTTCCCTATTTCTTTCTTTCTTTTTTTTTTTTTTTGAGACAGAGTCTCACTCTGTTGCCCGAGCTAGAGTGCTGTGGCATCACCCTAGCTCACAGCAACCTCAACTCCTGGGCTCAAGAGATCCTCTTGCCTCAGCCTCCTGAGTAGCTGGGACTACAGGCACATGCCACCGCACTCTGCTAATTTTTTCTATTTTTAGTTGTTTGGCTAATTTCTTTCTATTTATAGTAGAGGCGGTGTTCTCGCTCTTGCTCAGGCTGGTCTGGAACTCCTGAGCTCAAGCAATCCTCCCGCCTCGGCCTCCCAAAGTGCTAGGATTACAGGCGTGAGCCACCATGACCAGCCAGAGTTTAACGTTCTTATTGTAGCAATGTTAGTGAGAAAATGGGGACATTTGAAGTCCCAAACATGGTTTTTGTAGGGTACTATAGCAATTTGGATTAAAACTTTTTTGTGTTTGTACACATTTAGTTTTATTGTAACAAAGCAATTTGTACACTTTTAACATGTAAAACTGAGCATCATCTTTCCTTTCCAGTGAAACATAAAGAAAATTTAAAAATAAATAAGAACTGTCCAGGCATTGTCGCTCACATCTGTAATCCTAGCACTTTGACAGGTTAAGGCAGGGGGAATTGCTTGAGGCCAGGAGTTCAAGAACAACCTGGGCAATACAGCGAGACCTCTTCTCTACAAAAAATAAAAATAAATTTAAAAATTAGTCCAGCATGGCGGTGCATGCCAGGAATCCCAGCTATTCAGGAGGCTGTGAAGGGGGGATCCCTGGAGCCCAGAAGTTTGAGGTTACAGTGAGCTATGATTGAGTGACTGCACTCCATCCTGGGCAACAAAGCGAGACCGTATCTCCAAAATATAAACTAAACAAGAACAAAATTGCAAATGAGAATTTCAGTTCTAAAAAAGATCCTACTAGATTAAAATTACTCTGCATGCCCTTTTGATCTAGCTGTTCCTTATCTAGAAATTTAAACTATATAGTCCCATAAGTATGGAATTATCATAGCAAAAAATTATGCACATAATAATTATTCTTCAATAAGGAACTAGAAAAATAGATTATGGTACCTGTGCACAATAGAATACTCTGCAGCTCTTAGAAGTCAAACAGAACACACTATTTGAAAAGACAGCCATAGTAAATGAAATAACCCAGTTGAGGATGGTGTGTACTGTGTTAGTTTCCTGTGACTGTTGCGACAAATTATCACTAACTGCTGTGAAGCTTAAAACAACAGAAACTTATTCTCTCATAGTACTGGAGTCCAGAAGTCTGAAACCAAGTTATCAGCAGGACTACACTCCCTCTGAAGGCTCTAGGGAGAAATCCTTTGTTACCCCTTTCAGCTTCTGGTGGCTGTTGCCATTTTTTGACTTGTGCCTACATCACTTTCATCTCTGCCTTCAAGGTCACATTGTCTGTGTCAAATCTAGCCAGAGAAACAGAGTGAGACTCTGTCTCACAATAAATAAATTAATTAATTAAAAAAACAAAAAGAAAGAAAGCCTTCTTTACTCTTCTTCTTCTTTTTTCTCTCGGAGACAGAGTCTCACTCTGTTGCCCTGGCTAGAGTGCCATGGCATCAGCCTAGCTCACAGCAACCTCAAACTCCTGGGCTCAAGCGATCCTCCTGTCTCAGCCTCCCAAGTAGCTTGGACTACAGGCATGCGCCACCATGCCCGGATAATTTTTTCTATATATTTTTAGTTGGCCAATTAATTTATTTCTATTTTTAGTAGAGATGGGGGATCTCAATCTTGCTCAGGCTGGTCTCGAACTCCTGACCTCAAGTGATCCACCCGCCGCGGCCTCCCATTCTTTACTCTTCTGTATGAATGATTAGGTCCAGCTTACACTCCAGAGGAACTTGTATACTAGGAGGTGGGGATCCTCGGAGGCCATCTTAAAGGCTACTGTAGGGGAGAAATGTGATACCTTTCCTTACCCATTGCTAGGTTCATGGCTAATACTCCTATAACAAAAGACAGATAAACAAGATAAGAGCATACAAATGCAGTTAATACAAGTTTTATGTGACACGGCAGCCTTCAGAAATGAAGATCCAAAGAAACAGAAAACTGTGCGACAGTTGTGCAAAAGTATGATTGGATGACAAAAGGGTACAACATAATGGTAATAAACTGGGGGAACTTAGCAAGGCCTGTTCCTTCAGATTCTTTGTGGCATCTCTGTGTCTTTAGCTCCTTTCCTCCAGGCATAGTGAGAGTACCTGCTTCAGGGGGTCAGAGAATTGTTTATGGCCAGCCTCAGGGAAGTAAGGTAGGAGAAGGGCAGGGATACCTTCCCGCTGCTGTTATTTTCTCAAATGCCAAAGTGACATACTTTGGGGTGGCATGTCCTGAACCCCATCACTACCTACCACAGTGGGCAGGGCTCTGAGGCCAGGTGGTGTAAAAGAGCATCCATATGCAGGGAGGTGGTGGTCCAGAAATAGGGTGTCTGAACCAGGGGAACAGGGCTGGGGTCGAGGGGAGCAGGAGTGGCATAGAAGATTGCTTACATACAGAGAGAGTCTAATTTTTTTCTTATTTCACATCAGGATATGTCTTACAAATGGTGGTGTTTATGTTCTATGAGGATTCTCTAGCTTCCATACTGTGCAGCATGGTTTCTAGGCTCAATGTTGAATTCCATTGGTTTGTTGGTCCTTGCCTGACAAGGCATTTAATCATTGAATCCATCTTCTTGCAACACAATGGATTCAAGTGTATCTGTGAGCAAAAGAGAGCTAAGGTAGAGAATAACAGCAGAAAATTGGGTCTTCTTTTAAATACCATCTACATTTACGGAATACCCCTTAAAGGCTGCATGAGTCCAGGTTACAGGTTTGGAAAAGATGGCAACAACACACAGCCTTGGAGCTATCAGAGCAGGTGAATTCCAGGAGAAAAATAAGGTAGCAGAAAGAAAACAGTGAGAGAGAAGGAAGTCTTGGTTGTAAAAGAAAAACAAACAAAAACCAGGAGAACTGAAAGGGGAACCAACTGCAATGGACAAGTTGCCTTCTGTGCACCATAGACACCAACACCACCACCACTACCAACATCCCAACTGTCACCTGGATTCATTTGCAAAAAAGAAAAAGACAGTTAGGTTTTGAGACCCTGCCAGGAGATCCACTCTGTCCTCTGTCCACGTCGACTTCGATTTGCATCCCGGGAAGCAGGGGGATGGCACTAAAGAGGACAAACGGTCTGATGCTGCACCTCAGTTGAAGGACCACAACCTCAGGCCTCCCAGTGCTGGTCCTGGGGATTCCTCCTGCCCGACTCGATGATTTCTGCTTTGAACGCAGGGCGATGGACTTGGCTTGTTTCAATAGCCCAGTTTCGTCATTTGATAACCTCCTTCCTGGAAGTTTGCGGTCCCCTCACGTTGTAGGAAAAGCGATGGGTCCTGCACCGGCCTATGAACCGCTAGAGGGCAGCAGCACGCCGGACTCCGGAGCAACATCGTGATTCCGGGAGACCCAGGCACACAGTTCTAAGAAAATGGATCAACGTTGTCGTTCTAAATTCAGCCACAAGGAGGCGGTGCTGCTTTCCACAAAAAAATAGAAGTGAAAATTCATTTTAAACTGCTATGCCTAGCAATGTCAGCTGGGGAAGGTGAAAGGCAAGGAGAGGATAGAGAGCAAATCGTTGCAAGCTTGGGCATAAAAAGATCAAGAGCCAGGGATAACTTCAGCAGGTATTGCCACCTCTGACCATTGTAAGCCACAGGCAGTCCAAAGGAAAGATGAAGATTATATTAAAATAAGATGCAACTTGGAAAGAGGAAGAGGAAGAAATGGAACTTTATTCCTTTTCATATTATTTTTACATTATAAAGATTCATTCATTTAGCAAATATTTATTGAGTACCTAGGAAATATAAGGTCCTGTTCTGGACACTTCAAGCACATAAGTGAACAAAACAAAAAATCTCTGTCTTCATGGAGCTTACATTTCATGATAACACATGCTTTGTGTAGAACATTAGGAAAATATAGAACCTTGTAAGGAAGAAAATGCTATCAGTCCACCACCAAATGATAGCCAGTGTTGACATTAGGTGTATTTTTGTTCATTTTTTGTTATACCTGTACTCACACATCTCTATAGTTTACAAATTTGGGATTTTATCGTACCCTTGTTTTACATAATGTTATGGGATTTGTGAAAAGATATGCAACTGTCAAATCCTCTTCATAAAACTTGCCAAGAGGCTTTACAGTAAGATTGTTAGTTAATGATTTGAGAGTTATTAAGAGTTTAAAATCAACAGGACTTGGTAATTTATTGGTTAGATATACATGTGTAAGAGAAAAATAGGAGAGAAAAGAAAAAATATTTTTCAGATTTATGAATTGTTCTATTAATGAGCAGATGTGGGTATCAGTAATCAGAATCTGATTTCACTAAGAGGAGTAAATTTGATATGAAGGAGATGTGATTTTGAGATGCCCAAGAGAGCAACTAGCCTGGAGCTTAACAGCAATGTCTGAGCTGGAGCTATAGGTCTAGATTGTACTTTACACCAGAATAAGGATGACATCACATAGCTAGAGTGAGTACAAGAAGAGGATAGAGGCTGGGTGTGGTGGCTCATGTCTGTAATCCTAGCACTCTGGGAGGCCCAGGTGGAAGGATTACTTGAGCTCAGGAGTTCAAGACCAGCCTCAGCAAGAGCGAGACCACATCCCTACTAAAAATAGAAAAAATTAGCCAGGCGTGGTGGTGTGGACCTGTAGTCCCAGCTACTGGGGAGGCTGAGTCAGGAGGATTGCCTAAACCCAGGAGTTTGAGGTTACTGTGAGCTAAGGTGATGCCACAGCACTCTAGCCCAGGCAACAGAATGAGACTTTGTCTCAAACAAAAACACACACAAAAAAGAAGAGGATAGAGGCTGAGTTCCAGGGAATTCTCATTGTCCCAAAGAGTTAGCTGGGCGTGGTCTTCCTGTTCTCGAGGGGCCTGGGATGTTTCTAGGACTTCCTAGAGCTTTCATCTACTTTAGCATTCACCTGAGGTGACTGTAGAGGTCCCTCAGTAAGTCAGCCCTTGGTTTTATCTCTAATGAAATGGGTTCATGGGGTCAGGTATTGAGGTATAGATTTTCTGTATTTACGTCCTCCCTATCGACACATACATACTTCCCTTGTATTTAGCTTAGATTTTTCTATATAAGAAATTTGATTTTCTCTAGCCACTCACCTTTACATGACAAAAAAAAAGAAAGTAAAAAATAAAAAAATGTAAAAAAAAAAAAAGAAATTTGAATCATTCTAGGAAAGCATGAAAGAAAATCACCCACTGGAAATTTAGTAACAGTACTGTAAAATCTGAAGATTATGTACAGAATAGAACCTTAGGAGCCCTAGCATTGAATAGCAAACTCATTTTCTGTGTATCTTGACTTTCAGAAGTCAAATAAATTATTCTTAAAAGAGTTTAGTTTAAAAACAAATGTCAAAAAACATTTTTTTAATGTCTGCTATGAAGCAATCACTATACTAGGCTCATGGCACAAAGATGAATAAGACAAAGCCAAGGCAAGAATTTGGGCTGGGGGAGACAGGAGGCACATTTGACCTAAGACCTGAAAGGCCTCAAATACAGAGCTACAGTGACAGGACTGAAGGATGGTAATTCTTCACCTTTCAGCTTTTGTTCCCATGGGCACTAATAATTAATATATTCTTTTTTTAATCCTGAAACTTAGCTTTTGAAAAGCATAATTGTATTATATTTTGATCTGTGAAAAAGCAGAACATTGTTAACTGTAAATATTTAAAATAGGATATAATTTTGGAAACTTGGGAGTTCTTAATTTTTTAATATACAAGGAACCTCCAAAAATGAAAGTGGCCCTGTTGACTTCTGAGTGACCACATAGAAGACATAGTCTCAGTCCTCAAGAAACTTCCAATCTAGGGGAGAGAGACACATTAATAGGCCACTTCAGTACTGTGTGAACTTGAAGCTTTCTTAAGCCCTATGCATGAATCTTTCAAGACAAGCCAGTAACAATAATAACAATTATTTGGCCAAAAACAGGTCTAAACTGTAGTGCTTAATGCTGAGAAAAAGAATGCTGAATTTTATCATTCTGTTTACTCTTTACTTTTCGATTAATACCATGTCCTGGCTGGTCTGAGAGCAGTGGTATTTACAACTAATTGACCACAACCACTTACAGATTCCTTTGTTCCTTCTCTACTTCCACTGCTTCACTTGACTAGCCTTAAAAAAATAAATAAATAAAAAATACCATGTCCTATTCTGTTGTTCCTGTCATTTTCTTCAATAAAGTTTCAAAAGGTATTGAAATCGTTACCTTGCCTCTATATAACTAAAGTCATCTTATTAAGTGAGATTATGAATCGCCTCTACTTCAGAGAAAGACAAATTATTTAGTTGGAAATATATTCAAATTAAGGGTATGCACTAAGACCCTGCCAGATCTCCACCCTACCACAGGTTGTAGACACACTGCTAACACAACGCAATCCCCAATGTCTCTGTCTATACCGCTATAATGCTAGTTTTTGGCTAGGACTCTGTTTGCCTGGTCCTTAGAGAAAACAATAGAAGCTTAAAAGATTCAGAAAAACCCAATGAACAGATAAGAAAGTGCTACCTTCATCACTAAAAATAAGGCTCTGGACTCTAAAATTTATATAAAAGGGGTGGTGAGAGAGGGAGCCTTAGACTAACCTCATGTGACCTCACTATCTTTCACTGGTTTTTGTCTGGCCTTAAGAAACTCTTATTGGTCACTATTACCATCAAGGTAGCTTGACCATGGGCACTGCTTCTCCTTTAACTCTGTCTGGACCAGTTAAGTGCAAAATATTGATTACTTACTTAAACAATGATGGAATATATAAAGGAATATTTGGTAATAAAACACCCCATAAATGAACAGTGAGAATAAGTTTAAACAATTGTAATAAAGAAGAGGCCTTGGATATTAGTTAAGATCCAAAGGTGCTACACCCTAGGAATAAAAGAGAATTAGAAGTAGAATAATGCTCAAAAGGAATTCTGAATCATCTCTATTTCTGAAATTGGATTAAAGTTATCTTAGTTGCCAATGCTCCTGGCTGCCAGCCAAAAGCAAAAATAAATCCCTTATGGAAGAAGATAAGATTGTCCAAGGCCTCAAATTATATCTAAAATTTTTTCACACATCATATCCAGTACTCAATAAAAAAATATTAAGCAAACAAGAAAATAAAACAACATGAAGAAAAACCAAGAGAAGCAACAAAGAAACAAAGTCTCTAGCTAATGAGACCTAGACTATAAAATAACCACTTAATATGTAGAAGAAAATGAAAGACAAGATTGAGAAACTCAGCAGAGAATTAGAAATGATAATAAAGAAGAAAACGTAACTGAAATACATAGCAGCCAAATTAAGAATTTATAACAGGGAGAATGGCCTGAAAAAGGGTAAAAAATGTTTTCTGTCCCTAAAACCTCCCTCACTCCTTTTGGGAATTAAAAACTCCATCCTCAGGCCAGTGGTTGGGAGGGGCAGGAGAGTGTTTTTTGTGCCACAGGAGATAGCTCAGGGGAATTGCTCTGGTGGAGGTCATGAGATTATTTTAGACAAAGATGGGACTATGGGATTAATCAGAATCTTTAAAACCTCTGTACTTCTGTTCAGAAGTAGGACATTGGTACTTTGAGATATGAGTCTGCCAAACTCCTCATTCGCCAGCAAATTAATAAACTCTTCTTTTCTTCTCCTCAAACTACTTGTCCTCATTCATAGGATGTGGCCTCAGGGATAAGTGCTTAACTTTCCGTAACAGGCTGGCTTGTAATTAGTACTTAGAACAAATCAAGAGTGAGCCAGACCAAAGGGATGCCTCCAATTTGATTTAAACAGATTTTGTGTGTACCTTTCCACAGTCAGTAAAGATGATGGGAGAAACTGCACCAACAACTGGAATTAAGAGACCAAAACCAAAATATCTTTATAAACCTTTGACCAAAAGTTTCTGTTTTTGTGCTATCATTTACTTAGTTTTATTTATTCTAACATTGACACTTATTTTTGTTTAGGCATGCCTACTTTTTACCTAAGCAAGAAACTTAAACACATGGGTAACTTTGCCATTAACTCAGGAGATTTAGCTGTTTTCATTATAACAACTTATTAAAAATCACAAAAATATAGATCATTTTGTTTTGGTTAGGTTTATAGTTTTATAAACTGCTGGGCCTGATGTGTTACCCCTGCATAGCATGCTATCTTCTGTGATTCTTGCTATCTGGCCCCTGTCCTGCCTTCCTCCCCAGCTTCACAGGAATGATTAAGTACTCCCCTAATTTGGAGTTTCCAAGCTAGTATTGAAGTTTGACTACTATAAAAGGCGAACATTCACAAGCTGGGAAACAACTAAGTAACTGTCTTTAAGTGCATATTACCTTCCTGAGTCCAGCTGGTTGCCTAAAGGAAGAAAAGAAGGAAATAGCCTGAACGATTTTCAGTTTCTTATTTGTGATACATGTAAAATATTGTGTGCCCCTCCAAAAAATCTGGACTTGTCATGATGCTTTCTTCAACTTGCTGCATCTGTGGATTCACTGGGGACACCTTGAATTTTCAGTTTCTTTGGGCAGTCACAAAGACGAGCTCATTTTTGTTCCATAAATAACTTTTTAAAAAGTCTAGCAGGTAGAATATAAACCTCATACTAGGACATAACAATAATGAATATTTACTGAAAGCTAATACATACCAGGTACTAGTCTAAGTGCTTTCCCCTACAACACTATTTTAAAGGTGAAGAAATGGAAGCCTAATGAAGTTAAACAACTTCTCCAAAGTCACCCAGCTATTAAGTGGAAGCAAGATTTCAACTCAGGCTATCTTTCTTTTTTTTTTTTTAATTAAAAAAAATTTTTTTTCCTTGTTTTATTTCTCTTTTTTATTTTTCATCCATTCCATCAGGCTATCTTTCAAACCAATGTTCTTAACCACCATGTTATCTCCTTCCTAATGCTGTCTTGAAACAAAGTCTGAATACACTAAGGTAGCCAGAACTATTTTTCAATTCTCACTAAGTTTGAAGAATCTATTTTAATTCCAGAGAAAATCTGTAAATCTGCTTGTTATTATCTGGCACAACATCTGCACCACAGGGAATGTTTTTACACTAACTTCATTCTATGCACCTATCTTTGTATGTACCTGACTACTGAAATCATAGCGTTCAACAGACTGTTGTCATATAAAATTCCTGGTCACCAACTTCTACTGGATCTTGTGTTTCTTGTTGATGCTACTGTGATAACAGTGTCCAAGATCTATGTCTAATCTTTTCCATCCTGTTTTATGGTAGGCAGCTTCTGTGATTGCTCCCAATGATCATGTCTTCCACCACTGTGCCATTGTGTTGTGAATTTCCCTTGAGTGTGGGCTGGACCTGGTGGCTTGCTTCTAAAGTATAGAATATAGCAAAAGTGATAGAATGTCACTTCTGTGGTTAAGACACAAAAAGACTTTGGCTTCTGTGTTGCCTACTCTTTCTCGCTCTCTCATTTGCTATCTCTAATGGAATCTAGCTGCCATACCCTATGGAGAGTTCAACGTGGGGGAAGGCCTTGTAAAGAACAAAAGTCTTCAGTTTAAGAGCCCAGGAGAAACTGAATTCTGTCAAGAACCACTTTAGTGGCCTTGACTCTAGAAGCAGATCCTTCCCCAGGGGAGCCTTGAGATGCTGGCTGCCCTAGGGGACACTCCCATTGCAGCCTTGTGAAAGACCCTGAAAATCCAGCTTTGTGACACTCAGACTTCTAACTGACAGAAACAGTGAAACAATAATATTGTTTTAAGCCACTACATTTTCAAGTAATTTATTACTCAGGCTTTGATAACTAATACATCTTCCAATCTCAAACTTCTCCATCCCCAACACACACAAACACTTTCACTCCTAATCTTGATTTTTAATTCATGACCTAGCCACCTATTTCATGGAGAAAATAGAGGTCTTCAGTTTGATAGGAATTTCCTCAACTTCTTGAAAGCAAAACTACATTCCTAAGAACATCTGATCCATTAATCCCTCTCTTGTACAGTTAGCCCCCTTTCCTCTTGTATTCTTATCATCTCCTCTGCGGGATCCTTCGCTATCAGCATTTAAATTGACTAATTCTCTCCCATCCAAAAAACAAAAACAAAACAAAACATACATGCACACACTTAAAATGGGCTCGACCCATCACCCTCTACAGGTACTCCTTTCTCTTCTCCCTTATTTT
>VBSM01002608.1:62313-97931 GCA_008086735.1 Cheirogaleus medius
CAGGCCCAAAATCTAACATCTTTAACGCTGTTTACAAGCTCTGTGGATCTATCCCAGTAACATCCTTTCAGTTCCTGGAATGCTATAACCTTGGCACCTCTGCATGTACCGTCCCCTTAGTTAAGAACACTTTGACTTCATACCCCTTCTTATAGGTCACTGGCTTTCCTTCACCCCCAGATTACTTTGTTCTTCACATGTCATAACATTCAGCAGTCAGCATCTAGGCAATTACTGTTCAAAATACCTATCTACTCTACCAGGCTAAGATTCGGAAGGCAGAAACCACAAGTACCTTGTTCACCTACAGATTCCCCAGTCCCCTGAACAATGTGCCTAGCACAGCGTTGACTCTCAATACACGTCTGTTGAAATGATTACATTCACCCTTGCATATAGCTTTTCTAAATTCCCACTCTCAAGATCTTTGAAATAAAAGAGTAAGTAAATCCTGACTACTGAATTACCCTCAAAAAGCCTTTCTCTGGATGAATGAAGGAATGAACCAGTCACGTGCAGCTGAGTATGGGTCACTGGCCTCTTTAAAGAAGGGAGGGCAGTAGTAAGGACATCCTGTGTAAATAATTCCGAGCAGACGCAGGTCGCTAGCACAGCAAACACGTGCTGCGGTGAAGGCGGGCTTTGGGGAGGAAGATCCCAGGCGGCCCAAACGTGCTCGCGCCCGCGGCGGCCGCAGGGGTGTCCGAGCCAGCTGGACCCGAGCAGAGGGAGCGCCCTGCTCTCGCGGGGAAAATGGAGGGCGAGCCGCGGCTAAGGCGTGGGGCGAATTGTGCCCAGGGAAGGAGACGACTGGTGGGACGAAGAGGAAAGAGGGCAGACCCAGGTCGAGGAAGCAAAGTGGGCGGGGTGGGGCGTGGCAGGAGGAGCCGCAGAGCACCAGCGCGGTTGGCGAGTTTATTCTGAGCTCGGAGTCGGAAGCGCCCGCACCTGAAGTCAAATGCAGGAGGGTTGGAGGTGGAAAGGCCACGATTTAGGTTCCCAGTTCCTGGCAAAGCCGGGCTCTGTACAGCCTCAACCCCACCACATCCTGATTTTCCCTCAGAGCGCGCGGCCTTGCAGTCAACAAACGCCAAATCCCCTCGGTTGGCTCCGCCCATCCACTGAGTTTGGCTGGTGGGGGCGTGGGCCATCTTCTGGTCGGCGCTCGGAAGGCGTTCGCGTCAGCCAGAGCCCGACGTGGTGACGCAGCACGTCGACGTAAGTGACGCGCAGGCCCGGGCTGCTCCTCCTTCCCAGAGTGAGTGCCGGCCTTGTCGGGGAGGGGGAGAAGAGGGAGGGCGGGGGAGGGAGAGGCGATCCGGGAGTCGTTGTGGGCCGCGGGCCGGACCGGGTCCGGGGGCGGCGGGAGCCCGGGCCGGGCGGAAGGGCTTGGCGGGCCGTTAGAGAGCCGCCGCGGCTATCGGGTCCCCTCCCTTGCCGGACTCGCGCGCCCCGGCGCCCGGAGCCTCCGGCGCTGTGCCCACCCCGCTCCAGCTCGCGTCTCCCGACTCCAATTAGGTCAGGCTCGGAGTCCCGCGGCCGCGGCTCCGGCCCTCAACGCGCGGCGGCCACACGGCTCGCCTTTCTTTCTTCCCTCGCCTTCCTCTCCTCTTGCCTCACCCTCCCCCCTTCTTTTCACGTTGCTGGGGTTTTGGTTTTTTGTTGTTTTGTGCTTTAGAGGTTTTGTTCCTCAGCCCGAGCTCATGGGTGTACATTATCATGCTCCTCTTTTGTAGAGCAACCCGACGGCCATGGAGGCCGAAGAGACGATGGAATGCCTTCAGGAGTTCCCTGAACATCATAAAATGATCCTAGACCGATTGAATGAGCAGCGAGAGCAGGACCGGTTTACTGACATCACCCTGATTGTCGACGGTGGGTAGGGCAGTAGACAGAGGAGCGAATTTGTGGCTTCAGTTTTCTCCCCTTCCGCCACCCGCCTTTTTGTTGTTTTTTTTACCCACCCTCTGGGGTCTCCCTACCAAGAGTCTGCAGAGCGTTTGCACTGGGACCGTAGGGCACTTGTCAGTGTCTGCTCACAGAGACCATGCTGCAAAAGGCTGGTTGGCCAGTCACGCTTTCAACGTAGTCTGGTGTTCATCGCATTTTAACTTCTTGCAGCCTGTTAAAGTTTTCTAATTGCACACTTGAGTGCAACATGATGGTGTTGGGGGTAGGGAGGATGTTTCAAAATGTTTGGTTAATAGCTTTCTGTTGGTAAGCTGATTTGAGGAGTCCCTCACAGGAGTCATTTGGGAAGTGTTGATTCCTTGCTAGTTCCCAAATGGTTTAGGAGGGAAAATGTGAGAGATTCCTTTGCAGCACTCATAACCCCATTGAGAATCCCCAAAATAAAATGGGGAATTTACCTGTCTTACCAGATGCCATTATAATGGAAGCAAACCCAGCCTGGGTATGTTTTCTAATTAGTGAAAATAGGCTTCTCAGGGCAAGCTTTTTAAAATTATAGGCTTACCATAGATTGAGCTTCCAAATCTTAGGCATATTAAAATGTTTTCCATAGCAGACACATCCAGCTTTGTTCTTATTCTGTAGCTTTTTCTTCTCTTTCCAAACGATGTATGACCTTTTAGGTTGTCTTTATGTAGTTAGCAGTTTCAACTGAGTAGGACATGCTTCTCACTCCTTAATTGAAGGTAACGGAAAGTGGTAAAAGAGGCTCCTTTTACCTACTGTTGTAACCTGGCTTTTATAAAACCGACTTAAGGTGTTTTAAGTAAAGATTTGGCGTCATGTCTAATTGAGATTAAAACTTGCCAATATAACTGCCAAGACTTTAGTTCAGTAATTTATAGTTATATAATTATATTATGAAGAAAGATCTGTTTTACTTTATATAATTTTTAAATCTGTTTCATAGCCTTACATTTGATTTTGTGTGTATGTATGATTTTTTCTTTTTAACCTAGGACACCATTTTAAGGCCCACAAGGCTGTTTTGGCTGCTTGCAGTAAGTTCTTCTACAAATTCTTTCAGGAGTTTACTCAGGAACCTTTGGTGGAGATAGAAGGTAAATATTGTTTTGAAATACAGTACTTAGCAAAGGTAATTGGTGAAGTTTTAGTTAATTTATCAAGACATCATGAGAAGGTAGTCATCGACAGTTCCTATTAGGTAACTAGATAAATTGTTCTTTTGACACCTGAGAATTCTTACTTGCAGTAAAGTGCTTGTTAGAATGATCTGCCAGGAAAAACTCTTAGATGGTAGATGTTGGTCTCTAAAGGAGTCTTCCATTGATGAAACCAGTGGTCACTGTTTTTATAAAAACATGTATTAAAATTGAATTACCATCTTTGTTCAGCGGGCTTATTTCAGACTGGTGGGGGTGCTGCAGGTCCTAGTAGAGACCTTTATACGAGCAGGAGTGATGTACTAGCACAGGTACAGATTACATGCACAATGTAAAGTGGGCTGCCATAATAGGGAAAAGGCTAGAAAGATGAACTAAAGTAGAATTCAGAGGAAATTCTAGTGGCTATAAAATGTTTGAGGTTGAAAGAACATCCACTAGGTATTACCGTGAAACAAAAAGTGGTTTTTGTATTTGCTTGGCTTTTTTCTAATAATAGCCCACCAAGTGCCAGACATTGTGCTGTGTAGCAGCATTGTTTGAGGCTCACGGCAATCCTTTGATGATGGGCACAGTGGCATGTACCTGTAGTCCCAGCTACTCAGGAGGCTGAGGCAGGAGAATTGTTTGAGCCCACGAGTTCGAAGCCAGCCTGGGCAATTTAGTGAAACCCCATTTTTTAAAAAGAAAAGAAAAGTAAGTGATGTTATTTCTAATTTACATATGGGGGAAGAGGTTCCAAAAGGTTACTTACCAGGGGGTTGCCCAGCTAGCAAGGGATTCAATTTGTGCTATTAATTACCATGCTTTTATCTCTTACTACAGTACTCTACCACCACCATCATCAAAATCTAAAACACTGGGAAATAAATCCATTTGCTTACATAAAAACAAAATTTTAGCTTCTTTCAGGTTCTTGAGTTTTGGTTTTATATTTCTTTCACTGTGTACATATTTTTTGTTGTGAATGGGTTGCCTAGAAACACTGGTTTTCCCTTTGATGCCTAGGGGAGTAAAGAAAACATAATTTTGGTACATTCTACTTTAGCATTTCAACTGATGTATGCGCAGCTAGCTTATCTTTGATTATCTGTGATGGACAGAGTATAGGCTGCCTAGATGGTGTTGGTTTCTATGATAAGGCCAGGCTCCATCAATTAACTAACCTGAGGCTTACTAAATGTGTAACACTAGTCAGGTTACTTTACCTCAGTTACATACTTGTCTCATCTGAAAAGTGGGCTAATAGGTGTATAATGGTTAATTGAAATAACATATGCAGAATACGGACATAGTGTTTGGTATTGTCAAAGCTTAATAAATAGGGGTTATTTATCATATTGAATACCTATTATATGTTGTATACTGTGCTAGACCCAGGAGATGAAGAATTGATGAATAAGGTGTTAATAGTGGGTGAGCAATAGGTAAGGAGTGCAAAAAGTGTTACAAAGACTATTACTGTGGAATGGTATTGCTAAGAATGGAGAATGAGCAGTTTACTTTAGGAAAGATTTCAAAGAGGAGTTCACTTCTGACAGAATCTTAAAAAATCAGTGCAAGCTGGAATATTTGTTGCTAGTCAAGTGGGCAGTACTAACTACCTGCAGAAGTAGGGTCTTTTGAAGACTAATCACCTTGAGATTGTCTTTTACCTCTCAGTACCTCTGACTTGCTATGTCCTATAGTATAGCACACACAAGTCTTCAGTATTTTAACTACAGTCAGATAAGAAAGTACTATGGAAAAGCATACTTTTTGTTTTTGTTATTTGGTCAGATTACGGTTTAAAAGAGTCTGTTTGGCTCAGTGTCTTCTTAAGCCCTTAACTTTGGGATTACTGTAATCTAGCAAGGGCACTTGGCTGTAGAAAAAGCCCTGGGCATGTAATTAGAAAACCTGAGTTTTAGTCCTGGCTATACTCTTTGTAAGTTGTGTGACCTTAGACATCTTGGCTTCCATGTTTTTCATCTGTAAAATATGTCAAATAACTTTCTATTATGTTTTGGGCATTTTGAATGTTATGAGACTGGGTGCTATTAAAATCCTCTGGAGAATGCCTTTGTTTTGATTTGATTTTGGTTTTGTTTCAGCAGGCAGTCAACTCGGTTAGGTTCATACTGCCCTCTGTAGGCTGTGGATCCAATTCAAATTTAGTTTTTAAAACCTTTGTAGCACTATCCAGGTCCCAGGTGTACTGCCTTGGGATCTGGATGGTAGTCCATGCCATCAAGCAGTTTGCAAGCCTTTGCTATGCCACCTTGGGTCAGTTCAAGATATGTACAGCTCAGTGGTGAACTCTAGATCACATACACAGATTTAGAGGACCTTTCTCCAGCTTCCTCCTCCCCGTGATTTCCTTTGTACTTAAGCTCCCAGGAGCTCCTTTTTGGTGGTTCTCTGGCTAGAGACTCTTAGCTTCTCTGTGCTTTTGTACACTTCTGCAGAGAGATCCATTTTCTGGACAAAGTGGTGAGAGAAAAGCTAGAGGAAAAAAACATGAATTCTCACCATATTCAGATCGTTGTCTCTTTACCAGTTCTTTTGTCAGAAGAACTTTCTCTAGGGAGTGTAGGTGATGGCCACCAGCCCCAGTGTGCAGCTTCAGAACCGGGGCTTGCCTTGAGGCAGAGCTGAGAGAAGAAAAATTACCAGGTATGGCCTTCCACTGCTTCATTCCCTCTTCCTGGTTCTCTAGCCAGAAAGTGTTTCTCTTGGAACTTTTTTCTGTCTCCACCCACTGCTTAGTTAATAGGATTTGAGCTATCCTCAAGTCTAAGCCAGAATATATAGTTTTTATTATTATTTTATTTTATTATTTTTTTAAATTAGAGACGGGGTCTCGCTCTTGCTCAGGCTGGTCTCGAACTCCTGAGCTCAAACAGTCCACCCACCTTGGCCTCCCAGAGTGCTAGGATTACAGGTGTGAGGCACGGTGCCCGGCCTAAGCCAGAATATATAGGAGGAAAAATAAAAACTAAGAAGTTTACTGCTGTTCAAGTCTCGATTTCTCATCCCAATCTGCTTGCTTTTATTTACTTTTCAGAGTCCTTGTATATTTGCTTTATGTATTCCTTCAGGATTTTTAGTTGTAATCAATGGACAAGATAGGGTGAAGTTTTTTTTCCATCTTAGCTAGAACCAGAACCCCATCTGTAAAACATGAATAATGACTTATAATGCTGCACATTGGCTGCACATTAAAAACACCAGGGGAGCTTTTAAAACTACCAGTGCCCAGGCTGTATTTCCAGGTAATTAATATTTCAGGTGTGGGATCAGGCATCTGTATTTAAAATTTCTCTAGGTTCTTCTTATTCCAGGTGTGGTCTGAGAACCAGTAATGCATAAGTATCACCTGGAAGCTTATTAGAAATGTAGACTCAGGATCCACTCCAGACCTACTGATTCAGAACAAGATTCCTAAGTGATTCCTATGCACAGTAAGGTTTGAGCAGCACTGCCCTGGGTTGATTACAATGTGCAGTGTTGAACATCACTGCCTTATAGGATTGTGTAAAAGCAGATGCTGTGTATGTAAAACAAACTAAACAAACTTAGATCATAATGTGCTCTGTGAGTATAAACTCATTAGATGCAAGCTGAGCTAGCTCTCCCTGTTTCTGGGTCCCTGGTGAAGTAAATTACCTTTGATTAGAACCACAGTTTCACCTTTAGCTTCAAATCAGAATTGTTGCTCTGGAAGCCAGTTGCATCCCAGTTCAGCTTTGTGACTCAGAGTCACACCACATAAAATCTTCAAACATTCATTCTCTTGTTCAGAACATACAGCCTTCTAACCTGAGCCTCCAGTTTCCTTAATTCATTGTTTTTCTCCTTCCCCTGAAACCACAGATCTGTAAGCACCTAGTTTCTCTATAACATAAAACTCTGCCATCATGTCCAGAAATTTTAGTCCCTCTATTGAGGACAGAACATCCTTGTACATGCATGTTTTTGAGTAGTTTTCCACCAGTTAGAGGAAATCCCTAAGACTAGAGAAAGTCCAGAATGCTGCACCTTTTTGCTTTCTCTAAGCTTTCCTGTCAGGGAGAAGACCCAGGTTGTGTTCATTTTAACATTTTCGTTAGATACTCTTTTAGAGAAATTGTATTCTCCTGCACATTTCTAATAATATGAAAGGTGTAAGGGATTGATGAGAAAATCCCGTAATTCTGAGATTTGTAAATTGCCAAACTAATCCTGACAGAGCAGTGATAGCCAACCTTTTTGGCACCAGGGACTGGTTTCATGGAAGACAATTTTTCCACAGACTGAGGGTGTGGGGTGGGGTGTCATGGGTTGGAGGGAGGTAGTGCGGAGCTCAGGTGATACATGGCCCTTTTCCTAACAGGCTCGGACTGGTACTGGGCCACAACCTAGGGGTTGAGGACCACAGTGATAGAGAATAAAATATTTTCATAACTACACATTTGCCACCACTTCACTTATCTGGGCAGGTGTTACCAGTTTGGTTCATATTAGCTAATTAGGTCAGTACATTGTTCTTAAGACAGTGTTGGGCTGCTCATAAAAAATAGATCTTTCCAGTTTTGATTTCAAAGATCAGGGACCAATACATTTGTTAAGTCTATAGGTGATCGATCAATCGAGACTAGGAACTAAGTCCACAATACTTTTTTTTTTAGACAGAGGCTGGCTCTGTTGCCTGGGCTAGAGTGCTGTGTTGTGGCGTCAGCCTAGCTCAAAGTTGTGGGCTTAAGCAGTCCTTCTGCCTCAGCCTCCCCGGTAGCTGGGACTATAGGCATGCGCCACCATGCCCAGCTAATTTTTATTTATTTTTATATATATATTATTTATTTATTTATTTTTTGGTCCAGATAATTTCTTTCTATTTTTAGTAGAGATGGGATCTCACTCTTGCTCAGGCTGGTCTCGAACTCCTGACCTTGAGTGATCCTCACGCCTCAGCCTCCCAGAGTGCTAGGATTATAGGCGCAAGCCACCACGCCCAGCCAGTCCACAATTCTTAATTCAAATCCTTGGAGGCTGAATGTATTTCTCTAAAGGTAATGCAGTACGTATGTTATGTAATACTTCCAGTGGGGTCTAGGGTAACATCCTGTAACCAAATACTAATATTTCAGCAGCATAGCATGTTAATATTCATTCTAAGTTAGATAAAGACTATAGATGGCCTCATTATCAGTTCAGATCAAATTTTGCTGTCAAATTTATGGAAAAACTTCTGGCTTTAAGAGATTTGGGGAAATAGGCAATATTGATACTATCTGAGAGATAATAAAGAGGCAGAATCAAAAAAGATTTGTCATTTAGTATGGTGATGAGGGAGAGGAAGAAATAATGTATACATTTTGTGAGATGGAGAATACAAGAGTAAGAGCAGATTGAAGATGATTAGCACTATTATTGATTTACTGAGTTTTAGGTCTTTGTGTAATGGCTAAGTTGAAATGATCAGCAGGGCTCTGGAGCTCCAGGAGATGAGATCTGAGATATTGCTTAGACAGGCATGAGCATATGGATCTATCCTCCTCCTTTCTGTGAAATACTGAGCAAATAGCTCTTTAGGTATAAAATGTATTGAGGCTGTATGAAATTTGTTGTTAAATGTCAAGTAATGTCTTTCACTAAGTCTGTTGTCCAGATAAATAGATTAAAAAGCATTAGTGATAAATGACAAAAATGCAGATGAACCAGTAGAAACAGTAAACATTTATTCCACTTTCCTTAAAAGAAATTTCTGTATCTTTTGTTTGATAACTTCTAACTTCAACCAAATTTTGTTTTCTTATGTGTTAATAGTGCTGGTTATTAAATGAGAAAAATGTCTGTAAGCCACTTTTAAAGAGGCCGATCTTCTGATTCTCCCAAGTTATGTGTCACATTTGACAGGCTCTATGCTAACAATATATAGCATATGGAGTTTTCTCCAAATAGAAGATCTCTTCAAAGATTATTTGGACCTGTCCAGGAAAACAGAGGAAGGATAATGTAATCCTAATATATTTGAGATTTTTTAGCGGTATTAAACTTCTATAGCTAAAACAGCAAATCTAATGTATGAGTTCCCCCAAGGATTCAGCAAAGCCTTTCTGATAAAAATATTAATAAAAATCAAGATGTAAATTGGGAGAATAAGCAGTAATTCACCCATCCTACCACCAGAGACTACCTGGAGGGGTGGATAGATGAATGTAGGGAAAAAAAAGATTTGGGGAACTTTATAATTACAAATGAGAGATTATGAAGCTATAGGTGAAATTCAAACATTTCCAAGCAGGAAGGAAAAATATAAAATCTTTATCCAGTCAGCATCCTATTTAAAATCTTTATTAATAGACTTAGGAGTCATACCATCTGGGTTCGATCCTAGTTTTATCATTTGATAACTATACTTCATAGAGTCGCTATGGGGATTAAGTGAGTTGATACTTGTAAAGTATTTAGAGAGTGCCCTGTATGAAGTAAGTGTTCTATACCTTTGATTAAAAATCATAATCTCATTCCACTTTGGGAAACGTTTACACGTTGTTTTAAAAAAGACTTTTGTTGGCCGGGCATGGTGGCTCACGCCTGTAATCCTAGCACTCTGGGAGGCTGAGGTGGGCAGATCGTTTGAGCTCAGGAGTTCAAGACCAGCCTGAGCAAGAGTGAGACCCTGTCTCTACTATAAATAGAAAGAAATTAATTGGCCAACTAAAAAAAATATATAGAAAAAATGAGCCGGGCATGGTGGCACGTGCCTGTAGTCCCAGCTGCTCGGGAGGCTGAGGCAGAAGGATTGCATGAGCCCAGGAGTTTGAGGTTGCTGTGAGCTAGGCTGACGCCATGGCACTCTACCCCGGGCAAAGAGTGAGACTCTGTCTAAAAAAAAAGACTTTTGTTGTGCTTTTAAACTTTTGGTCAAAACTCCTAAAAGACAAGAAGATCTCATTGTCTTTCCCTCAGGCCACTCTCATGTGTTAAAGAATAATAACATGGTCAAAAGACAGCAACAAGGAGAATAATGTTTAGAGAACCAAATAAAATTAGTCTTCAGTGAATCCTGTTATTTTTAGTTTGTTTATTTGATAACATGTAAATCAGTCATATTTTATAATGTTTCTCAATATTCAGATTATTTTCTGACATTTTGAAAATGAATCTACTGAGGCTCAGAGTTTTGGTCTTGCCCAAAATCACATAGTTCATGGAAGAACTGTGACTGAAACTTGAAAGTTCTGGCTCCCTAATAGTATCCTTTCTTTATACAAATAGAGGATGCTACTTTGAACACATAAGTGAATTTTCTACCAGTGTGCTTACTGTTGTTCTAAAGGTCACATTCAGATATATAAAGTAGGTGGGAAGAATATAAAAGTATTTTTGTGATTTACAGTTGTACATGTGCAGTTTGGACTTGGATATTTCTTAGTCTAACAATCTATGTTAAACATAGTTTTCTCTTTGTTTCTGTTAATACCTCATAACTTTGCATTAGCAGATTGAAACAATAATACATAGCATTGAGAGGTACAAAGAAATAGAGTATCACTTTGGAACTAAATTTTAAACATAAAACTTGTAAAGAAAAGTTAGAATCATAAAAGCTTAATTTTGAAAGTGACTTAATATTCATTCCTGTTATGTGTGCCTGCATTTTAGGAAGCCCTGTTAGTTACTTTGAGATGAGTGTACAGATCAAAGATGGTTTCCCTCAAGTAGCTTACAGTCAAGAGATGTCACTGAATTACACTTATTAGAACAGGTAGAGTTGAGCCTGGGGGAAGTATTAAAGAATTTTTTACTATTAAATCATGAAGGAATAGAAAGTCTAACCAGAACTATAACTATCATGGGGATTGAATGAATTGTTAAAAACCTTGCAACAAAGAAAAGCCCAGGAAACTAGATGGTTTCACTGATTAATCCAGCCATACATTTAAAGGAGAATTAATGCCAGTTCTTTTCAAACTCTTCCAAAAAACTGAAGGGAAAGGAATACTTCCATACTCATTTTATGAGGCTAGCATTACTCTGATACCAAAGTAAGCCAAAGACACCACAATAAAAGGGAAAACTGTAGGGCAGTATCCCTGGTGAATGTAGATGCAAAAATCCTCAAGAAAACACTAGCAAACTGAATCTGACAGCGCATTAAAAGGATCATATGCCATGACCAAGTGAGATTTATCCTTGAGAGGCAAGGATAGTTCAACATACAAAGATCAATTAATATGATACACCACATTAACAGAGTAAAGGATAAAATTCACATAATCATCTCAGTTGATGAAGAAAAGGCCTTGGGCAAAATTCACCTTTTCATAATAAGAACTCTGAACAAACTAGGAATAGAAGGAAATTATCTCAACATAATAAAGGCCATCTGCTAAAAGCCCACATCATACTCAACAGTAAAAAGCTGAAACCTTTTCCTCTACGATTAGGAACAAGACAAGAACAGCCCCTATCACCACTTATATTCATTATAGTACTAGAAGTTCTTGCCATAGCAATTAGGCAAGAAAAAGAATTAAAAGGCATCCAAATCAGAAAGGAAGAAGTCTCTTTGCAGATGACTTGATTTTATATGTAGAAAATTCAAAAGACTCCATAAACTATTAAAACTAATAAATGAAGTCAGTAAGTTGTAGGATACAAAATCAAACAAAAATCAGATGTGTTTCTCTTTCTGTACACTTACAGTGATCTATCTAAAAGATTAGGAAAACAATCTCATTTATGTTAGCACCAAAAATACCTAGAATACCTAGAAATAAACTTAACTAAGGAGGTGAAAGACTTGCATACTGAAAACTATGAAACATTAATAAAAGAAAGAAGACATAAACAAGTGGAAAGATATCATCTCATGTTCATGTCCTGGAAGACTTAATATTATTAAAATGTCCATACAGGTTGAGCATCCCAAATTTGAAAACCTGAAATGCTCTAAAATTTGAAACTATTTGAGCACCAGCATGACTCAAATAAATGATTATTGGAGGGAGCATTTTGGATTTCAGGTTTTCAGATTTGGGATGCTTACCCAGTAATTATAATACAAATATTCTGAAATCCCAAATTCTCTAGTCTCAAGCATTTTGGGTAAGGGGTACCCAACCTGTATTATTCAAAGCAATCTACAGGTTAAGTACAATCCCTGCTAAAGTCACAATGACATTTTTTACAAAAATAGAAAAAGCAATTCTAAAATTATATGGAACCACAAGAGATCCGAAATAGACAAATCAATCTGGTGAAAGAACAAAGCTGGAGGCATCACACTTCCTGATTTCAAAATATATTGCAGAGCTAGAGAATTCCAAACAGTATGAGATTGCCATAAAGACAGATACAAAACCAATGAGAGCAGAATAGATGGCCCAGATATAAATCCATGCATAATATGATCAACTGATCTTGAAGAGTGCCAAGAATACATAATAGGGAAAGGATAGCCTATGTAACAAATGATGGCTTGGAGAACTGGAATTCACATGTGAAAGAGTAAAATTGGACTCTTACACCATACACAGAAATCAACTCAAAATGAATTAGAGACCTAAATATAAGACCCAAATCTCTATATCTCCTGGAAAAATATGTTCAGAGTGGTGGAAGCTTTGTGACATTGTTCTTGGCAGTGATTTCATGGATATGACATCAAAAGCACAGGCAACAAAACAGTGGACAAGGGGGACTACATCAAACTGAAAAGTTGCTTTATAGCAAACAGAGTGAAAAGGCAACTATGGGAGAAAATATTTGCAAACCAAATATCAAAAGGTTAGTCCCCCCACCCAAAATAGAAACTCCCACAACTTGTAATAAAAACAAACACAAAACTGAATAAATGTGCTAAGAACTTGAATAGACATTTCTCCAAAGAAGAAATACAAATGGCCAACAAGTTAATTTAAAAAAAATGTTCAGCGTCACTAGTCATCAGGGAATGCAAATCAAAACCACAGTAAGGTATCACCTCACACCTGTCAGGATGGGTATTATCAAAACAAAGACAGGTGTTGGTGAAGATGTAGAGAAATTGGAATCCTTGCACACTGTTCGCAGGAATGGGTACAGCCATTATGGAAAACAGTATGGAGGTTCCTGAAAAAAATTAAAAGTCCCATATGATTCAGCAATCTCACTTCTGGGCATGTATCCAAAAGAACTGAAATCAGGAGCTCAAAGGTTTAGCACTCCATTGTTCATTGCAGCACTATTCATAGTAGCCAAGATGTGGGAACAACCTAAATGCCCATTGACAGATGAATAAAGAAAATACGGTATACAGTGGAATATTATTCAGCCTTTAAAAAGTAGAAATTCTGCCAAATATGTGTGACAATGTGGATGAACCTTGAGGACATTATGCTCATTGAAATGAGCTGGTCACAGACAAATACTTCATACTTCCACTTATCTGAGGAATCTAAAATAGTCACTTCCACTTACATGAGCTATTTAAAATAATCAAATTCATGGAAACAGAGTGGACTAGGGGTTACCAGGGGCTGGATAGGGAGAAATGGGAAGTTACTAATCAATGGGTATAAAGTTTCAGTCAAGCAAGATGAATAACCTCTAGAGGTCTGCTATACAACGTTGTACCTGTAGTCCATAATAACGTCCACTTAAAAATTTAAGAGGGTAGCTGTCATTAATTGTTCTTACTACAATAAAAAGTTTCATTGAAGACATGGTATTAGAGTAGGACCTTTAAGGATGGCAGGATTTGTATAACAAGAAATAAAATGATTATGTATTCAAAAAAGGGGGTGTTAATAAAGGTAAGGAAGCTATTAGTACAGGGTTTGTTTGAGAAATAGCACATAAGCAGGATAGTGGCCATGAAAGTCGAAATCTGCTAAGGAGTGTGTAACAGCTCACCTGCCAAATTAAAATTTTTTAAAATTTTATAAAAGAGAGAAATAATATATAGTGTGTGTTTGATGTGGCTTAAAATTTGGAAAGGTAAATAGAAAAATAATGTGAAGGACTTTGAAATCAAAGGGGTACAGAATTTTATTTGCTAAGCTGTGGAAAGCCATTGAAGATTTTGGAGCTGAGTTGGGACAGCTGTAATCTCCATTGCAAGAAATGTAGAATGTCTGACATGTAGTCAATTCACATATTTGAGTGATATATCTTACTGTTCCGTAAGAGCCTCTGGAAATCTTTGGGAAAAATCTTAGTTTGCAAGGTAGTGTTGGAATTTGGCTACAGTATTATGCTGTTAATGAGAATTCTTCCAGGAAATAATTTTTTTAAAATGACAAATATTAATCAAGTTCCAAGCACTGGACTTTTTTTTCTTTACTAAATGTTAATAAGATTTGAATCAATGTGAATTATGCTAATGTGTGTCTTCTTTGCAGGTGTTAGTAAAATGGCCTTTCGTCATTTAATTGAGTTCACATATACAGCAAAATTAATGATACAAGGAGAAGAAGAGGCCAATGATGTATGGAAAGCAGCAGAGTTCCTACAAATGCTAGAAGCTATCAAAGCCCTTGAAGTCCGGTAATTACTTATTTTTTTTAATGAGGTGCAGTTAGTCATATTCAGTCATGTTCACTATGTTAGTCAAGAATTTATAGTATGTGTCATATAGAACTGCCATTTTGAAATGAAGAATATTTAAAGGTCTAGAAAAATTCTTCTGGATACTAATTTTTCTTTCATTTGCATTTGATTTCTTGTGTAAAAACTGCTAAATTAGCATCTTCAGTATCTAATAAAATAAGGAAATCTGGGCAGCTCTTTAAGGAGTTGTTTTGGATCCCTGTAAACTGTTTTGTTGGATTCAAGTTGTTAATGATTTGTACCGAGCCTTATTCTTCAAAGGGTTTGGCTTACAAAGAATAACATTGTAATATTTAAAAATAAGTAAGGAAATTAGGAAGATAAAATAAATAGGCCAAGTGGGGATAAGGAGATAATCAGTCAAGTTAGAAATATGATAGCCAAAACGCATGCCATTTATATCTATATACTTGCTAGGTGGGCTAATTCTAGCCCTAGTTTTGAAGCAACTAGTACCAAGAAAAAAAAGTATTCAGTTACATTATTCATTGTTAAAAGGTGAGAACAAATCAGTTGCCAAAGAGCCATTCCTGGCATGAAAACACAAAATTTCTCCTAGGATGTAATAAGAAAACATTAAAGGATATAATGAACAAAGACCTCAACATCCTTAGTTTAATGAATAATGGCAGTGTAAAATATAGTGACTAAGAACGAGAGCTCTGGAGTCAGCCTCCCTGGGTTAGTATCCTACCTCTATGACTGTGTGGCCTTAATGAAGTTAACCCTCCTCTCAGCTCAGTGTCCTTATCTGTCAGATGGGGGTAATCATGGTACTTTGTAAATAGGACTATTTGTGAGGGTTAAATAATGCATGTTAAGTGTTTAGCATGGTGTCTGGCACATAGTACTCTAAATGTGAGCTATTGTTACCTCCTGTTACTGTTTTTTATGTTGTCTTTCAATATAGATCATTGGCATGACGCCAAAGCACAATTTGGTAAAATCATTTTCACATGGGGGCAAAATGATTTAGTTCAACTCATTGGTATGTTTTAGTCAAAAGATAAAATTCAGAATAATAAATAATTGAACTGTAATAGTCCATAAATACCATTAGTTTGATGACAGTTTAAGATTAAACTTTTCTGAAAAGAGCATGGTATGTATATGTTCTTTGACGCTTAGCACCTGGCATGTAGCAGGTATTTAGGAAGCATTTGTGAATGGATAGGTGGATACCAGTCAAAACCAGATCAGTACTCTCCTGCAAAGAGACCTGCACATGGATAGCAACACAGAGGTGTGTGCTGAGGATATATACGTGATTAGGCCATTTCTTTTCAAAAAGACTAAGGAGAATATATATGGGTGGGCCAATATCAGATTTGTGGTTAAATCTTAGAATAGAAGCTTCTGAAAAAATGTTCTGTGTGGCTCCTTTGCTGCTCATGGTAGTGAATGGTATCTCACTATGGAGAAAGTTCTTAGTAACAAAATACTGGAATACTAGGTCGGATTTGGGAGACATTTGAGTTCACATCTATAGTATTTGGAGATGAAGGTAAAGCAAGTGAGTACAGTTGTTTTCCTAGGCCTATCTAGAACCTTTTAAAGGGTTTATTATAAGACCGATATCCCTATAGCAGTTACAACCATCATGGCTTTTCAGTATAAATACAGTAGCATGTTGAATTATGCTCTGAAGAGTTCCTTTAAAAACAGGAAGACAGCAGTACTGCATTTTGGCTGTTTATAATACAGTGTCTGAAATTCTACAGGGATAGTTTCTGTGTGTTTTTTTCCTGTGTATGAGCTATAGTTTACTGATTCCTTGCATTTCTTATAATTTTCTGTTGAAAATCAAATATTTTAAATAATGTGTCAACACTGGTATTTAGATGTGCCCTCTCTTCCTCCCAGCCCCAGTCTCTCTCACACAAGATTTGTTGTTGTTTAGTGACTTTTCCAGGACTAAAAAGTCTATATTCTTTGTGGCCATTGAAGTTGCTGCTCTCTTAGCTTACTGGACAGCTGATAATTGGACAGAGGTTTCCTTAAATGTCTTGAACCAGTAAGTCTCCTGGGGAGCTCTCTGTATTGGGGCCTTAGTCACCTTGTATGGCACAGAACCTCAAGGTCAGACAGATGAGAGCTTTGCTAAGATCTTTCCTAGGCATGCACATAGCCCTGCACATGGTTCTCTGGAATATGTCAGAGCTTTTCAAAGCCCTTAGGAACATCTCATTTTCCCAGTTTTTTTCCTTTAAGCTTTTGTTTAGTTTCTTGATAGTCCCAACTGGTAATGCTGCTGCAATAGCTGTGATGATAAAACAGTCTCTGTTGATTGTTTTTTACCAATGCCCTGTGGTTAAAGCTATTTGAAAAGTGAGTTCTGAGTCAGATCAAATATTTTTATCCTATTTTAAATCTTATCTTTTAATGAAGCAGTATGTGTAAAGTGCTTATAACAGTGTCTGCCATATAATAATAATATTATGCATATGTTTTATTCATTGCTTGGAATGCCATCTCCCTGCTTATTCATTGGCAAAATCTTACTCATCTTTCTGGTCTCCATCAAGAGCCAGCCACGTGTTCTCTGAATCCTTGCCTGACTGCTCCAAGCAGTTCGACTTTAGGTACTTATGTAATTCCATATTTTTGTTTATCTTTTATATTCTCCATTAAATCAATCATTATCTTATTATTATATTTTCTCAATAGACTTCAACCTCTTTGAGGTAGGGATTATGTGCTTTTCATCTTTAGGAGGTATAGGCATTTGGGTGGGTTTGAAAAGCTACCTCTCAATAATATGTCTCTTGGACTACCCAGTTGCCAGGTTTGTCTCCTTTTCTTCTCTCACCAGCCTCTAAAATCTCTTGCCTTGCCATTCGGCTCTGAATACAAGCTGGTTTATCCCACTTTGCAAATCAAAGGCCTGGTAGCAGCACTTTTTGTTGTTCTTTAATTATTCCTGTTTGGGGCAGGGATCTGGGTTCACCAGGTTATACCCATAATTAAAACAAGCATAAGAAGGCTGCTTAAGAAGTAGTTTACAGTTTACCTCTATCCTTGAAAAGAACAAAAAGGAACCATACTTTTTCATTGTAAGTTCTTTTTTTTTTATTGGTCACTTTAACATCTTTCAAATTGGGATGGCTCTTTAAAGTGAGTGGCCAGGCAATAATAGTCATGGCAGTTTCAATTAGATTGTAGTTATTTGTATTATTGATACCAGACAAGTTGAGTTTGTCATTTAAAAGTCTTCCAAATGATTAAACTGTGAGATGCTATTAAAGCAAAAACTGCTCTTCTGTCAATAAATCTTAAAAAAGGATCAAAAAAGACAAAACAAGTTAAAAAATAATTTAAAAAAACCCAAAAATGATATTAAAGCAAAAAGTTATTGGTGGAATTGGAATTAGAGCATTCCAAAGTGGAGCCTTAATGTCATATTAATGGAGCAAAAATTTGTCATCAGAGGAATGAACACTAAAGCAACAACCAAGGGCCTTTATAGGACCTTAGAAAGGATTTAGGAATAAAAATTAGTTGTGCTTAGGCCGGGCGCGGTGGCTCACGCCTGTAATCCTAGCTCTCTGGGAGGCCGAGGCGGGCGGATGGCTCAAGGTCAGGAGTTCGAAACCAGCCTGAGCAAGAGCGAGACCCCGTCTCTACTATAAATAGAAAGAAATTAATTGGCCAACTAAAAATATATAGAAAAAATGAGCTGGGCATGGTGGCGCATGCCTGTAGTCCCAGCTACTCGGGAGGCTGAGGCAGAAGGATTGTTTTAGCCCAGGAGTTTGAGGTTGCTGTGAGCTAGGCTGACGCCATGGCACTCTAGCCCGGGCAACAGAGTGAGACTCTGTCTCAAAAAAAATTAAAAAAAAAAAAAAAATTAGTTGTGCTTAAGTTGACTGCCTAAGGCAACTCTATATTGAGAAGATTATTATATAACTTAGAAGTACAGGAAGTATATAAGGTGCTCATCTCACATTTGCAGTATGGAATTATTTTTGGAATACAAACTTTTTGAATGACACTAGAAAAAATGCTAGAGCCTCATTTTGCTTTGCTGGAATTACATCATTGTTTATTTAAAACTGTGTACGAGGCCGGGCTCGGTGGCTCACGACTGTAATCCTAGCACTCTGGGAGGCCAAGGCAGGCAGATCACTCAAGGTAAGGAGTTCAAAACCAAGCCTGACCAAGAAGAGCGAGACTTCGTCTCTACTAAAAATAAAAAGAAATTAATTGGCCAACTAAAAACATACATAGAAAAAATGAGCTGGGCATGGTGGTGCATGCCTGTAGTCTTAGCTACTTGGGAGTCTGAGGCAGGAGGATCGCTTGAGCCCAGGAGTTTGAGGTTGCTGTGAGTTAGGCTGATGCCGCAGCACTCTAGCCAGGGCAACAGAGTGAGACTCTGTCTCAAAAAAAACCAAAAACCAAAACAAAACAAAACTGTGTATGAGAAGGTTTCTGTTATTTGTTAGGAAATAGTACTTGCCTTATAGATTTTTCCCCCCCAGCCCATTCAGGTGTAATTTACATATAATACTATTCACCCATTTTAAATGTAGAGTTTGGGTTTTGATAATTGTATATAATGGTGTAACCACCCCCACAATCAAGATATAGGACTACTTTCATCACCTTAGTTGGTTTTCTCATGACTCTTTACAGTTGATCCTGATCTCCAGCCCTAGGCAACCACTAATCTGATTATCACTATAGTTTTACCTTCTTTATAATGTCATGTAAATGGACTTCTACAGTGTGTAGCCTTCCGTGTTTGATTTTTTTCACTTAGCATTGTGTTTTAGATATTCGTCCTTGTAGTTGTAGGTGTTACTTTGTTCCTTTTCATTGCTGAGTAGTATACCATAGTATGGATATGCCACAGTTGATTAATTTCTCTGTCTGAAAGACATTTGGGTTGTTTTTCAGATTTTGACTATAACAATAATGCTCCTATTTACAAGTCTTTGAGTGGACATATGCTTTTATATTTCTCTTAGTAAACATATAGAAGTGGGATAGAGCTGAGTTATATAGTGGGTATACATTTAACTTTGGAAGATAGTTTGGTAGACTTTTATATTATAACTATTATTATTTTGCTTTGTGCTATATATATATTTTATTTCAGGAAATTATAGAGGTACAAACATTTTGGTTAAATGATATGACCTTGCCACATCCAAACCATGATTTGAGACGTGCTTTTTACATTGAAATAGAGATGGTGTCTCATTCTTGCTCAGGCTGGTCTTGAACTCCTGACCTCAAGCTATCCTCCTGCCTTGGCATCCAGAGTGCCAGGATTACAGGTGTGAACCATCATGCCCAGCCAGTTAGGCGGTTTTTAAAAAAGTAGTTTTGCCATTTATATTCCCACCCGCAACACAGGAGAGTTCTAGTTATGTCATATCCTCGCCAGCACTTGGTATTGTCAAGGTTTTTTTTAGATCAGGAGTTGACAAACATTTTCTTAAAGGGACATAGTAAATATTTTAGATTTGTATGCCATATAGTGTCTGTTGCAGTTACTCAGTTCTGCTGTTGTACCATGAATGCAGCCATAGATAGTATGTAAATGAATGGGAATGGCTATGTTTTAATAAAACTTTGGTTACATAAAACAAGCCGCCCTTAGGCCAGAGTTTGCTAACTCCTGCTTTAGGCATTGTAATGGGTGTACAGTGGTATGTCATTGTAGTTTTAATATTTTAAAAGTTTTAGTAAGGTATAATTGATGTATAAAAAGCTGCACATATTTAAAGTATACAGTTTGAATTTTAACATACATAAACAGACCTGTGAAGCTATTATGATCAATATAATGAACACAGTTATCACCCTCCAAAGTTTCTTAATGCCATTTTGTAATTCATTCCTCTCTCCCTATCTCAGTCTTTATCCCTACATGATCTACTGTCACTATAGATTACTTTGCATTTTCTAGAATTTTACATACAATATATATTTAATTATATGGCATATACTTGTCTAATTTCTTTCACTTATCATAATTATTTTGAAATTCATATATAGTATGTATTAATAATTCCTTTTTATTGCTGAGTAATATTCCATCGTATATATATATCACAATTTGTTTATTCACTTGTTGATGGACACGTAGGTTGTTTCCAGGTTTTGCCTATTACAAATTAAGTGATTACAAACATTTGTACATAAGTTTTTGGACATAATGCCTTCTTTTCTCTCAGTAAATACCTAGGAATGAAATAGCTGGTTTTTATGGTGGATATATGTTTAATGCTTTAAGAAACTGCTAAGCTTTTTTCAAAGTGGTTATGCCATTTTACATTTTTCATTTTAGCCATGTTGGTGGTTATATAATGGTTTTTAATTTGCATTTCCTTATTGACTGATGGTGTTGAGCATTTTTTAATGTGTTTTTTTTTTTTTGGCCATCCATTTATGTTCTTTGGCAAGGTGTCTATTCAAATATTTTACCCATTTTTTAATTAGGGTTATTGTTAAGAACTGTGAGGGATCTGAGATTTTAGCCTGTTTGCAAGCTAATAAGTTAGCCAGATTCACGTATGCTGGCAGAAGAGATGAGACTTACGAGTCAGAGAAAGGACTTGATTATTTATGGCATAGGAGGCAGTATGATAATACCATATTTCTGTCAGTTTTCTCTGCCTTCCAACCCTCCCCCAAGTCCCATAGGGGTGACACAGTGGCCTAGGTGTGTGCCGTGCTCACAGTGGTTTGCATCACAGTTGAGGAACCCTAAGCTTGAGGAAACCTAAATCTTTTATAATGAGCTGCAAGCAAATGTGCAGCTCATTGTAATGAGCTGTCCCTAGAAGAGACATTATCTGTTTTATACTTTGGTTAATAAATATACCTACCCTCCACTCTGGAAGAAGACAGGCTCTACCTTACAAAACTCTTTGCTATACAAACAACCTTGAAAAGATGGTCCAAAATAAAAAGCTGTCAGTACACAAGCATGTAGGATCCATGGAGAGTTGTCTCCCAACAATGTCCTTGTTTCTGTATTATCATGGATTCTGGTGAATTTTCCCATAAGTACACTATTTCATTGGCCACTCTGATTAATCTGACCAGTAGGGCCGGAACCTAATCCACTTAATTTTTACTTGTACTGGATTTATTTAAGGCTACTATCAACAGAACTTAAAGCAACATAATGTAGCCACCCTGCAGTACTGACCTTAATCATGCACCCACTCTGCCAAGATTCATCCTACACTCAATTGAACAGTTGAATCCGGAGAAAAACAGTAGCTTTCTCCTTTAGTTTCTGTATTGACTTTTCCACTTAGCCCTAGGCATTCATTTAATTATAGCAAAATGTTTTAGCAATTGCACAAACTCTGCACTGGCCTACAGGGAGGAAGTCTAGGGCAAGTCTAGCATCCATAATAAACCTGACAAATGATTTGAGGATGACATGAATGCCTCCCAGAGCCCAAGTGGTGTCATTGATCACATCGACTGAAGTCAGGCATAAATTTCATACCACTTTTTTAATTGGGTGACTTGCATTTGTAGGGAAAGCCACCCACTGGGTGTGCATAAGTGAGTTATTCCTCCAGGAATCTCCCCTTGAGAATTTCTAACCAAGAGTAGACTTATTTTAGAGAGATCACCGCATTCATCTGAGGGCTACTTGGTCTTCCTTAAATACTTGATGGTCTCTTTATAACTACCTCTGAGGTGTGGGTCGTCATATTTTTGGGAGGCAAGGAAGTTAGTACCTGGATTCCACACAAGAAATATAGTTCCAGGGGCAACTAAGAGTCCTGCAAAGAAAGTATTGTTTACGATTGTTTGTGCCCCCAAAGTGGGACCTATATGTCACTCCAGGGGCACAGATTGACATTGCCTCCAATGTGGTCTCTGCCTTTCCCAGTTCAATTAGAATGATTGAGTCTAGTTCTGGTTTCTGAAGGGACTGTTTGAGGGCAGTCAGTTGAGTCTATCCTACTTATCACAGGAACCTGAATGCCAACTGAGTGGCAGTTTTCCATCTCGTGGACTGATCTCAGCTATGAGGATGGTATTGGGGCAAACATCTGGTGTTTTGCCTGGGATATGCAGGAGCTTGGCCATTGCCAGGTGTTTTCAAAAGACATCTTGGTAAAGTTAAGAGAATTGGTGATAAAATCATAGAGCCATCTGGCAGGGAGTGTCAGACATAGCAGTCAGTATAAAGATACTTGAAGTAATTGGGGAAAGCTGCATTTTCTTTCATTGCGAAGGCTCTAAAGGTGGTTCTGAAGACAGATTTCTTTTTTTCAAATAGGGTCTTGTTCTATTGCCCAGTCTAGAATACAGTGGTGTCAATGTAGCTCACTGCAACCTGAAATTCCTGGGCTCAAGCAATTCTCCTGCCTCAGCCTCCTGAGTAACTGGGACTACAGGTGCACACCACCATGCCCAGCTAATTTTTTATTTTTTGTAGAGACAGTATCTCAACTATGTTGCTCAGGCTGGTCTCACACTTCTGGCCTCAAGCGATCCTCCTGCCTCGGCCTCCCAAAGTGCAGGTGTGGAAGATGGATTATTGATGTCCCTCCCTGCCCCATATCTCCTGGTGCCTAAGATGTTCTCTTCCCAGGTGCTAGGGTTGTCGCTCCTCCTTCACCTCTTTTCTAGTCATCCCCTCTTACCCAGACCTGTCATCTGAAATGATCAGGTAAGAGAGGGACAAGGACATTTTTATAAACTTAGAGACCCATTATGTCTCCTGCTTTGGCTCACTTGAGCCATCATAAGTATACTTGGCAAGTAGTATATTCAACCAAGTGGTTAATATTCTTATGATATAAGATGATGTCAGTCCATCAAGAGAATCCAGAAATTTGAATCTCCTGAGCCCATTTTTGACGAGTCTGTCACCTGGAAGAAGTACCAACCGGGTTGTCCCAGGGTTGCTGTTGGGGAAAAGAAAAGGATCGTGTTTAGGAATGTTCAGGACAGAATCCTAAATTTTCCAATTAGGTTTAAATAACTTCCCACGTCTTTTGTCCTTATCATACCCAGGAAGTAGCCAAGAAGAGATGATCCCTTTCTGGGGACAGATAAATTCAATAACCAAACTACCTTATACTCAGATTTTTGGACAAGGAAGAGGCGAGGGAAGTAGAGTCAGAAATCTTTCTGGGTCAGTGTTTGAGAAGGCCATTGCAATGCTCTACAATATCAGTCTCTGGATGGTAGAAAGCATGAAAGGTCCATCAGTACCTTGACTATTAGCCAATTACTGAGTGGCTTTTGTGATAAAAGGTGCACCATTATCAGACTGCAGATGATCCAGAAGGCTGAACGTATGACATAGATTAGTTTCAGGGGCCACAGTGGTGTGGCCAGAACCAGTGGATCAGACCAGAAAAGCAACAGTGTAATCTGAAAAAGTGTTAACAAGCCCTGAGAAGTGGGTCAAAGGTCCAGTGTAGTCAGTCTGCAAGGAAAAATCAGAGACAATGCCCTATGTGATATGGCTCCTTCACCATGAGACAAACTTGTAGCAGGTGTCACAAGTTTGGCATTCCGTGGCAAACTTCTACATTAGAAACATAGGTTCCTTTACTTTGTGCCTGTTTTGTGATGGTTGATATGTTGCCATGTCCAGAATATTATTAGATCTAGACATCATTAGTGGCAACCTGAGCAGTGCAGATTTGATCAGCAACTTGATTCTAGTTGGTCTCTTTAGAGAACAGGCCCTTATCATGGGCATCTAAATAAGTGACCTAGATGGTCCTAGCAACAGCTGCTTTTTTCCCATAGTTGTGGCCCCCAAAATGGGTGTCTTTAATCTGCCAAGTCTTCGAAGTAGCAAACCAAGCAGACCATTGACAACAACCCAAGAGTCAGTAAAAAATACAGCAAGAGGGAGGAATTGAGTTAGGTCTCATGGAGAAGCCCCGGGATATTGAGGTGAGAGGGAGAGGACTTAGCACAACTGGGAAAGGGCACCCCGAGATCCTTGCTCGGTGGGTGCTTCTCTAGGCCTTTTAGCGACGCTTTGAGGGTGGAGGGTGGAAGGATGGATAAACTGAGGTACTTAATCTGAGCCAGGACTAGAAGCAATTAGCGTTACTTTTTGCTCCCCTACTGTTGGGATCCATGCTCAGGAAGGATTCGGGGAGGAATAGCCTCCCAGCCTTGGGGAAAGGGGAACTGGGAGCTCCTGAATTTTCTTTATCCTCTTTGTCTTATGGTCGGTTTCTTTAGGGCAGGGGTCCTCAAACTTTTTGAACAGAGGGCCAGTTCACTGTCCCTCAGACCGTTGGAGAGTGCGCACTGTTGGCCTGGGACGAGTCTGCTGCTAAGCAGGACAGACAGCGGTGGCAAAAACACCTGGAGGGCCAGATAAATGTCCTTGGCGGTAGGCATGTGGCCCGCGGGCCGTAGTTTGAGGACACCTGCTTTAGGGCTTGTGAGGCCTGTTATGTCAGGTGGGAAATGAAGGGAGATTAAAGTTTAGTGAACATTACTCCGTGCCTGGAACGTTCACATGCAGTATACTCATAGCAATCCTGTATTATTGTTTCATCTTTATGGTGAAAGCAGCTGAGGCTTAGGTGGTGCAAGTCCCCAGGAGTTTACACAGCTGGAAAGTGAAGAATGTGGGCATTAAGTCCATCAGCCCCTAAAACCTGCCCACTCTTAATCATTTGGCTTCTGGGTACCTTATATTTTTGTTTTGTTTTTAGAGATAGGGTCTCACTATGTTGCCCAGGCTGGTTGCAGCAGCTATTCGCAGGCGCTATTATAGCTCACTGTAGCCTCCAATTCCAGGGCTCAAGCAATCCTCCCACCATAGCCTCTCAAGTAGCCAGTATTACAGGCGCCCACCACCTAGCCCAGCAAGGGCACCTTACATTTGAACTTGATTTCCTTTCTAGCATATTTTCTTGTGTAGTTGCAAATATAATGTGGAATCGCTCAAAAACTTCAGAAGGGTAAAGGAAAATAATACTATGGAGAATAAGAATAATAGCTTACATTTTTAGAGCTGTTACTAACTGCTCTAAATAGAACAAGGCTTTGCATATCTTAGCTTAAACTTCATAACAGTCCTCTAAAGAAGGCTTTTTATTATCTCTCTTGTATTGATGAAGGAACTGAGGCAGCAAGGTTAAATATCTTGCACAAAAATCACACAGTTAATAAGTGGTAGAACCAGGATTCAAACCCAGGCATATCTCATTCGACAGCCTATGCTGCTTTTTTCTTTCTTTTTTTGAAACAGAGTCTCACTCTGTTGCCCTGGCTAGAGTGCAATGGCATCATCATAACTCACTGCAACCTCCAACTCCTGGGCTCAAAAAAAACAGCAAGATTAATCTTGAGGAATGTTAGCCAGAGCTATGAGGACAGCCTCAAGTTTTGCCCACGGAGCAGAGTGACCATGCCTGCTTTTGATTTTCATTGTTGTTGCCAAGGTTGAGCACCTGCAGCAGCCCAGTGAACAAAATCACTAGATTTTGTTCACCATCAAATTTCATCTTAGCCAAACCATCAGTGAAATAAAGCCTTGATTAATCTAGTGATTTTGTTTTGGACAACAGAATGAGGGAGGTACCACTTTTTCATGATACAAAGCCAAGAGGCCAGCTGCTTTCTTAAATATACCGTATCTATTTGACAAGTGACACTTACTGGGCACTTCTCACCTTGTTAGTCATAAAGGTTGAGTTGACTCATATCCAATTGGGAATATCAGGCTGGAGAACCTCAAGTCCTCCATGGGTCAGTCATCAGTTTCAGCAAGAGCCCAACAGAAAGCTAATTGTTTCTTTTCAAAGGTGGTGTACCTTTTTAGCTGTGTCAGGGGTCAATAAGTCCAATCCCCCAAAAAAGCGTGGAGGCTGCCTTCCTTTGCCAGAAGCACTAATCTGCAAAATCATCAGTCTGAGAGACATGTATGTCAAAGGGGTCATTAGGCCCCAATGGTAGAGAACATGCTACAGATGGATGGACAACTTCCAACACAGTCTGTTGGTTAAAGGATGTTGATTTGCAGATTAATTGGTACAAAGGAAAAACAAAATGCCTAAGTAAGGCACATAACTGTCTGGTACCCAAAAAGTCTGGTAGGATGCTGGGCCTCATTTTTGGTAGGAAGAGGATACATGAAGAAATGTTTTTTTCTTTGACTGCTGGATGGATTGAATGTTTTGAATCTACCTGTATAAACCCAAAAAACTTTACTTGGTGAATAGACCCCTGAATTTTGTTGGGGTTTATCAGCAACCCTTGCAGGTAAAGGTGTGGTAATAATGCATTGAAGTCCTTTGAGACAGCCTTCTGGCTTGCCAATCAACAGGACATCATCAATGTAACATAAACTTATAGACATCAGAGGACAGAGATACTCTGTACTAAATCCCAATTCTACTACTAGTAGCAAATGTCAGAGGACTTTGTTCCACTGTCCTTCTAGCTCTTCTCCACATGTTAGGGTGATCCTTTCTGGTACTTAGTGGATGAGGAAGTGTGAATGTACTTCCTCCTATTGTGCATTCAGATGTCAAAGCAACATAGTATCAGCTCCCCACAAAGTCAGGATAGCCTCCCTTTCCTCTGTGAACCCAAATTCCATCAGTTGAATGCAAGTGCTGCTTCTTCCCATGGAACCAGGTAGGATGGTGAGTTGGACACCTGAATTTGACATAGTCATGGAAGTTTTAGTCCCTCCACTTACTGAGTTTTCCCCAGGATAATTGGATAAGTATGTACTGCCTTCAGTCCTCCTTGGGACAGGGAGAATTTGGCTCCCCTCATAATTATTTTTCTCCTTAAAGCAACTGAAGTCAAGGTAGAAGGGAAAGAGGAGGGTAGAGGAGGAGGAGATGTGGAGGGAGAAAGTGACTCTGTGCCAGTAAGCAGAGCGCATTTAGTATTGGTTTTAAGCAGCATGGAAGGAAGCTGCATGTGGCTCAACTAAACCTCCAGTGTTTTCAGCCCACCCAGAAACCTCAGTTAGCATAAGGTCATCAATACTGACAACCATCTATTTCACTATTTCAGCTTTGGTGAATCCTTGATTTAACAGCCTTCCTCCATATTGCTTTCCAGTTGGGGCTATGAGGTTTATGTTTTTGACTTGACTCAGGTTTGACTTATACAGCGGTAACTAAGAGTACACCTTAATTCTGGATATTGTCATACTTTTGCCTGGTTTTAACATAAGGCCGGGGGCTTTTCAGCCGGCTTACCACAAGAATTTATATTACTTTGGGTCCTTTTCTCATTCTCCAGTGACTTATCTTCGTCAGCATTGTAAACCCAATTAGACAGCAAGACTCCTATTAGTCAGTGCCCCACCTGTGATTTCCCATAGGAGTTTGTCTCAAGGACATCTCCCCAAGAGAGCCAATGCACCCTTATAACAGCCAGGACCCACTGCAAAAAATTCTTCAGACCTTTTACTGTCATCTAAATGGATCAAGGATGGGCATGATAGACTGCAGGAGGGACTGGGCCCTAAGGTGGCCCAGGTGTTGCCATTCTTCCTTGACAAGCATTATGTTGCCCCTTCATCTCCCACGTGGACCAGCCAAAGTTCTTTTATTGTTGTTAAAAAGACAGGATCATGCTCTGTTGCCCAGCCTGGAGTACAGTGGTATGATTATAGCTCACTGTATGTAACCTTGAACTCCTGGGCTTAAGAGATCCTTCCCACCTTAGCCTCCCAAGTAGTATGACTACAGGCCTATAGGAGTACACCACCACACCCAGCTTATTTTTTTGTTTGTTTGTTTGTAGAGACAGGGTCTGTTACCCAGGCTGGTCTGGAGCTCCTGGTCTCAAGCAATCCTCCCACCTTGGCCTCCCAAAGCACTAGGATTACAGGCTGCTCCATGGTGCAGGCCCAAAGTTCTAATGACTCACCTGGTTTCTGTCCATAGCAATTGCAAATTTCCCTCCTTTCACACTCAATGTAGGTGTATGTCATTGTAACTTGTCTGTAAAGGGGTGGAACCTTCTATTTTCTGCCCCCTTGCTATCTCCAGTGAATCTTAGTATAGTTGTTACCATGGGGCAGACTTATGGCTACCTATAAGATTAACAGGGACATCTCCCCTCCCCCACAGCAGAGTTCACAGTACCCAGGGCACGTTTCTAGTAGCTGTCCTTGAGCTTGCTGCCCCAGTACTCATCCTGTAACTACCTTCCCAGTTTTTCTTCATTGATAGATGTTTTTGTTTCCTAAGGCTACTATACATAACAAAGTGCCACCAACTGAGTGGCTTAAAATGACAGAAATGTATTGTCTCTCAATTTTGGGGACTAGAAGTCTGAAATCAAAATGTTCTTAGGGCCATGGTCACTCTATAGACTCCAGGTGGGGGATTCTTCTTGCCACTTCTAGCTTCTGGCAGGTCCAGGCAGGTGTCTCTTGCCTTATGGTACCAGAATTCCAATCTCTGCCTCCATCTTCCCCCTTTATATGGCTTTCTCTTGTCTGTGAATTTCCTCCTCCTCATAGAAATATCAGTTGTATTGCATTAAAGCCCATCTTAATGACCATATCTTAAGTCAGTTGTATGTGCAAAGACTTACTTCCAAATAAGGTCACATTCACAGGTATTAGGGGCCAAGACTTCAGCATGTTTTTTCTTGGGGTGTGGGGGAGTTTCAGAGAGACACAATAAAACCCATAACAATAGACAAGAAAGTAGTGGACCATTTATTGCCCCTTTGACCATACAATTTATTCAACACATCCACCACCAGTTCCATTGGGACTTTCCTGAAATCCTATTAATTGCTCAGTAATGCCTTATCCTTTCTCTTCCAGACAGCCTTATCTTTTTTAGCATCCTATTCTCAGTGCCAAAAATTGGCAAAAACTATGAAGGATCTGAAATTTACCCTACTTGCAAGCCAACAAAGTTATCCTGCTACAGAGTCATGGATGGTGGTGGAAGATAAAAGACTTCTAAGTCAGAAGGAAAGGCCTTCTTTATTACTCTCTGCATAGCAAACAATACAAACTTTATATTTGTGCCAGTTTTCCCTTCCTTTCAAGTCCGCGGGGCTGACAAAGAGTGGCCCAAGTGACTGTTGTACACATGATTAATTTATATCACAGCTGAAGTATCTCCAGCTTAGGAAACCCAAATCTTTCATAATGGGCTACAAGCAAACCTGCCTAGCCTTTGCCCCATAGAGACATTATCTTTATTATATTGGACAATAAATAAGCCTGACCTAAACAAATCTACCCTCTATTATACTATACAGCAAACATCCTTGAAAAGTCTGAAACAAAAGTATTCCGTATACAAGATGTGCAGAAACTCAAGAGACTCATGGAAAACTGACTCCTAATGGTTGTCATCTTTTATTAATTGTAAAGGACTCCTTCCTTTACTCTAAATATAAGACCTTTGACAGATACATGTTTGTAGATATTTTCTCCTGGGTGTGGCTTGCTTTTCTATTAACTATTTCAAAAGGCAGAAGTTTTTTATTTTGATTGTTAGTTTTATTATTTTTTGCTGTTATGGTTTCTGCTTTTTATATGCTATTTAAGAAATGTTTAACCAGTGTCACTAAGATCTTCTCCTGTTTTTTTCTAGAAATGTAATAGTTTTAGTTCTTACATTTACATCATGATTCATTTGGAGTTAATTTTTTGTGCATGATGTAAGGTAAGGGTTGAGGCTTATTTTTTCCATACAGGTACCATTTGTTCTAGCACCACTGTTAAAAGATTATCTTTTCTTCATTGAATTACTTGGAAAGTCTTTTTTCAAAAAATCACTTGAGTCCCAGTGTGGTGGCTCATGCCTGTAATCCTAGCACTTTGGAAGGCTAAGGCGGGAGGATTGTTTGAGGCCAGGAGTTCAGAACCAGTCTGGGCAACATAGTGAGACCCTGTCTTTCCAAAAAAATATAAAATTAGCTGGCTGTGGCGATGTGTGCCTATTGTCCCAGCTACTCAGGAGGCTGAGGCAGGAGGATCACCAGAGCCCAGGAGTTTGAGGCTGCAGTGAGCTATGGTCATACTACATTCCAGTGTGGGTGACAAAGTGAGACCCTGCCTCTAGAAAAAATTAATTAAAAAATCAGTTGACTGTATAAGTATAGGTCTATTTCTGGACTTTGTTCCATTAATCTTCATGTCTGTGGTATCACCAATATGATTGTCTTAATTATCGTGGCTTTATAGTAAGTAAGTCTTGAAATCAGGTAACATAAGACCTCTAATCTTGTTTTCTGCCCGTTTATATAAATTTTATCATCAGTTTCTTCAAAAAACCCTGCTAGGATTTTGAGCTTGTAGATTTTTTTAAATCCATACGTTATGTATTTCAGGAACAAAGAAAACTCAGCTCCATTAGAGGAAAATACCACAGGAAAAAGTGAGGCCAAAAAGAGGAAGATTGCAGAAACTTCAAATGTGATAACCGAATCGTTGCCGTCTGCAGAATCAGAACCTGTTGAAATTGAGGTGGAGATTGCTGAAGGCACAATTGAAGTGGAAGACGAAGGCATTGAGACGTTAGAGGAAGTGGCTTCTGCCAAGCAGTCCATTAAATACATACAGAGCACAGGTTCCTCTGATGATTCCGCTCTAGCACTGTTGGCAGATATTACCAGCAAGTACCGTCAAGGTGACAGAAAAGGGCAGATTAAAGAAGAAGATGGCTGTGCAGCTGACCCCACAAGCAAACAGGTAGAAGGTATTGAAATTGTGGAACTTCAGCTGTCACATGTGAAGGACTTGTTCCATTGTGAGAAATGTAACCGTTCATTTAAATTGTTTTACCATTTTAAGGAACACATGAAATCACACTCCACTGAGAGTTTCAAGTGTGAAATATGCAATAAAAGGTATCTTCGGGAGAGCGCATGGAAACAGCACCTAAATTGTTACCACCTTGAAGAAGGTGGAGTCAGTAAGAAGCAAAGAACTGGGAAAAAAATTCACATATGTCAGTACTGTGAGAAACAGTTTGATCATTTTGGACATTTTAAAGAGCATCTTCGAAAACATACAGGTAATTCACAAATACTTTATGTTAAAAGTATATTTTTTCCACATTCACTTCAAGTCTAAATATCTAAATCTTTTTTTTAATAGTACCCGAGAAGGCATCTTCTGTATTTTCTAAGGCTAAATGTGCATTGTTTTTATGGTATTACTTTGTTGAAATATTAATGCTTCAAATGCAAAGCAGTATCAGCTTTGAAAGCAATTGTCATTCTTGTGCCTTACCAATGTTTATATTTTTCCAAGAAATACATAAAACAAAATTTGTGATTTATTTAACTAAAGATCATAAATTATTAAATCCTAATTGTAGTGGAAGTGAGACTTTACTGTTCCTATTTTTACATTCTTGTGTTAACACATTGCATAGATTAAGTACTTTTATAACCAATTCCTGACATATTTATGCTTTTTTTACACATAGTTATCTGCTTTGGCTCAGTAGATAGGTAGGCAATATATGTCCATCTCTTTCCACCTCTTCAACAGCAAGCATGTCAGAACTGGTGGACAGCCAGGGAGCTGAGGAGGGTAACATCTTTATATTTCTCCTGGGAGCCATCTAAGCATAAGGAAACTGTCCCAGGAAGTCTACCTCAGGGCCTCTGGCCTTCATAATTCTGCATCCCCTATGCCTGGTTTTATCCATGTCAGAGTGTCCCTGACTTTGCTCCTGCTCTCTAAGCATTCTTTGCTATGTCTCCTGCACCGGAGCCAGGAGCTACCACTAATGACTTGAATCTTGGGTAGTCTCTAAATCCACTATACCAAGGGCATGGAGAGAGCAGTTACTATAGTGTGCTAAGTGTCAGGTTTCTGGGCACTTGTTCCCAAGTCCTTGTTACATGTGGCGGTGAAGACTGTTCAGACTGTTAATACAGTCAATACAACATAGATATCCTGCAGTGTTCAGAATCTTTCTCTTTGATGCTGGAGTTTGGAGACTTTCTGGTGAATTTTTTTTAAATAGATTCCTCACTTGTCCAGAGTCATTTGCTTATATACTACTTAAAATTGAGGAACCAGATAGATTCAGATAATGTTATCCCTCACTATCCAGACTTTTGCTGTTAATACTATGGGACTGAATAAATATAAACAGTAGGGAATCTTGTACTTAAGGCTCAGTATGGATTTAAAAGGCTTTAAGGTACTAGTTTGGGTAACTAATACACATTTATGAAATCTCCTGGGAAAGTGCCTTCTTATTTCAAACGTGTATATACAGTTGACCCTTGAACAACAGGTTTGAACTGCATGGATCCACTTACACATGGATTTTTTTTCAACCAAACACAGAACAAAAAAATATTCTCACGATGTGAAACCTGCACATACAGATGGTTGACTTTGTGTGTGTATAGTTTTGCAGGGCCAGCTGTGGGACTTGAGTGTGTGGATTTTAGTATACTCAGGGGGTGCTAGAACCAGTACCCCATGAATACCAAGAGATGACTGTACCTGTTTTATATTTGGAAACTGCCTATAGTTATAATTTTGGTTCTTAGAAAATGAATATTCATTTATTTTAATGGTCTTTGGGTGAATATTTTTTTGGGAACTGGATTAATTTTGCAAAAGGATTGATATCCCAGCAGCACAGTAAATAAACATTTGTGGGTAACTAGCGAACTTTGATAGTGGTTTCCCGTACTCCAACAGATTATCAGTAGCTTTCATATTTTTTCCTAGGAGTATGAAAGTAGCAGCAGTTGTCCCTTTTTTTTTGAAACAGAGTTTGGCTCTGTTGCCTGGGCTAGAGTGCCGTGGCGTCAGGCTCACAGCAAGCTCAAACTCCTGGGCTCAAGTGATCCTACTGCCTCAGCCTCCTGAGTAGCTGGGACTACAGGCATGTGCCACCATGCCCAGCTAATTTTTTCTATACATATATTTATAGTTGTCCAGATAATTTCTTTCTGTTTTTAGTAGAGACGGGGTCTCGCTCTTGCTCAGGCTGGTCTCGAACTTCTGACTTTGAGCATTCCACCGGCCTCGGCCTCCCAGAGTGGTAGGATTACAAGCGTGAGCAGTTGTCTCTTTTATCCAAGACGTTACCTAGTAACTCTTATCCATTTGAAAAAAGAACAACGCAGACCACTTTGGAAATTTAAAAATGTGCTTTTCAGGTCCTGTGCTTTTTATTTTGGATTCGACAACAGAATATAAGGTTAAAGTACACTGTGTTGTACATCTTTGTCCTTCCCATCAAAATGATATGAGATTAAGGAATTTAGTTAACTTAAGTAGTTGTCATAAATTATAGAACCATATGCCCAAACCATATGCCCATTGGAGGAACAGTTTAGCACATAAAGTAAACTGAACTTTCGTGGTCTTTTAACTTAAATCAATTACTGTACTAGTAATTAGTGGCAAGATAATTGTAGATGTGATCAGTGACGTAGCAAATTCAGGAAGAGCGTAAGTACAGACATACCTTGGAAATATTGCAGATCAGTTTCAGATCACCATAGTAGAGCTAATACTGCAAAAATTTTTTGGTTTCCCAATGTATATCAAAGTTATGTTTATGCTATACTGTGGTCTCTTTAGTGTGTAATAACATGTCTTAAAAAAAAGTACATATCTTAATTTAAAATACATTATTGCTAAAAATGCTAATGATCATCTGAGCCTTCAGCAAGTCATAATCTTTGCTGGTTGAGGGTCTTAACCTTGATGTTGGTGGCTGCTGACTGATCAGGGTGGTGGTTTTGAAGATTAGGGTGGCTGTGGCAATTTCTTAAAATAAGACAACAGTGAAGTTTGCGGCATCAATTGACTCTTCTTTCATGAAAGATTTCTCTGTTGTATGTGATGCTGTGATAGCATTTTACTTACAGTAGAACTTCTTTTAAAGTCAGTCCTCTCAAACTCTGATGCTGCTTTATCAATGTAGTTTATGTAATATATTCTAAATTCTTTGTTGTCATTTCAACAATGTTCACAGCATCTTCACCAGGAGTAGAGTCCATCTCAAGAAACTACTTTCTTTGCTCATCCATAAGAAGCAAGTTCTCATCTGTTCAAGTTTTGTCAGGAGATTGCAGCAATTCAGTCATTTGTTCAGGCACCACTTCTTTTTTTTTTTTTGAGACACAGTCTCGCTTTGTTGCCTGGGCTAGAGTGCTGTGGCGTCAGCCTAGCTCAAAGCAACCTCCAACTCCTGGGCTCAAGTGATTCTCCTACCTCAGCCTTCCAAGTAGCTGGGACTACAGGCATGCGCCACCATACCCGGCTAATTTTTTCTGTATATATTTTTAGTTGGCCAATTAATTTCTATTTTTAGTAGAGACAGGGTCTCGCTCTTAGGCTGATCTTGAACTCCTGAGCTCAAGCAGTCCTCCCGCCTTGACCTCCCAGAGCTAGGATTACAGGCGTGAGCCGCCGCACCCGGCCAGGCACCACTTCTAATTATAGATCTCTGGCTATTTCTACTGTATCTGCAGTTACTTCATCCACTGAAGTCTGAAGTCTTGAACTTCTCAAAGTCATCCTTGAGGGTTGGAATCAGCTTCTTCCAGATTCCTGTTAAGGTTGAAATTTTTACCATCTCCTATGAGTCACGAATGTTATTAATGGTATCTTGAATGGTGAATGCTTTCCAGAAGGCTTTCAATTTACTTTGCCCAGATCCATCAGAGGAATCACTATCTATGGCAGCTATAACCCTACAAAATGTATTTCTTAAATAAGATTGAAAGTCAAAATTACTCCTTGATCCATGGGCTGCTGAATGGATGTTGTATTTGCAGACACAAAAACAATATTAATCTTTTTGTAAATCTCCATCAGAGCTCTTGGGTGACTAGGTACATTATATTTACTGAGCAGTTATAATATTACCAAGCCAGTAATATTTTGAAAAGATTCTGAGCAGTAGGTATCAACAATGTGCTTAAAATATTGAGTAAACAGTGCTGTAAATAGATGTGCTTGTCATCTAGGCTTTGTTGTTCCATTTCTAGAACACAGGCAGCGTACATTTAGCA
>VBSM01002608.1:109540-128122 GCA_008086735.1 Cheirogaleus medius
TAGAGAGCAATAAGAAATTAAAAACGTGAAAATCAGAATAATTGACTAGGAATACTTTTGCTTCCTCTAGGTAACTCAAATATACTTTAGACACAAAATGGTAGCTAATATCTGCTGAGAAGCAGATATCAATGTCAATGTATGAATTCACTCGAGAATAGCTGATCATTAACTCTGGTTTGGGGACCTGGTAGACTAGCTATATTAGAACAGTAACTGTCTTGTGAAATAATAGTTATCTACGGGATATATAAATTTAGACACAGAAAATACTATGGAGGGAATAATATGGACTCAGAACCCTAGTCCAAATGAAATAGTGCTTATTAAAAACTAAAATCAAAGAAAGGCAATTTGATTCAAATTTGATTTTTAAAACTTTTCATAATAGGTAATTTTGCTAACGTGTCAATGGGCCCAGAGCCTTGAACTGTTCCTCTTTGTCCAATTATAAATAATATCCAAATGCTAGTCATAAGAAAGTATCACATTAATTGTTATACTTAGCTTCATATTCAAGAAAACTTTGGAATACAGTTGCTACTACAGTGAGAATCTCAGGAACTCAAACTTTATAATGAAAATTATTGCAGCCTTTCTCAAGATCACAATTTTTTATTTTTTAATCCCTGTTTTTTCTTATTTTTCTTTTTTCCTCCTTTATTTGTTGTATTTAAACTTTAGGAAGAAAGTTTAGTGCTAAACATTAATGACTAAACAATGTAGGAAAATGAAAATAAAGGACCCCAAACATCAACAGAATTTAAGCTGACTGGCAGAGGGAAAGGCAGTGGCCCCTCAGCCAATGAAATTTGCAACCTTCTTTTTTCATTCTGTTGCTATTGTTACATTATACCTGCTAAAGTAAAAGAGTCACATAGTTTAGAACAATAAGTAAAAAACTGAATAACTCATTAATCAGAAATAACTATTGTTAATGTTAGATGAATGTCATTCCAGATATCTCTACACACATAACCCCCACAGAGAGAGAGAAAGAACTTTGAAAAAAAGGATCATCATGCTAGTTTTAATTCTTTCACTTTAAATGTACTTGAATTTAACAGAAATAAGGGAAGCAGAATAAATCACTAAACCTCAGGGGAAAAAAAAGCTTCTTTGCCACAAGAAATATTAGTTCTTAAAAGGTTCCTATAAAGTTAAAGAAAAAGAGATTTTAATAAACACTAATTATTGTAAATAAGGAATTCAATTTTAAACTATTAATTGGCCTTCTGCTGTCAATGATGCTGAAATTGGCACTTCATACTTCTACCTCTTGATTAGTTCATTACATTTGCATTCTTTGTTTGTTTTTGAGACAGAGTCTCACTCTGTCACCCGGCTAGAGTGCAGTGGAATCCTCATAGCTCACTGCAACCTCAAACTCCTGGGTTCAAGCAATCTTCCTGACTCAGCTTCCCAGAGAACCCAGCTCATTTTTCTATTTTTAGTAGAGACAGGGTCTTGCTCTTTCTCAGGTTGGTCTGGAACTCCTGAGCTCAAGCAATCCTCCTGCTGAGGCCTCCCAGAGTGCTAGGATTGTAGGCATGAGCCACCTCGCCTAGCCTATATTTGCATTCTTAAGGTTTATTAAGTCAGTGTTCAGGTTAAACAGCTGATTAGATACAGTGCAAGAGAGAAGTAGTGAAATAGAAGATACCTGTGAAGAAATTACCCAGAATGTAGTACAGATGGTAAAAATCTAGAGAACATGAGAAAAATATTAGAATGGTCTGACATATAATGTCCAATAGGAGTTCCTGAAAGAAAGATTAAACTGGGAAGGGGTCATTTATGGACTAAACATTTGTGTCTCCCCAAAATTCATATGACATTCTAATTTCCAATGTGATGATATTAGGAATTGGGGCCTTTGTGAGATAATTAGGTCATGAAGGTGGAACTAATTTCATGAATGAGATTAATGCCCCTATAAAAGAGACTCCAGCAAACTCTCTCAATCTCCTCTTTGCTGTGTGGGAATACAATGAGAAGTAGACAGTCTGCAACCCAGAAGAGGGCCTTTACCAGAACCCAACCAGGCTGGTACCCTGATCTCAGACTTCCAGCCTCTAGTACTGTGAGAAATAAATGATGTTTAAACCATCCAGGCTGTGGTAATTTGCTATAGTAGCCCAAACTGACTAAGACAGGGTCACATTCAAAGATATTATCTGAAACTATTTCTGCATCATTGAAAGACATGAATTCTCAGATTTAGTTAGCACACACATCCTAAATAAGATAAATAAAACAAATTTTGTAGGAACAGGTTATGTTCTTTTGAGATACAGATTCAATTCTACAGCAATGTGCAGCCCTAGAAAACATTTACTCTGCATCCTCTTCTAAAATTTGTCAAATATCCCTATCAGAAAGAAGGAAAAAGGAGGAGTGGAGGTGGAGACACCTTGTGAATGGCACAGGTTCACATTCAGTAGGGATGCAGTGTACCAGGTGACTTAATGACCAGAAAATGAGAGTGGAATACAGTAGTACATGCCCTTGAATAGCACCAAATGTACAAACACTTACCAGAGAGGGTTTTGACCATCTTTGGGCCCCAACTACTTAGGGACTGTGATGAAAGGAACATACTAACACATTTTCAGTAAGGAATACTTCTTCCAACCATCCCAAGCTCATTGACTCCAAGTTAAGAAACTCTAGTTTACTATTTGCTAGAAACTTTATCTCACTAATTCTCACAATTCTCCCAAATTACAGATGAGGAAGCTGAGGCTAAAAGATGCTTAAAATCAAAGAATATCATAGAACTAGTAAGTAGCAGAGCTCTATGACTCAAAAGTCTCAAATCTTAGCCGCCATCAATGTTTCCCAAAGCACAGGCCAAATAGACCAAATATCTCCTGCATTAGAATCATCTAATATTGTTTCTAAAACTGTATTTGACTTCCTCCTTACCAACACAGGGGAGCAGGGTTTAGAAAATGAGATTGTAATGAGCTTCCCAATAACCACGGAACTATCTACACTATCTTTATAGGTCTTGTAGTTTCATCAATTCTTTGGAAAATAATATTTTTCTGACACATATGCCCATTCTAGAGAATGCAAAAAAGAAAAAAAGCCCCACTAGAAAGTATTAAGAAGATCACTTAAATCACCTGTGATTCTACCAAGTAACAAAAAAAATTTATAATATTTGGTGTATTTTCCTTCCTTCTAGTCATATATATCACAAATTTATATTATTCTATTTTGTAATTTTTGCTTTCACTTATTATGTTAAAAATATTTCCTCATACCATTCAAAATAAGGATTCTAAACCTCTGTATTCTGTTACATTATAATCAACCTAATGTTGAATGCCCCTTTCTAGGAGAAAAACATCACTTTTTTTCAAGTGAAAGGGACTAAATGTGAAGACAGTCTTATATGGCAGGAGAGGGTGGGCAGGACTCCCAGGGAAGGAAACGTGTAAAGGGTGGGTTCTGATTTGAAGGAAGCAGCCCCTGCCATCATGCTAAAAGAGAAAGAAAAGTGCAGCGAGCTCCTAGAATGGAGTCTGCCAGCAAACTCTGGGAGAAGTGATTTCTAATGCTCAGTTTTAAGTTTTCCTTTTTTGTGATAGCCTTTTGAGCCACTAGAATCTAGCATTAACCTTGCTCTGTGGGTGCTCTCTGGGCATGACTTGAGGACCTCTGCCCAGGCGGTCTATGTCAGGTTGGGAGTTTGAGGATCTTGGTTTCTAAGCAATTTCTCAATGAAATTTTATCCTGTCACATTGCTGGATTCAAGGAGTCTTTTATATCTTTTTTTTTTAAATGTAGTTTCACCCTGTATTTTATTGTTTTGAAAAAAGAAAATAGACTGATGGCACGTACTGTTTTAAAGATTACTCTTTTTTAAAAAAGAGGAGAGGACCTCCCTTTAAAAACAAACCTTTCTCACAGAGAACCCTTATCCTACTCAAATGGATAACTACTCTTATAAGCCAAGGAAGTGATCATTTCAGGTTCTTTTGGTTTTCTTGACAATATCAATGGCCAGTGCGTGGAGCTGTCCAAGGTTTCATTTCTAGCCCTTTCTGTTCCTGGCCCCTTTAATCATCACACAAAGAGGCAGCGCAGAGTAAGTAGTAAAGAACAGCACTGACTGGAGTCAAACTGCCTGAGTTAGAGCCCCAGCACCAGCATTCATTCGATAGCTGTGTGGTGTTGAGCAAGTCATATAACCTCTCTGGGCCTCAGTTTCCTTATCTGTCAAAACAGGGATGATAATAATAGTACCTAACTCATAGCTGATTGCGAGGATTTAATCAGTTACTCTTTGTAAAAGTATTTATTACAGCACCTGGCAAATAGCAAAGAAGGAATTTGGAGGTTCTCTAATTTCTACCATAAAAGGATTTTAGACGAGGATTATTTTACTCCTCAGCACTTTTGATTTTGTAAATATTGCCCTGGCAATCATGAATACAGGATGGGGAGCATGAGGAGGTAGAAAGAATGCTCACAGAACTACGACTTAGGGCATCTAGTCCTGGCTCTGTCATTAACCAGCTGTGTGACACTTGTTAACTGACCTCTCTGAACTCAGTTTTTCACTCCGTAAAAGAAAGGGCTTAAACGTCAATAAATAACCTCTATGCCTTAGTATTCTGTGAATCACATCCCTGGAATGTAAACTGGAAAAATAATATTTGGCACCTACCATTAGTCGGAGGGTGATAGCTGGGAGTAGGCAGGAGATTAGGAAGCCACTAACTAAGTGGCCCCGGAGAACCAGGGCTGATGTATGCCAGGAATCCCAGGCAGAGGATGACATTGGCACTTCTTTTTGCAGAGCCTAAGCCCTGTCAGACTCACCCTGAGGAGCTGTCACGATGTTTTGCTGGAAACTCCCTTTCTTTTGGATTACTGGGTCACGGTCTCCCAAGGACACGGAAAACCTTGCTCAAGAGCTGGAGCGGCTCAGCACCAGGCGTAAGTTGATGGGAGCTGTGTGAGTCCGCTGTCGGCTGTGTCACCGCTCCTGATCCGTGCTCTAGGAGGGGGTCCTCTCTGCAGCAGGCCCAAACCCCCTCCCGGAGTGTCCCCAATGGGTGTCCCCGCTCCCCCTCCCTTCTGTCCCGCCTTCCTGGCTGCCATAGAAACCGGCCCACGAGGTCCAGGCCAGCGTCCCCGAGCCGGACCAGCCTCCTTGTCCCCTCCTCCCCCGGGCCGGCCCCCAGCTCTGGATTGGTCTTTCAGGAAACGCTGCGGGGCGTCTCAGTCCCTTCGGCAGAGCCTGGGCCGAGGCTGGTGGGCGGGGCTTGCCCGGCCGCTGTCTGTCAAGTCGGCCGCCCCTGACAGCTCCGGGAGTCCCAGGCGCGACCGCGGAGCCCTCACACCCGGACACCCAGCGCACCGCCCGCGCCTGCTCCAGAGTCAACGTCTCCGAGCGCCTGGAGCGGCGCCGCGCCACAGAGCCCGCGAGCCGGCCTTGCCACGAAGGTAAGCGAGGGGCCGTGGGGCTCGCCGCCAGCACCCCGACCCTGCCGGCCTCTTCCTCTACCAGGCTGCAGACCTGGGTGGCTTTGAGAGGAGGCGCGTCTCTTCCCCGCCACCCGAGGGAGAAAGGGAAACAGAGTTGCGGCGGAGGTGCCGGTGAAGTGGGATCAGGAGAGGGTTAGACGCTCCCTGGGGCGTCCCCCCCCCACCAGCCCAGGCCCCGCAGCGCGCTAGAGGAGCGACGTTAGCGCCGGGGCGAGGGCGTGCCCGCGCGTGTGCCCGTGTCATGTGTAGCGCCCTTGTCTATGTGCGCGTGTGCACCGCGTTCCTGTATGGTGTGGGCACCCGCGTCTGAGTGCGCACCCACGCGGGAGCCGAGGAGGGCAGCTTAGCGCCTCGCCGTGCGCACACTGGGTGCGCGGGACCCAAAGCACAAGTCCAAATCTGGATAGTTTGCAACAAGGGCTGAGGATCTGCGGGACCTCCCCGCGGGCCGGGGCTGGCGATGGAGGGAACTGACTTCTAACAGCTGGGACCCTGGGGAATGAAAACCGGCCATCACACCCCACACCACAACGCCCCCAAAGAAAGGTACTTCTTTTGGAAGACCGCACGAAATAAGGGAGAGCTTCTTTTCCTCTTCTGGATATCCCTCCAGGAATATTAGAAGCTCGAGGACTCCACAATACGACGAGGAAAGGATCACAGCTGGGCCTTTAAAATGTCATTTCTGATCAGTTTCTGCGTGCCTGACAATCTGGGCACATGGAGCGGTCAAGGCAATAGATAAAGGTGCTCTTAGCTCTAATACGGGCAACAAAGATTCAGCAATCTGAACTTTTTTCCTTTTCCTTTCCTTTTTTTCTTCCCTCCCTTCCTCCTCTTCTTCCTTCTCCCTCTTCCCTCGCCCTCCTCCTTCCCTTCTCTCTCACTTTCTCCCACTCTCCCTCTCTCTCCCCCTTCTCTCTCCTTTTTTCGTCCTCCAGAGTATAGTAGACAAGAGGGCTCTCTGTCTACGCACCCTCCCCCACCCCATTCCTCATCCCTTTTCAAAATAAGAGCGAATGAATCACATTCTAAGCTCTCACCCCTGCAATTCAGGCAAGTTTGGAAATTAAACAAATCGCGTTTGCACACGAGGCCACGGGAATCCAAAAGGGAAACAAACAAAACCAGATGAAAAAAATTATTCCAAGTTAAGATTTCAAATGAGAATCTAAAATGAGTATTTGTTTATGGAATATGATTTTTTTAATGATTGAAAAATACATATCACACAAGCTTGTATCATCAGTATTCAATGTGCTTCACAGAAGCACTTCAAAAGATGGTTTCTGTTAGTGTTGCAAAAGCTCTTCTAATTTTGGTTGCCATGGTAACTGAAAAAGTCGCCCTGCACTATTGAGAGGTTGCCTGGCTGGAACCAGGAACTGTTCTTGAGAGGACTTCTCATGTCCCCTGTGTCAACATGGTAATAACTGAGCTTATAAAAGGGTACTTGGTTTTTTTCCATAATGTACTAAAATCCCAAGGCATGTTGTTTTTTAATTTTATCTTTTCAGAGTTTGCAGTTTGTGCCACGGATCTTCCCTCTCAGACAAATGAGAGTAAACATTGCCCTCCAGCAAGTCAAATAGCCCCAAACAGTCATTACCCAGCTGTCTTCCCACAGCTCATTGCACTAACAGAGGACAGAGGAGAGTATTAGATGTTCCAGGAATCCTGGCCAGGGCCCAGATCTCCCTCTCCACTTAGCATTTAAATTTGGAATCCTAATTAGCTTTCTAATTAGGAGATGGGGGAATGTGAGTGGGGGTCCTGGGAGAGAATATTGGAGGAAAACCTGAGACTAGCTCTCCATGGGCTGGTGTTTGGTATGTTGTTCAATTTGCCTAGTAAACCCTCATGGGTTTATTTTTGGCTTGACCACTGTTAAATGGTTAAGCCTGGAAAAACCTTCAGAGAGGCCTCCTTCTGTGTTAGGAGAAAATGTGGATTGGATATTCGGTTTGAGGTGTGTGATTTTTTTCTAATAACTAAACTGCTTTTAAAATAAAGGTGAGTTTGTATGAAATCTAACTTCCCCAGTAATAACTACAGATAGTCCATAGAGCCTTTTGTGTTTTCAGTCTAGCCTTAAATTTTTAGTTAAGAAGGCTTAATTTGGGGCAAGGAGCGGTACCATTTAAAATACTTTTATCAGCAAATGTTAGTGGCATTGAAGAACCACAATTCTTTACATATCCACAATTCCTGAGCTTTGAATCCTATAAATCAATTTTACACATTGATAGCATATGATTAGAAAATTTAAAAGCCTCCAGACTTACAATTTCTTTTGTTTTAGTTTTTGTCTTTTAGAGAGGGGGGTCTCACTATGTTGCCCAGGCTGGTCTCCAACTGCTGGTCTCAAGCTATCTTCCTGCCTCAACCTCCCTAGTAGTCGGGACTACAGGTGCATGCCACACAATTTTAAAAAGAGAAAAGCAAATTTTTTGTCTTAACAAGTTAATGTTTTTAATCACAGATATAGTTCTATTTTGAAAAACTTAAAAATTGAAATAAATATTAAATCCAACTTCATTTTTTGAATATGATCATTGTATTTAGGGATTAAACGGCATTAATTCGTTGGCTGATTTTCTTTCAGTTGTTGAAAAGACGAACTTCATAAAATATATTTCATTCCATATCTTGTCATTTCCTATTGTCATTGTAGAAGAAATTCTCTAGAATTTAAGTTATAAATTTCAGGAGAAGAAGAAAATATTCAAATTACTTATGAAGATAATAGTCTACAACTTTAAGCACATAACAGTTCTTAAATCGCTTTCTCTCAAGAACTTCAAAATTAGCTTAGCCATTATTATACAGCATCCTGAGGAATGTTAACCAGTTTTACAGATGGGCAAGTTGCATTCAAAAGACAAATGATTTCAGCTAACCACTTGGACAATTAAGAGATAAAAATCTAAATAGTTTGGCAGATCTATGAACAGGAGCATCAGCCAAGACTGATAAAATAAAGGTGGGAACAGAGATAGGGTGCAGATGGTGGGAAGAATTTAAGCTTAGAGAGAAAAATAAAACTTTAAAGAAAAAGAGCCTCAAGTGAGGAGAAAAAAAATGTAGAAAACGAGTATAATAGAGGCTGGGCTCAGTGGCTCACACCTGTAATCCTAGCACTCTGGGAGGCTGAGGTGGGAGGATGGCTTGAGAGCAGGAGTTTGAGACCAGGGTGAGCAAGAGCGAGACCCTGTCATTACTGACAACAGAAAAATTAGCCGGTGGTCGCGGCACACGCCTGTAGTCCCAGCTATTTGAGAGGCTGAGGATCTCTTGAGCCCAGGAGTTTGAGGTTGCTGTGAGCTAGGCTGACACCAGGGTACTCTACTCAGGGCAACAGAGTGAGACTCTGTCTCAAAGAAAAAAAAATTAAAAAATTAAAAATAAAGGTCAATTTCTAATCTGACCTTTGCTCAAAAAAAAGAGTGTAAAAGAGAAAGCATCGAGTGTAAAGAGTTGCACAGAAGAAAAATCAAGTTGCAGAATAGGGAACTAAAAAGAACTTTACTCTTCGTCTTCCACAGAGAACATTGCCACTTGTCCAGAAAGCCCTAGGTACCCTATTTAGCAAAATCCTGTGACTTAGAGAATCCCTGGGAGGTCTGACCAGACCTTAGTGCATTCTGACTCCCTGCCACCTGTCCCAGTGGTGTGGGCTGAGGCAGCTTTCCCATCTCCAGGTCTGCCAAACTAGCAATTCACTAGACCTTTTCTGTCCAATCCTTAGGCCAACCAAGAAGTTTTCTACATCTCTATTTGTCAGGATCATTTGGTTGAGATAATATATAGACATGCTTGATTATGTAATTGTATCTTAAATTCTTTTTACTTTTAAAAAAGTGTTAAATTATTATCAAAATAATATATTCATCTAATTTTATGAATCAGAACATATTAAAAAATTATAACTAAAATACAATCCCACACCCCAGCTACAATTACTTTCTTGACTGTTTGATCTCTTACCTCCCTGTTTCCAAATAAATTAGCTTATGTTATCAGTTCTTGATTTATCAATTTTAGACAGATCTATTGACTTACTCTGATTATAGATGAGGATATAATTCTCTTACGCCACCCCCTTCCACTTCCTCCATTTTTGCAATATAATGTTTGGGAGGAAATCAGTCAGAGCACCATTAGCAAAGCTCTATTTACAAATGCCAGGCATGAGAAGACTACTTTGGAGAGAGCGGGCTAAATGTTTTGTAGGCCTTTAGCCAGAGTTCAGCTGGTTTCAGATATAGTTGTTCAAGGATGGCTCTTAGAAGAGGAAGGAATTGTTCTTGGAGATTAGCAGTTATTGTTTGGGTAATTTGGATTTTATGGTGGCCGGGGAAGAGTTAGGGGATAAGGTTATGTGCTAGGATAGTGAGGAAGACAAGGACTGCAGGGGACAAGGACTTGCATGGACTATCATGGAAAATATTCAGTCCTTCTGTGTTTCTCATAAATTATATCACATTTTAAATAACATCAATATTGAGTTTACATTGCCATAACTGTGTAGTTGTTCACTGTAGATCCAATTTGTGAATTATGATTATATTTTTTGTACAACACTTTTGGAGAAAATAATTATTTTTTCATTTGCTTAATTTTTAGGAGCCTAATGCTAATTCTTCCCACATACAGTGTTGTAATGGCTTTGTAAAACACCTGTCATTAGTATTTTCTTCAAAATACATGAGACAGTCATTAGTTCCTTCCTGGCTCCTACCTCAGCCCTCCAAAGTGGAGTTTTCAGTTCTAAAATCTAAACTAGCTATTTTCTAGGCCTGGTGCACATTGGCATTCTGAGATTTCCACTCTCTTCCTTTCTGTGCAGATTCCCTGTTCTCTTGTTTTCATCTTTCTTGATTTACTTCCTCATTTTATGGAGCACATGCTCTAGTAGCTTCTCAAGAAAGGGCCATGGGAAATAAATTTTTGAGACCTTGCTTGTCTTAAAATGTTTTTATTTTACTTTCCCACTTAATTGATACTTTGCCTGGGTATAGGATTCTAGATTGGAAATTAATTCCTGCAAATTTCTGAAGGCATTGATTCATTGTTTTCTAGCTTCTAATGTTACTGAAAAGTTCAATGCCATTCTCATTTTAACTCTTTGCACAAAATCATGTTTTTCTCCCTGGAACCTTGTAGGATTCTCTCTTTTTATGAAATTTCACTAAAGTATGGATTCACTTTGTATGGATTATGTTCATCTACCTAGTGGGCCCTTTCAACCTGGAAATTCATGCCCTTCACTTCTAGGGAATTACGGATAAGCATACTTGGAAAGTTGTTCCATTTTATTTGTTACTTTTCCTTGTAGCATGTTGATTATTGTTGATTGCATCAACTGAGGACTTTTAAGTTTGAATGACTTGGTTGCTGCCCTTTGGAATCACATATACTTGCCAGACCATTTTGAATCCCCATTCTGTTTTCTCATTAGATTCTGTCTTTAAAAAAATTCTTTCTGCTCTCATTTGTATAGGAATCATACCCTTAGCCTTACTAATAGTTTTAATACTCTTAGTGGAGTTGCTTTATGGTACATGTTAGTTGTAAAACATAACTCAAAGCACGAAGACAGCAAATTTGCTATACACTAATCAATAATGTGATGACCAAGTCTAAAATGATGATGCACATTTCATGACCTTTCATGCTAACTATTCGTATTCTAAAGAGTAAATATTTATCTGGAACATTGGTGTGTTCACCCTCTCATTTTACAGTTGAGGAAATAAATGCAGAGATGTTAGGGTCACTCAGCTACTCAGTGGGAACATAATCATCTCTCCTGACTCCTTTTTAAACACTCATTCTTTCTCCCTGCCTCTTCTCCTTCCTTGGCTACCTTGTCTTACATTTCTTTTGTTTTTTTAAACATCTTATAATAAAGAAATATTGTTTTATTATAAAACATATTATAAAATATGTTATTAAAGAGGCAGAAAGTAGTAGTGGTTAAGCCTTAATTCTGGAATTAGCTTGCTGGGTTTAAATCCTGGCTGTATGACTCACCTACTCGGTAGTCTTGGGCAAGGTATTTGACCTCTTTGTGTCTCAACTTTCTTGGGTATAATAATAGGACCTACCTTGGATTGTTTTGAGAATCCAGTTAATTCATGCAAAGCTCTTAGAATCCAATAAATGTCATTGCTGGTATTATTGTTAAAAATATAGAAATAAATATTAAAATGAAAAACTAAATAAAAGAAAAGAATAATCTATAATTCTGTCTACTAATACCATCTATAATCCCAGCTAGAGAGGTTACCATGGTTGACATTTCAGAGGGTTGTGTTTAGTAGCTAAAAACAAAGGAAAAAATTGGGATATTGTACATATAGGTTTATTTGTTGTTTTTTCCATTTATCTTTGTATTTTGAGCTTTTCTCTGTGCTATTGAACATTGAGTATTCTCCTGTATGGTATATTTGTTTTCTGTATCAATTATAACATAGAGCTTAAAAATTAGGTTCTCAATAAGTACTGATTAACTGGAAAGCCAATTCTTCCTTCTGGACCCTTTGGGCTTGAAACAGGTATAAAGAATGTGAGAAGCCCCCTACAACTAAGACAGGTCCTAACTTTCTCTATACAATAAAAGCATTCTGGAGATGGCACCTGAAAAGTGTGGACTATGACAGAATGAGGGAATACTCATGCCAGCAGATAATGGAGGAGCATAGGGGAGCTGTGGGCAAGAACCAGAATGGGGCATGACTCATTGGGACCAGCAAACCTGGAGGTGTGGGTGTCTCCACCTACACAACCCAGAGGCCAAATCGAATGCAGGTCTGATATTTTGGTTTTTCCTTGGAACCTCAAGGATTGGATAAGGCTGGGCAGCCACTGAGAAGGCTGCTGTGTGCAGACATCTTCTAGAATATCGGGCTGCTTCTGTCTTTCCAGTATCCTCCTGGGAGATCTGATCTGATCTGACTCTTCTATAATATGTTATAGTTACCACCTGCTTCACTCACACAGGACATATGTGGCCAGAAACAGCTGCTTGATAATGTTTCAGGGTTTTAAAATTAAGCCTTGAGCAGCCCCAGTGAAGATGCATGCTTCTTGAAGGCACTGCATGAAACCCATCTATTAGTGGGTTTGTGTTCTGTCGTATTGCACATGCTACAGAACTACCATCTCCCCAGGAACCAGAGCAGCTTCTCAGAAGTGGGGGCTAGGCAGCCAGCTTTGGACTGAGAGATTCAGAAGGTGAAGAGAAGTACTTCTGTCTGGCCTGAACTCAGACTTCCTTAAGAGCCAGCCTCTCTGTGCAGCAGACCACAGCCGTGTGAGAACTGCTCTGTGTGGTTTGGTGACTACTGTCTGCCAAGTAAAGATTCACCAGAGCTCCAAAACAATTGAGTTGATTAACATATGTAGAAAACAGGATAAAAAATTTTAAAGGTTGCAATATAACAGTTGACTCTTGGCTTCACCTGTTTGTCTCAGTGCTAGATTATTCAGTGAGAGTTGCAAATCAGTTGCTTAAACCTTTTTGTTCAATGCTAGATTATTTGGTGAAAGTTGCCTATCAGAGCAGAGACTAAGATTCAAATACAGAAGATTAGTTCCATTCTTGGCTAATAAAATACACTCTATGTGCCTGTAGTCCCAGCTACTATGGAGGCTGAGGCAGGGGGATCACTTGAGCACAGGTGTTTGAGGTTGCAGTGAGCTATGATGATGCCACTGCACTCTAGCCCACTGCACTCTAGCCTGGGCAACAGAGCAAGACCCTGTTTCAAAAAAAAAGAAAGAAAGAAAGAAAGAAAGAAAGAACAAAAAACAAGAGATTTTTTTAAAAGCTTTTAAAACTTTTCTGAACTTCTTATTTAGTCAAATACTCCTTCAGATAATAATCAACAGCACCAGCTCTTGAGCTCCTGTGGAACACAGAGGTACAGATTTTTCTACCCTGTATATTGCCCCAAATTCAATGGTTCCTAACCTCTGCCCCCATTTTACTATTTCCCTGACCTACATTTCCTTCATCTTTCAGAACTTGTTTAATCACATTTGCAAATTCCTTCAGGCCTCATCTCCTTCCAGGTGTTCTCTTTTGGGTCCTACACTTTCTGTACCTATCTCTGGCTTAGCCTTTTTCCATTATATTTAAATTATCTGTTTATGTATCTACCTGGCCCCACTAGCGGTACATTCAGTCATATTTACATTGTTCATAGGGAGCAACTTGTACAACTGAGCATAAAGTAGGCAGGAGCTTGAAAAAAATGTTTGCTGAACTGAACGTTTCATCTTGACACCGGAGGCGTATTCCATTGTAGAGTAAGAGGGTGGCAACCTCACATTGCTTAGGGGAGGAGTGAGGGCAAGGAAGTAGGGGAGAAACTGATCTGTGTTTTATCCTCCTACTTTCTTGCAGCATCTATTGAGTGAGGATTGCTGGCGACAAGTACGGCTCCTGCTCATGAGATCACGTGGAGCCGCATCATCTGTTCTGTGCAAAGACTCTGAGGTCAGACAGGCCTAAGTCTGAAATTAAACTTGGATATTTATCGCCTGTATGACTTTGGACAAATTACCAAGTCCTTCAGAAATTTATTTCTTCATTTGAAAAATGAGGACAATAGCAGGCACCTTTTAGGGCTATTGTAAATATTAAAGAAAATATGTATATGCTAATTGGAATAAATAATGATGGCTATTCTTTTAAGTTAAGAATGCTTCTGGCTGCAAGTAACAAAAGAAATTTCCTACTTAGCTAAAAGTTTATTTTTCTTGCAGAAGAAGAGGTCTAGATAGGCAATTGATGGCTTTGTTTTAGCTGCCATCAGAGCCCTCATTTATTCCCATCTTTCTGTTCAGCTATCCTTCCTTTTGCCCTCACACTTACCACTTTATGGTCTTTAGGTGGTTGCTTCAGCTCCAGACAAGTTCCACACAGGAAGGAAGAAAATTAAAGGAGCTATGCTAGCTGCAACCACCCCCTTTTGACAGGAAAGCACAAATGACTGTAAACTCTTCACTAATGTCTCATTGGCCAAAACTGTTTCTCATGGCCATCCCTATCTGGGAGGGAGAAAGACAAATTGGGCTCGGCAGGCTCTATAGTAAAGAAAGCAAGGCAAGAAGAAGAGAGATAGTAAAGACACTGAGTGAGCTGGTGTACAGTGATGTCTGCTGCCCTATCACTTATCAATAGGCCATATGTCATTCAACTCCAGTTTGTCAGGATAGCCCTGGTTTGCAATTGTTTTCCCAGTATGACTACTAATAGTACCCTATTCTACTCTCACAAATGTCTTGGTTTGAATGATAGATTCTATGTGCACCCCACTGATTGAGCACTTGTTATTTATTGTAGGTTCTCACTAAGTAGTAGTTATTAATAAGACAGAACACAACCATAAAGTAAGCAACAAGGCAAATTTACAAGTGGTGAATGCCTATGTGGTACAGGCAGGTGTGCTGAGTTTACAAAGAAGAGAAATGAGTGTGGGTTGACAAATGCGTTGGAATGAGCTGGTCTGGATGGAGAAGGGAGTATGTGGGGAGGTGTAACACCAAAGCATGGGAAGTAACTGAGTCGGCACAGTTTCAGAAATGAAAAAGTACACAGTTCATATGCCAGGGACTTTTCTTTGAGAAGACTAAAAGCAAACGAGCTTTAATACTCCCTTTGTTTGAGTGATGAGCACTTTGTAATATGAGGTATAATGCTAAGATGTGATTTGGCCTAAGGGCATTCTGACGACTGATGACACAAAATAAAACAGCCATTTATATTTGTTAAACCAAATATACTTTTTTTTTGCCATCACGAAACTTATCACAAAAATTTCACATGTGAGAAGAAAAATGTTTTTCTAATTATTCTCTTGATGAGTATATAGTAGAGTGTGACCTTGAGCTATTTGGTAATAAATCCTTGTTGATCAAGAGGAAATATTTACATCTTCCAAATTTTCTTTTGAGTTCATCTCAAACTCACTGGTATTACAGGTGTAAGCTACCGCACCCCAACCCTATAGCTTTTATTTTTGAAACAAAAAATTTAGAATCCAGATAATTTGCATGTTCAGTCTGAATCAGTTTTTGTTTAGATTTTCCCCTTCGAAATAATTTTATTAAATCGCTGAAAATATTAGCATTCCAACGTCATACTGCCACTTTAAGGAACATCCACATCATGGATGTTGATACTTAAATTGCCTGTTGAGATGGTAATGCTGAACTAGAGTCTTCAAGGTGCCAAGGGATCTATTCCTGACCCATTCTAGGATCCTATCCCTGACCACTCTTTTTTTTTTTTCAAGAAAATATGAGAGTACAAACATTTTGGTTGCTTTTTATATCTGTGCCTCTCCCTAGCAAGGGTTAGAGGTATGCCCTTCCCCTCCACAATGCTCACCACATCCCTCAGATATGGGTCTACACCCCCCAACCCCTGAATCTCTGGTGAACACTACCACCATTTGAGCACCATAGTGTTAATCAGTCAGTACCAATTTGATGGCGAGTACATGTGGAGCCCATTCTTCCGATCTTGTGTCACCTCACTTTGGATAATGAGCTCAAACTCAATCCAGGATAATATAAGCGGTGCTAGCTCACTGTCGTTTCTTAAAATTGAGTAATATTCCATTGTAAACATATACCAAATTTTATTAATCCACTCATGAATTGACGGGCACTTGGGTTGTTTCCACGTCCTTGCAATAATGAATTGTGCTGCCATAAACATTCAGGTGCAGATGTCTTTATTATAGAATGTCTTATGCTCTTTTGGGTAGATGCCTAATAATGCTACTGCTGGATGGAATAGTATTTCTATTTTTAGCTCTTTGAGGTATCTCCAAATTCTTTTCCACAAAGGTTGCACTAATTTACAGCCTGACCACTCTTTTTTTAAAATTGTTTTAAAAATTATTTTTAAAATTATATTTTATATTTATTTACATTCATTTTTTTCCATGAACAGACGCATGAAAAGCCTGACCACTCTTAATGTGGTTTGGAATTTGGAGGGAATGTTTTCTTCCCTGTAAGTTTTCATTTTCTCTGATCACTTATCTTCCTCATTCCTAAAATCTCATTTATTTTTATAAAATCTTTCTCCAGTAGATTTTGATTTCCTCAAATTTTCACTTACCAGAAGATAGAATCATTTGCTGAGCACTTCCTGCTTCAGCTAACTGATGGAAATGTTGGATAAGATAGCTCCAAGTTTCAAGCCCAGGACAACCCATTGCCTTATGGAAAGTTGCTTAAAACTCTAGCCTTCTGTGGCTGTTCTGAATGACTCATATGTGACAATTTTGCTCATACTTCTTTTAGAAAGTATGAAAATGTTTGCAATACTGAAGTTTGGAGATGAGAGCAGGTGTGTACCAATCTACAGCAGGTCTATTTATATGTGTATGTTATAGAACACAAGACTAAATATACCATTTTAAGCATACACACACACAAAAACAAATAAACAGTTGAGATTTCTGTTGACATTCACAAAGTTTATTTGGGAGAGAGTTTATGTCTTTATGATATTGAGTATTCCCTTATTAAACATGCCATGTTTTTCCCTCTACTAGATCTTGTTTATATTCTTCAATAACCTTTCATAATTATTTCTATTTGTGTCTCTCTCAGATCCTTTGTTAGATTTATTCTTAGATACCTTATGAATTTTATTGCTACTAGTATGAATGGGACACATTCTATTACTACATTTCCTTATTTACCAGATTATTATTGGTGAAGACAAATGTTACAGAATTTGTACATTAATCTTGTCTGCGGCAGCACTTGTTGAACTTACTTTATGAATCTCTAGGGTTTCCAATATTCAAAATCTTTGAAGTTAAGAACAATATTATTTCTCCCTTTTCAACATTTAGTTCTTGTCTTCTTTCATTGGTTAGAAGCTCCAATAAATATTGAATAGAAGCAGTGGTAGCAGGTGTTTTTGTTTTCTTCCTGACTTTATAGAGAATGCATTTAATGTTTCACCATTTAAAAAGATGTTTGCTGTAGGTTTTTGGCAGTCAGCCTTAACTAGGTTGAGCAAGTTTCTTTTTATACCTAGTTTGCTGATATTTTTATTAATAAGGAATGTACAGTTTTTTCCAATTTTTTTTGTACATTTGCTCAGATGACCTTTTGTTTTTTCATTTAAATAATTCATGTGTTGAGGCCGGGGCATGGTGGCTTATGAGAGCCTGTAATCCTAGCACTCTGGGAGGCTGAGGTGGGAGGATTGCTTGAGGTCAGGAGTTCGAGGCCAGCCTCAGCAAGAGCTAGACCTACTAAAAATAGAAAGAAATTAGCTGGGCAACTAAAAATAGAAAAATTTAGCTGGGCATGGTGGTGCACACCTGTAGGCCTGTAGTCCCAGCTACTTGGGAGGCTGAGGCAGGAGGATCACTTGAGCCCAGGAGTTTGAGGTTGCTGTGAGCTATGTTGATGCCACTGCACTGTAGCCCAGGCAACAGAAGCCGGACCCTGTCTCAAATCAAACAAACAAGCCCTTTAAAGCGGTCCTCAACCTTTTTGGCCCCAGGGGTCAGTTTCATGGAAGACAATTTTTCCCTGGTTGGGGGTGGGGGGAGGCGGAGCTCAGGTGGTGATGCGAGTGGGATGGGGAGCAGAGCAGCTGTAAATATAAATACAGATCAAGGTTTGCTTGTTCAACCTCTGCTCATCTCCTGCTGTGCGCCCCCTCCTCCACTTCCTAAGTTTCATGAAAGACATTTTTTCCACCTGGGTGAGGGTGGTGGGTAGGCGGAGTTCAGGCAGTGATGCGCCGCGCAAGGGAGGTGGGTGGCAGTTGGGGACCACAGCTTTAAAGAATCTTTCTGATTTTCCTGCCTGCCCTTGCTACTCTTGCCGATTCATGCCATGCCCAAACTGAAGCCAAACTTCATGGTGAAGGCCTATTTCGTAGAGCATCACATTCCACTGCATACCAGACGGAAGCAGCAAGTGGAATCAGATGGACTTGGACCGCACGCCAGCCAATGAGCCAAAGCTGGTGTGCGTTCCAAGTCCATCTGATTCCACTTGCTGCTTCCGTCTGGTATGCAGTGG
>VBSM01002608.1:147261-158991 GCA_008086735.1 Cheirogaleus medius
AAAAAAAAAAAGCCTCTGTCCTTCATCCTTCCTCCAGATTCCTCTCTCCCTATCCAGACATAGGAATAGTGCTGGTCATTAGCCTCCTCTTTATTTCCCTTATTTATGATTATTTGGCAACCCCATACTTAACCCCATATAGGCAATCCTGCACTTAATTGTAATAATCAAGCAGAGTTGGAAATCCACATTTCTAAGATGATCTCTCATGTTTTTAGTTAAGTTTTTGGTTTGGAATGCTCAGTTCAAAAATTCAGTTCATTATACATTTATTTAGTGAACACTTTCTATATGTAGGACATCACACTCGGAGGGAGAGAGGAAGAGAACAGGACATATAGATGAACTAGACCCAGTTCTCACCTTCATGGAGATGAGCCATTTTGGAAAATGCATGAAGTGCTATGTGAATTCAGAGAGGAGGGATTATTTTCTACTGGAGAATGCAGAGAAACAGTCCAGAAGACACTGACAATGCTGTAGACTTGTTTACCCTCCATTTTCACATCTTTAAAATAAGGTGCTGGGCCTAGAAGCTGAGACTTGAACAGAAAAAATTTAAAAATAAGCATAGGAGAAAAATTAGCCTTTGTCATAGAATGCCATAGAAAGAGAGTGGAAGCAACTAGTACAAGGAAAGTTGTGCAAGAACATAAAGCAGTAAACGAGATATAACATGATTAATTGAATAAACGTGAGAAATTTTGAAAGCTGATAGTAATTAATAGAGAATATTATCATCATTTCTATCATATTATTATTATTTTTGAAATCTGGCTTTTTAACCCAAGGCAATATGCATATTTTCCTAAACTTTAAGAAATAAAAAAAAATGTTTTGCTAGAAATATGTACAGACTGTAAGGGCTTTTCTAAAATGTAGATTGAGGGGTGTATGTATATACACTTTTCTTCTTACTAAATCGCGTAACCAAGCATCTACTACTGATATGAGTCATACCTAAAATTTGTGGAGTGCTTTTAGATCAATGCTTACAAAGCAGTTTTACATTCATTATAAATCCTGCACAGTGCAATAATATGGCTATTAATTTTCTTTATATTCTTAGGATGAACCAGCACCTACCAAATTTTTGAGACAGCTCACGGCTTAGAGGAAGGCTCATCTAAATAAAGGCCAGCTAAAGTGACATTGCAGGGATTTAATCCTCTGGCTGCCCGTGTGACCAGAAGGCTGATTTGCAAGTTTCTTCTTTCCTGGGGTCCAGATTATTAGGTCTCCAGGGCTCTGCAGCTTGACAGCAAGAGAAGCAAAAAATGAAGGTCAGAGAAAAGCACCGGAATCAGGGACTTGGGGGCCTCCCAGGGGATTTTACACGCCAGAGTGCAAGATTCCCTGGCCATCAAGGGAAATAGCAAACTGGAGCCTTTATCCTGGGGCACAGCCACCTACCACAGAGCATCAGACTGCACGTCGTCGGGCCAGAAGGTTCCTGGAATCCCATCAGGGAAGTGGCTATGGTAACTGGACGTGCGCCTCATTGTACAGTTCGAGCTGCAAATTCGACGTGAGGGAAGGTGGGAAATGTCTCGAGTAAGGCGAGCGGCTTTCGGCTGGGCTGGGCCGACCCTGCCGCCGCGCGCCTCTAGCTGAAGCCCAAGAGGCGGCTGCTCAGGAGCGTCTGCCCAGCGGGCCGCGCGGCTCTCGCGGACTCTGCGCGCTGGCCGTCCTCGGCTCGCACCCCCCACCCACCCGGCCTCCTGCGCCCCTCGGCAACCTTCCCTCGACCTGCGCCTCTTGGCTGAGACTGAAATGTGAGCCTGCGGGGGACGATGACTGCAGTGTGCGCGAATGGAGGCGGCCTGGTGAATCCCCACTACGCCAGGTGGGATCGGCGCGACAGCGACAGCGTAGAAAGTGGCTGTCAGACGGAGTGCAGCAAGGAGGGTGAGGAGGGACAGCCTCAGCAGCTGACACCCTTTGAGAAGCTGACCCAGGACATGTCCCAAGATGAGAAGGTAGTGAGGGAGATCACATTGGGGAAACGAATAGGCTTCTACCGAATTCGAGGGGAAATCGGGAGCGGAAACTTTTCCCAAGTCAAGCTCGGAATTCACTCCCTAACCAAAGGTAGGATCTGACTTCCCAGGGGCCATCCTCTGTGGAATTGGAACCTAGTGTTGGGGGCGGGGTTAGGGGGCCAGGGCCAGGGAAGCAAGTAAGGTGACCTCAGCTGAGCCCCTGCTAGCCTGAGCCCTGTGCCAGCTACCTTCCAGTCATCTCAGTTAATTTTCACAGTCACGGTGTGAGATCAGTCTTTTTATTTCCGTTTTGCAGATAGGGAAACTGAGATCCAAAGAAGTTAGATGTGGCTTCAGCAATTCAGTCTTAGATGTTTTTGACTCTAAAACCACTCCCATAGTACCATGCATATAAACCCACTCAAACATGAGGGGACTCTGCCTTCTCCAGTGAAGCCTTCAAGAAGTGAAGTGGAGTGTGGCTTGGTTCCAAGGCAACTCTTATCCCAAGCCCATACTTACAGCTTGTATTATATATTTGGATGTCAGTAACAATGGCACAGAGTGGCACAGGAGACTTTCCGAGGCCTACTGTCTTTGGATAGCAGGGTCTGGTTTCCCCTTCTAACCAGAGGCTGCTACTTCTGTAATATTTGGAGGAAAGGGATTTGATCTCAGGACCTTTCCTGAGTCAGTCTGCCTGTCCTTGTTCTCACTGTTGTGTGGCTCCTCACTCCTCACTTGACTGGCTACAGGTCACTCTGGGATTTCGAATGAGCAGTACCCACCACTCTGGCCTCAGGGAGGAACTGAATGGAGAGCCCAGTACCTCTTTCCTGCTCTAACCCCATTGTGGGCACTTCCCCAAGGTACCTCTAACTTGGCTGAAGCCTGGAGATTATCATAAGGGAGTTACAGGACAGAAAAAGAACACTTGCAACTCAGCATAATTTACTGAGTTCCTAAAGCCCACAGGCTCTATCCTTTCCCAAGAATCCCTTACTGACTTTTTCTCTCTTTGGACCTAGCCTGCCAGCATATATCCAAAGTCTCTCTTTTATTATATTAGAGTTGTCTTTTATTTTCTTCTCCAACCCCCAATCCCATGCCCCTCCAATCCCTGTGGTTGGCCCCACACACATGCACACATATACACACCACCCCTCACCCTGCTCTGCCCCACATATACACTCCCAAGTCACTGGAGTTCTAAGTCCCTTTCCATCTTGCTCTGAAGCCTGAGTGTCTGGGCTCATGCCTTCACATCTTGGCTACTCTACTTACTTATCTGGGTAAATTAAAGTACTTCTCTGAGCCTCAGATTCTTCTTTTACAAAATGCAGCCAAGAACAGTGCTTACTTCATAGGGTGTCATAGGGGATAATGTGCAGGTGCACAATAAATGTTTATTGGTATTATTTTGCAGAGTTGCTTTAGCCTTGTCTTGCCTTTGTATAAACAAAGATCAATTAAATTATCTTTATCAACAAAAGTTCCCATCCATCCCCATACACAAATCGAGATCAATTCAGCTGCTTTTCCCTACTGCCATGGTTTTGAATTCTGACTGCACATTAAAATTACTTGGGAAGGTTTAAAAAAAAAAATCAGTGCCCAGAATCCACCCCTAGAGTTTTTGATACACTTGGTCTGGAGTGGGACTAGGCATGGGTGTTATTAAAAACTCTCCAGGTCATTCTAATGGACATGCAGATCTAAGAAACACTTGCCTACAGCAGTTTGCATATACTACAGACAGCTTTTAAAATAGTAAATTTTTTATATTTGCCACAAATGGATAATCTAGGTATCATTTGTATTTTAAAATCAATTATGAGATCTTGTGTCAGGTTTGCATGCTACATTTAACTTTCAAATTTTATTTCACTTGGGATAATATTCATTTATTATTCATTTAGACCAATAATAGAAGTACTAAATTAGGCCTTGGGGAGATATAAAGATGAAATAGATACAGCCTCCACCCTCAAGAAGGATAAGTGAGAAGACACAAACAAATGAGTACAGTACAAGCAAGAATTTGAAAAACATAGAGGAAAAAAGCTGTGGGTTTAAAGGAGACTCTTCCACTTTAGGAATATTGTAGAAGGCTTTAGGTGGAGATAGAATTTGAGCTACACCTCAAGCAGGGATAGGATTTTGGATAGGCAATGATTTATAGGACAGGGAATGGCTAGAGGGTTAGTTAGAAGAAGAAAGTGAGCAAAAGCATAACTGTGTGGAAATGATATGTAGTATAGTTTTCCTAAAAGCCAGGAGAGTTGGGACAAAGAACTGGAAAACCAAGTTGAGGATGAATCATGGTGGACTTTGAACATTGGCCCAGGGAGCTTGGATTGTTTTTCTTAATGATAAAGAATCATCAGGATTTTTGTGACTAAAACAGGGCTTTTGGCAGATTAACCCAATAGTGATGACAATGAAGATTGGGAAGAGACAGTCTCACAGGAGGCAGGGAGTTGACAGGAAGCGATGGTGACAGTCCAGCCAGAGGAGAGGAGGTGCTGAGTTAGGATGGTGGCAGTCAAAATAGAAAAGAGGAGCTGGGTTGCCGAAGAGAAGAATCTGGACAGTTGGTGTGTTAGAGTTCTCCAGAGAAACAACACCAACATGTGTAGATATATGGAAAGAGAGAGAGGGATGGAGGGAGAAAGATTGAGATTTGTCATAAAGAATTGGCTCACATGATTATGGAGGCTGAGAAGTCCCAAGATCTGCAGTCAGCAAGGGGGAGACTCCAGAAAGCCAGTGGTATAGTTCTAGTCGAAAAGCCAGCATGCTCAGGAGCCAAGAAGAGCCAATGTTTCAATTTGAGTCTGACGGCTGAAGAAGACCAATGTCCCAGCTTAAAGCAGTCATGCAGAAGGAGCTCCCTCTTACTCAGTCTTTTTGTTCTATGCAGGTCTTCAACTGCTTGGGTGAGGCCCATCTACATTGGGGAGGACACTCTGCTTTACTCAGTCTACTGATTCAATGTTAATCTCTTCCAGAAACATCCTCACAGACACACTCAGAAAAATGTTTGACCAAATGTCTGGGCAGCACATGGCCCAGTTAAGGGACAAAATTAGCCATCACAGTTGGTCATTGATTGGATTCAGAACTGAAGATGAAAGGATGGACAAAGGCAATAAACTTGCCTTACTTGACTATGTGAACCAAAGGAAGAGTGATGCCTTTAAAAGAAATAGGGAAGCATAGGAAAAGAGCAGATTTAGGAGGGAAAATGATGAGTGAAAACACTGCTGTCCTGGAGAAGCTGCCTACTGGGCAGTTGCATGCTCTGGTTAGGGACAGGGGTGTGAGGTCAGAGAGGGGTCCACATTGAAGTGATTGTGAAAGAGATGGCAACCACCAAGGGGGATGGTGGAGAAAGGTGATGAGCACCCTTTTTACACCTAAATACTGTTTTACATCCTGGTTGACATTTTATGCATGCATAAGCATGCATATATATAGAGAGAGTGGTTTTAAATATGCCAATGGGATCATTCACTCTTGCTCCATGAAAACTATGATTTTTCAGTGTCATTAAAGATAGGCATTTTCCAATGTTAATGTATATGTGTGTATATATATTTATATCTATATACTTTCAAAAATAATATCATCTTTTGAACATCATATAGTGTTTCATTATATAGCTACAGCATAAATTATTTAACCTAACCCCTATTGATTAATATTTGGATCATTTATAAAGTTTTGTAGTTATTTATAATGCTACAGAGATTACCCTTTTCCATACTTGCATGGTTTTTCTCAGCAAATATTCCTAGAAGTTAGCTCTCTTCTCGGTCAAAGAGCATGCACTGAAAAAATTTTAATACACAGTACCAGATTGAAGGGGCAGCTTTTAAATTTTTATTCATAAAAGTAGATCTAGATCTGTAACTCAAATCTCACTGGGACAGATGTTGCTTTTCAGTGGTCTAGAGCAAGAATGGAAGATAAGGATAAAACATATATGGAAATGAGGGGCCAGAAATTGAGACAGAAGACATGATTTAGAAAGGTACAGGAGAAGCTGCATAAAGCCAAACCAAGAATTCAGAAAACAGTGTCCAATGCTGCAAAGGGGTCACAGAAGCTAAAGTCTTAGCAAAGGCTACTGGATGTGGCCAACTTTGAGCAGTTTCATATGAGTGTGGGTTCAGATGTTAGATTCCAATAGAGAGGAGGCAGGATGGGAAAGTGGAAAGAGCACCTGACTTACTCGGTCCTCAGTTGCCTCAGCCGTAAAATAGCCCGGCTAATTTTTTCTATATGTTTTTAGTTGGTCAATTAATTTCTTTCTATTTTTAGTAGAGATGGGGTCTCGCTCTTGCTCAGGCTGGTTTCGAACTCCTGACCTTGAGCGATCCTCCCACCTTGGCCTCCCAGAGTGCTAGGATTACAGACGTGAGCCACCACGCGCAGCAGAGATAATGATTCTTATCTTAGAATTGTTGTAAAAATTATAAATAACATGTAAAGTACATGGCACATAGCAGCCACCTGATGAATGGTAGCTATCATTGGTACAATTTTATTTTTTACTTAAACTTGTTTCAAAAGGAAATTTAATATTATTACAATAATGAAAAACCAACATCACTTGCTGTGAATAGAAAGGTAATGGTAAAAATAAACACGATGCAAATAAATTTAACAGTTTTAGAGGAAAATTACCAACTAATAGAAAATAATTTTAAAAACATGCTAACAACCAATCTCAGACTTTCTTTTTGCTTTAATTAGGAGAATTTAAGGAAAACTGAAATGGGAATAATGTTTTTTATGCCATGATTCACTGCTATTTAAGGATGTTTCCATGCGCTAAAATCATTTCTGCCTCATGAGTGTTAAAGGTTCCACTTTGGGAAACACCGACATCATCTAGTCGTCCTGTGTTTTCTAAATGAGGAAATAGAGGCACACAAGTGGCTGTCCCAAGGTTTAGAACCTGTCTACAGGAACTCACAGGAAAGGGGTGTATTAAGTACAGGGGAATCTATGGACCCACAGCAGGGAATTAGGGCCAGGTATCCAGATGTTACTCTTTCCAGCTCCTTAGCTTTCTCTGGGGCCCATGGTTTCTCATTTCTACTTCCCTGGATGAACCTGTTCCGTCTTTCTACTTCTTTCTGTAGAGTGGCTTTCTATGCTTAATTATCGGAAGGCACATCATGGCCTGCAATGGTTATTGCCAGTCCCACATGTATATAACCTCTCAGCTTTATCGCCCATCTCCATCCCACTCATTTCATTCTATTTCAGTTCAAATTTTAGAGAGAGAATGTGTCTGCTCACTAGCCAGCTGGTAATGAGCCATCTCTGAGTCAAGGGCATGCCCGGGTCAATGAGCTGTCGCCCTGAGACTCACGCGGCCCACTGCTCTCTCTGCAGAGCCCAAGGTTTAAAGAAGTGTGTCTGGGGAAGGAGAGTAGAGAGGGCAGCAAATTGATGGACATATCTACCACAGAGACATTAACCAGCTAAGCAGAGAAATCTCTACAGGCCAGGAGCAAGAACGTGCCCAGTGCTTTAGATAGGCTACCATGTGAAAAGACAGAAGAAAAAAGTATGATCATAATATACCATACCATACCATAGATAACAATTGGTATTTATATAGTGACTTACTTCTTGAGTTCTAAACGTTTCTTGTCTGTTGTATGACAAAGTTAACTTCATACTAGTTCTCCTGAGTTTCAGAGAACGTGGCATTTTCCTGCTAGGCAGATGGGTGCCTTGTGCGTCCTCATTGACATGCTCTCCTCTTGTCTAATCTGCTGCAGAGTAGCCCTGTTGGCAAAGAGACAGTCTCACACCCTGGTTCTGGGATGAATGGCATGTGCAAAAGAGAACAGGAAAATGGGTAGTGGTTTGTACAAATACGGACCCCCACACAAAGCCAGATTGTCCAGAATTGTCATCAGGTTTTCTAGGAAATATGAACAGTCTGGAAAAGATAATGGAGAAGATTCCCAAGAAAGCAAAGAGTTTTCAGTGCCAGGGGAAGCTCCCAGGACAGTAGTTTAAAAAAAAAAATAATAAGACACCAGCTGCTCTGGATCTCTAAAAGAAGGCTCCAGTATGGGGCCCTGCTGGCTGGGGTTTATTTTTACAGCTAACGGCTTAGATTCCCTTGGCCCTGCAAGTTGATAGGGCAGGCTGAGAGCCATCATGAATCCCTTTTTAGGATGATTGGAAATTTCTCAAAAGAGATGATGCACTCGGCTTCTGAATATTTTATGTCCCATCTATCGTCACAAACAGGAGTAGAAGAGGCGGCGGGTGTGTGTGCTTTCCTCTGTGGCTGCACCTTCTGACCTCTTCCTCCCTCTCACTCTAGTCTCATGTTTCTAGGATCCTTTCTTCTTCTCTCTCACTTCATTTATTTATTAGTTCATTCATTTATTTTTTTAAAAAAAATAATAACCATCTCCTGAGCACATGCTTTGTTCTGGACCTTCCAAAGATGAGTAAAATATACTTCTTGCCTGTGACAGGGAACTCACAGCCATGCTGTCACAGAGTAAGGCACCAAAGGTGTGTCCCCCTGTGCCTGCCGGAATCCAGAGAGGGTCTTTTGAGCAAGAAAGGCTTGCAATGGGTCTTGAGGTTTGAGGAGAAATTTTACAGGACACAGGGAAAAGAGACTTCCAGGAAGAGTAATAGGATGTAAAGAACATGGAGATATGAACCAGTGGGTGAGGGTATTTCGAGATTTAAAAGTAATTCAGTGAAGCTGGAGCATGGGGTACACCCTCAGGTAGTGGGGGGGGGGGAAGGTGGGTGATGTAGGCAGGGGCTTGATCATGGAGAATCTTCTTGCATATTTGGATTTTGTCATTTAGTTAGTGGGGAATTATGGAAGAGCTTTACGCAAGCCATTAATAACAGTGATTAATATAATTTGATCTCACTGAGGAAGATGAATTGAAGTTGAGAAGTGGCAAGAGTCAATGAAGTCAGAAAAAAATATTAGTCAATGGTGAATGATGCTGTCCATCTCCACTAACGAAGTGGCCGTGAGGATGGAGAGAAAGGGATGCACTTGACAAATGTCTTAGAATATTGGGAAACCTTGTGATCAGTAGGATTGGTGAGAGCAGGAAGGAACAGGGAGAGGAAGAATTGAAGATGACTCCCAGTTTCCAGGATTAATGACTTACCAGTGAATAGTAAATTACAGAAGAAATAGTAATGGATTTGAGAGTAAAGATTTAGAAGCACTGACTTGGAGGTACATGGAGCTCATAAAGTGGATGTGTCTAACAGCCCTCTTGGAGCCCAAAAGAAAGTATGACAGAGAAGTAAAGATTTGGGGCTTAACAAAAGCCTGGGTATAGTGAAAATCTTGGGAGTCCTACTTGCAAGCTCCTTGGTGTCAGATATTGTATTGTATTGATCCTTAGAGTTCCCCTACATGTGTCATACATAATAAACACTTGATAAACATTTGGCAAATTAAGTTAGTATACTAACTTCTCAGTGTGAGGGAAGAGATATTAGAGGGAACAATGCATGGTGGTACCTTCTGCTAGGTGCTCTATGCTGTGATCTCCCTGAAGGACAGGGCTGGGGAACTAACTCAGTTTGTAGTAGAGCTTACTAAAGAAGGGCCCTTGGTTTTAAAAAAGCGATCGCCCCTCTTGAATACATTCATTAAAATAGCAATTTAACATTGCATTTTCTTACTTTAAAAACCTTTAGTTAGTGGCTTTGAGGAATCTACCCTAAAAATAAATCCTTGTATCGGAAATACTATAACTACTGTAGTGTTATTTATAGTGTTAAGATCTTGTAATAACTTGTAGGAGCTGACGATACAGGAATGGTCAAAGAGATTAAAGCTATATAATGGACAGAAGGCCACACAGCCATCAGAAAGCACGGTTATGAAGACAGTACATGGAGATGAGTGGGACATATGAGTAAGTGAAACAGCCAGGTACAAAATTGAGCGTACACTGTGATGATAATACCCTGGGTTCTTGTGATGATTGAATGAGATCATTCATTCAACAAATATTTGTTAAGCACCTACTGTGTAACAGACACTATTCTAGGGACTGGTGATACAGCACTGAACACAAAACAGCAATCTCTGTCCTTATGGAGCTTATATTCTAGTGCAGGAGACAACAAAAATAAGTTTGTAAAATATTAATCATGTTATGTAGTGATAAGTGATAAGAAAGAAAATGGAGCAGGAGGGGAGATAGGAAGCATGGAGGGCTATAGTTTTTAGATAAGTTGGCCAGGGACAGCCTGACTGAGGAGGTGATAATTGACCTGAAAGAAATGAGGGAACCTGCTATGCACACACGTGTATGGGGGAAACCATCAGGCGGAAGGCATAGCAAGCATAAGAGTGCCCAGAGGGGAGGTGCCTGCAGTATTCTCGAAACAGCCAATGGGGACAAGGGCAAAGAGTAGCAGGAACCAGATGGTGGAGGGCCAAGTGTGCCAAAGTAAGTAATCTGGCTTGTCCTAGGAGTGAAACAGGAGCCATTTGAGGGAGCAGGGAGTGACATGATCTGGCTTAAGCTTTAACAGGATCACTCTGGCTGCTCCGTTGGAAATAGACTGCAGGAGGCAGAAAAAGAGAGATCAGTTAGGAGCCTCTTGCAATAATCCAGGCAAGTGGTAATGGTGGCTTGCACCAGGAAAGTAGTAGTGGAATGTGGAAAAGTGGCTGGAGTTTGGCTACATTTAAAAGGCTTATGATAACAGTATTTGCTAACATATAGAGAATGGAATTTAAAAGAGAAGAATTAAATGCTCAGAAGTTTTTGACCCAGGCAAGCACAAGAATAAGTTTACACTTACCGAAAGAGGGAAGATTGTAGAAGGAGCAGGTTTGGGCCAGGAGAGATGAAGAGCTTGGTATTGAACCTGTTATGTCTGACATGCTTGTTACACATCTGTGACACTGCAGAGGAGATGCTGTTGGTGCCCCACCTGTGTCTCCTTGGACCTTACCATTTCAGCGCAGGCCTCACCTTCAACTGCTAGTCTCTTCGTCTCTTTGCCTCTGGTCTTTCTCTAGCCACTGGAGCCTGCTCTGCCTGCATGCACAGTAGGCCAGAAATATACATCCCCCAGGAGAGGCCAAGAACCAGTTACTGGCAGGGGATGATACATAAGTACCAGCTCTCTCATTTTCCTCATGATGAAACGCAAGCATAACTCTTAGCAGGATTCACCGAAGACTTCCTTAGTAACATACACTTTATTGGCTGCCTTTCCTTTCCCATCTCACTTCCTCATTCTTCTACTCCTGTTCCCTGGGATCACCTCCTTCATAAACTACTTGCACTTGAGTCCCTGCCTCAGGATCTGCTTCTGGCAGAACCCAAATTAACACAACACCCAAGTGAGCAGGTGTATTTCTATATTTGGAATCACCAAGGAAGTGATTGTAGAGAGGAGGTCTAAGAACTAAGCCTTTAGGTATCCAATATTTGGGGGCTAGGGAGATGAAAAACACAGCTAAGGAGGCTTAGAAGAGGTGACAAAAAGAAGAACCCAAGAGTGTGTGTTGTCCTAGAAACCAAGTGATAAGTGTGTCTTTGGGGATGAAGCCTGAGAACTGCCCACTGGTTTTAGCAATTTGGAGGTCATGGGTGACCCAGAGGAGAGCATTTTTACCAGCATTATCTCTTGCATTCAAGAGATAATGAGGGGAGAATTGGACACAGTGAAGTAGAACAAACTCTTTTTTTTTTTTTTTTTT
>VBSM01002608.1:159091-172115 GCA_008086735.1 Cheirogaleus medius
CTGAGCTCAAACGATCCACCCGCCTCGGCCTCCCAGAGTGCTAGGATTACATGCATGAGCCAGCATACCCAGCCCAGAACAAACTCTTTAAAGGAGTTTTACCATAAAGGGAATGAGAGAAAGGGGTCTGGTGCTGGAGAGGGAAGTGGGGTCAAGAGAGGGTTTTTGGCGATTTTTTAAGAAAGATTTTTTGATATTTAACATATACCCACACAAAAAAGTGTAAAAATCATAGGCACGCAGAGCAATGAATTTTCCAAACAGAAAAGACCTGTGTAACCACCACAAGATCAAGAAAGAGAACATTTCCAGTACTCAGACCCTTTCCTGTCCCCCATCCTCCTTCACTGCATCCTTAAGTGTAACCACTATCCTGACGTCTAACATCATAGATTACTTTGGCTGTGTTAAACTTTACATAAATGGGATCATACAGTATGTATTCTTTTGTCTTATTTCATTTGCCCATTATTAAGTTTGTGAATACCATCCATATTATTTTATGTATTTTAGATGCCTCCTGGTCATTGCTATGTAGTCATCCATTGTATGAATATACCACAATTTATTTATCCATTCAACTGTTGATGATGTGGATAGTTTCCAGTTTGGGGCAATTATGAATAATGATGCTATGAACATTCTAGTATAAGTCTTTTGGTAAACATATGTATGCATTTTTATTGGGAAGATCCTTTTTTAAGACATGGGTAAACATCATGAATGTGTGTTGATGGAAATGATCCAGCAGAAAAGGAAAATCAATGATGCAGGAGAGAAGGAAATATTTTTAGAGAGCTGTTGTTTAGTGGATGAGAGTGGATGAAATCTATTCAACATGTAACAGAGTCTTAGCTACGCCTTAGGTAGGAGCAAAGTAACAGGAAGGAAGACAGCGTTTATGGGCACAGATTCAAGTAGGTTGGAAGACATGGTGGGAAGAACTTGAGGAAATTCTCTTCTATTGCTCTCTTTACTCAATAAAGTAGGAAACAAGGTCACCAGCTATGAGTGGGGAGTAGGAGAGAAGGTATCAGAGAGTTAATGAGAGGAAGGAAGCCATGAAAGAGGTATATAAAAGTTTACGAGAGTCACTGGACTAGAAAGAGATTATATCTGCCAGGAGCTTTAAAGGCCCACCAGAGATTAGTGATCGTAAATTAAAAGTGAGACAAGCCATCACGTTCAACTGCAAGGGTGCAGGACTAGAGTAGGCAGGGAGTTGGATTTAACCAGGGTCCTCATTTAGCTGAGTGAACACAACAATGTGGGAGAGAGGGAGGGGAACTGAGGGAGTGTACAAAACCCTGATGACAATAGTGAAATCTTCCCCCAGTGAATGCCACCATCCTCCCAGCTGCTCAGCCAAGAAACCTTGGCTTCTCCACAACCCCTAACACCCAAACACCAAGTTCTATTGATTTTACCTCCTACAGATCTCATCCTTTCCTCATTGGATTAAGCCACTGTAATTTGTCCCATGTGTGCCAGCCCTGCTGTCTGATCTCAATCCCTCAAAAGCAGTTATCTCAAAAGTAGGGTGCACGTACCTCAGGGAGTACCCAAGATGATTTGCTGGAATGAGGGGAAAAATATTAGAACTTCCATTTATATTTATTTGTGATTATATATTTTTAGTTTCTATAATTTTATTTATTTGTTTGTTTGTTTATTTTTTAGTGACGGGGTCTTGCTCTGTTGCTCAGGCTGGAGTGCAATGGCACAATCATAGCTCACAGCAGCCTTGATCTCCTGGACTCAAGCGATTCTCTCACCTCAGCCTCCCAGATAGCTGGGACTACAGGCATATACCACCACACTCAGCTAATTTTTTTTAATTTACTGTAGAGATGGGGTCTTGCTATGTTTCCCAAGCTGACCTAAGTCTCAAACACCTGGCCTCAAGCAATCCTCCTGCCTCGGCCTCCCAAAGTGCTGGGATTATAGACGTGAGCTGCCATACCTGGCATCTATGATTATATATATTGAAAATGTATATATTAGTGGTACATGTACATAACTGATAAATAAATATGCACATGACAGTAATGCTTAAAAATGTTTTATCGATCAAGGCAGCCAATCACAAAAGCTCGTAGACCATAACTGTAAGGTATTAGGTCTTTCCTGCCTTGAGATCTTCTCTCTTACCCATTCCTACTTTTAGAACCTCTTCCTAATTTCCTCCAGCTAACTCTTAGGCTCCAGAGAAAGTGTCCCTGACCACAGACTAGGGAAACATCCCCCAGTTTTATGCCTCCATTGCCCCTGGCACTTTTCTCCCCAAATCCACTGTGTCTGATACTGTCTATCCACCCCTCCAGATCTGTTCTCCACCCGTCTTCATTCTGCTCTCGGCCCAGACTGCATCATGTCTCCTTAGGCTTCTGGGTTCCAATTGGCTTTGGTCTCTAGGGAGCCCTTGCAGGGTATCAAAGGAAGGGGGCGCCTGATCTCTATTTCCCCAGCCCCTGGCTGTAAGGTTGACTCAGGCCAGCTGTGTGTCTAGAAGGAAGCCTCAGCTCCTCTGAGGCAGCTTTCCCGACACAACACTCTCTTTCTAGGTTCTAATATCTGCTCCCTCCCCTTCTCCCCTTGGTCCGGTGGACATATTTTGTTTGGTTTGATCTAGGTTTTAAAATTTGAATTAGTTGCTAATACTTAATAATTGGAAGATTTTACATAAAATTTCAGACATCCAGCTTCTCTTGAAAAAAAATCAGAAGATTTGACAACACTGAGCCTACATTCCAAATAGTGACATATGTGGTGTTGAGTAGCACTTGCCCCTTCACATGGGGGCAGGTTCTCCTCAAGATGCCACTGTCCCCACTAACTCCCTATTGCTTCCAATAACCTTGCTTTGCTAAAACCTCGCTGGCCTCTAGAGACCTGGTTTGAAGAGTGTGTTGTTGCCCACTAGGTGGAACCTGTGTCAGACTCCTCATCAGATTTGGGGAAAGGAGAGGTTGATCTCTCCAATCTGTCTACTTTTCTCTCTCTCCCCTGCCACCACTAAGAGTCTTCCCTCTGGGGTTTCTATAACCCCTCCAAAACCACCACCTGCTCTCAACTTGCTGCTCTTCCCACACTGCAGTCAAAGTGCTTTTTCTCAAAAGGGGATCAGACGATAGCCCTCTCCCCTAAGACCTTGTTATGTTTTCCTATTACACTAAAGATAAAGGCTGCATTCCCTACAACAGCCTCCAAGGCTCCAGCTTCTCTGGCCCCTGTCTACCACTGCAGGCTGATTTGGGGTGACTCCTCCTCCCTCTGTGTTTCCAGCACAGGGGCTCCTCTCGGGTCTAAGTCACACACCTGGTGTCTCACCCGAGCCCTGCACACATGCCAAGCCCACAGGCCCAGCATGGGGCCTCTCTTCTCACTTCCTGGTCACAACGTAGTATCCTTACACAGAGTGGCCTTTCCATTCTCTATCTGTGTCCCTTCCTAATATGTAGGACTTTTTTCAAAGTCTTTCTCTCTCACTGGACTGTTAGAACAGTGCTTGTCTTTTTCACTGCTGGGTGCATAGTAGGCACTCACTGAAATTTTGTTGAAAGAGTAGATTTAGAGACTTAGTTCTCCATGGAACAGCAGTTTCTACCACTTAGTAACAATGTGGACTATCAGGGATTTTAAAATGTCTAATATGATTATATATTGTGTGATGAGGCCTGGCTGTAATTGCACACAAAGTCTGGCAATTGAGGCACCAAAGGCACAGAATTTAAGGAAGCATTCATCTTCACACCTCTCCTGCCACACTCTAGTCCTGGCCCTGGGAGGGAAGCCCTTGCTAAGAACCACAAAAGGAAAAGAAAAAAACAAAATTAGGATTATACTAAAGGGAGCTTTGTCACGGCAGCCTGACACTGGCCACCTGATTCTCAAACACACACCACGTGAGGAATGGTGTGCGGTGGCCGCAGGGAGGAGGGGCAGAGGAGTGTAATGAGGACCTTAACAAACGTCTGAGTCTGTGATGGGGAGAACCGAACCAAGGACTAGCAATGGGCTCTTCTACAGGCAATACACAAAATCAAAGAGTGGAACTCATTATTCTTGCCCTTAAAATAACAACTCGCCCAATGAGCTACATAAAACTGAAGTTTCTATTTCAGGTAAATGGCTGAAGAGATTCTTAATCCTAAAGACCGAAAAGTAGAAAAGATATAACCAGGGAAGAAGAATGCCCGAGGTTGAGGATTGCCGTTGGAGGTCCATTTGCTGGGGCCGATTGCCCCAAGAGATTATCCAAACCCTGATCCCTCCTCAATGCTCAGTATTGCCTCCCCCAGAGGAAGCACTGGCCACATCAGACATCAGTGAATCCTGCCTCTTTCCATGCCAGAAGCCCTAATGACTTACTTTAATATACCAATAACACTCCTATTTTAACCTAGTGGCATCTATGTTCATGCCAATAACCACTATGGCAAAGTTCTTCAAAGCAGTTGTTTTGAAAGTAGGTCAAACAGGTACTGTGCGATCCTGTTCTGTTTACTTGCCTGGTAACTTCTTTCTTTTCTATTAATAATATTAAGTCTAGTCTATGGCCATACCACCCTGAACGTGCCTGATCTCGTCTAATAGAAAGTCTGGCGTAGTTTGAACCAAAAAAATAGATGATGTTTTAGAGTCGAGATTCGTTCATTTTGTAATATTAATAATTTTCTAATATTAATCATTTTCATTACACAAGTAGTCTATATTCATTGTAGAAAAAATAGAAAATACAGATAAGCAAAACAAAATTTAAGGAAAGACCATCTGTGATTCCCCAATTAAAAAATAACTATCTATTCTAAACATTTTGGTGAATATCCTGCCAGATTTTTTCCATGCAAATGTGTATTTGTATTTTTACTCACTTGTACATTGCACATCTTTTCATATCAATAAATAGAGATCAACATCATCATTTTCGATAGCTACATGGCATGGCTTTATAAAATTAGATGAATCACACTTTATTTGAACCATCTCTCTTGCTGGATACTTAAGCTAGTCTCAATTATCACAGAAGTCTCCTTACACATGCATCCTTGTACATGTTTCAGATTTCTTAAGATTAATTGTCAAAAGTGAAATGGTTGGATCACAGAGTGCAATCATTCTTAAGGATTTCGACACGTAATACCAAAGTACAATCTAGAACCATTTGTACCTTTTGATCCTCCTACCAGCAGCACAGCGCAGTGCCGATTTCCTCACGCCCTCACCAGCACTGTCCGCACTGCCGTGTACATGACATTGTGTGACAGGCACTGACAAAGTCCAATAAAACAGTCCACACTGGGAAGGAAGCCAGAGAGGGAGACAGATGAGGGAGTCGACATTGACAGGCCATTGTGCTGAGACTGCAGTACATTGACTGCAGCGCTCTGAAGGTACAGCATCTGGATGTCATGACCATCCTAGGACAGGTGTCACAGAAGGCTCCCTGGATAGATTAATTCTGAGGCTATTCTTGGAAGATCATTAAGAGATAACTGAGCAAAGAACAGGGAAGGAGCGATGGAGAGAATGATCAGGTAGAGGAAATGTCCCAGGCATGAATGTTCACTACCTTTTCAGGGAACAACAAAAAGTTCTGTAATGGTTGGACTAAAGGATGCATGGGGAGTTGGGGATGGTGGACAGGGGTGATGGACAATGAGGCTGATCAAGAAGGGCTCTCTGAGCTGAGCAAAAGAGCTTTAACTTTATCTGGAAAGCTCCCTGGGCAGGCAGGATTTGGCATCAAAACCTGTGTGTGGAAGACTCATGCTTATCCAAGGGAAGAGCATGGACACTGAACTCAAGAATTGCTTTGTCATTACCACTGATGCGCTCTATGAGCTTGGAAACAGCCACTCAACCTCTGTGTCTAGTACAATAAAGGAGCTGATTCAAGTCCCTTCCAGTTCTAAATATCTATTTTCCCATGAATTCTGGTACATCCTTTGACTTTTTTTTTTTCTTTTTCCAGAAAAGGTGGCCATTAAGATCCTGGACAAGACCAAGTTAGACCAGAAAACCCAAAGGCTACTATCCCGTGAGATCTCCAGCATGGAAAAACTGCACCATCCCAACATCATCCGCCTTTATGAAGTCGTGGAGACCCTATCCAAGCTCCATTTGGTGATGGAGTATGCGGGGGGTGGGGAGCTCTTTGGGAAAATTAGCACTGAAGGGAAGCTCTCCGAACCAGAAAGCAAGCTGATCTTCTCCCAGATCGTGTCTGCCGTGAAGCACATGGTGAGCAGGGGTAGGGAATGAGAGTCTTACTCCTGTTCTACCCACATTGGGAGTGTGGGACTTTAGTTTGCCATCACTCAAGCATCCCAGAGTGTTGTAGTCCTACAAGGGCAAACTGCATTCCCTTCTGTGAGTGTCAGAGGTCTGGCTGGGATCATGCTCCTTGTCTCTGAAGCAACATCCGGGGATCTCCAGTTATACAGCAGCCTCCTGGCTTCTGCAGAAGTTGGCAGGAGTCGCTGGGTGCAGGCAATGAACATTCCCCACTCCCCAGCCACACCCATTTCTCCAGCCTCATATTCTACTACCCAAGTAGCTGGCTCCTCACTGCTTCTTGGCCTGGCCTTCCTAACTGTCTAGGATGCCCTCTTGCCTCTTATCACATCTCACATTCTAAATCCCATCCACACCTCATGACTGGCTCAGTTGTCTCTCTCTGTGAAACTTTCTTCTTGCCCTAAATGAGCTCCCTATCTCTTACTGCCTGTGTCTAGATTAACACTTGATTATGTCACTCTTATTTTAGTTCTTTGATAATTTCTTTAGATAAGTCTGGACTCCTAAAGCACACTCCCTAGTTCTTCCAAGAACTGGCTCTTTTGCAATCTCTCTTTTGTTGGCCGTGTTGCTGGGCACACAGGATGAACTTGACTTGCAGACCTGACTCCCGCTTTTACTATCATGTTTGAGCAAAATTTGTGGCCACACTCTTTTCCCAGATCTGGGTCTGTCCAACTGCCAGAAAAGAGACACTTGTCTGGAACCTGTATTAGTTGAGAGGCTGTTTCTAGTTCATTCCTCTGCCTGGATGGTTACGGGGGCAAAATAGGGATTGGTGAACTTATGGCCAAAGAATCTGCAGGGGATTTGGTGACCCAGAGGAACAGAAAGGAGGGGGAAAAAGAAGTGAGGCAGAGAGAAGAACTTGCTTGTAACAGTGGTGGGTGTTTCAGATCTGTAGTATATCACCAGTCATCATTTAGGTGGCTCTGTGCTGCGGTGAACTTTCCCAGGGCCAGGGAATAAGCCCATTCCAGGTAATAGAACAGATGGGTGACGAGTCTTCCACATTCTACTTGGAATAGTAATCTCGTGGGAGAACAGAAAAGAATCCAGCAGTCGAGGGTACAGACATTAGTCCTTGGAAACTCTACGCCCTGCCGTTTCTCCCAGTTCTCTGGTCTCTGCAAAGAGAAAGTATGAATCATAGACACAGATCCAAATTTCACTGAGTTTGTTTATGTGCCGAGACCATGCCAAGCACTGTCGATACAGCGTCATGTATAGTTCTCACCACAGCAGTATGAGGTGGTTATCAGTATCATATTTTACAGAGAAGAAAGCTGACCCTCACAGTGCACAGCTGGTAGAGTTGAACTTAGAAATGAGCAGGCTGTCAGGCTCCAAAGCTGGGATTCTTACCCTAAAAGGCCCATCAGGAAAAGTGACATGAAGGCATTTCTTAAGCACACTTGGGACTCATCATGTCAAGGGTCCTCAGAAGATTGTCTGTCTGGATTCAAAATGCAAGTGTGGGAGGGGGCAGGTGCCCACAACAGATTGGGGCCTTGGTGCTAGAACCTTGCCAAATGCAGCCTCCTCCCTTCTACTGAATTCTATAAAGATAAAGGAGTCCATACCAAAAAGCGTGGCTAGAAAGTTAGGGGAGGGCTCCAAGCCTTCCTGGTCTTGGCCTCCATCAAGAGATCCCTCAGCCAGAAAAACTCACATGTGACCTAGCAACAAAGGATCACTGTTTCATTGTGCTTTGGCATGTATAGTTTCATAATAGCTGGGGCTTATTTCTGGCACTAATTCCTGAGTCCACATATGTGAAACAGATTCCTACCCTCAGCCCACAGCATAATAGAACTTTTGGTCTGTTTGGCGGGTGTGGGCGTTACATTGGACTGAAGGTTATGGCAACGTTTGCTATCAGTGAATTTCTGGTATTATACCATCATCATCAGCTCACTGTTTCAGAGGAACTGATACATTTTTTATTTCAGAATTTTACTTTGAAAATAACTTTTCCCTATGTCTTGTTCCACAGCATGAAAACCAAATTATTCATAGAGATCTGAAAGCAGAAAATGTATTCTATACCAGTAGTACTTGTGTGAAGGTGGGTGATTTTGGATTCAGCACAGTAAGTAAAAAAGGTGAAATGTTGAACACTTTTTGTGGGTCTCCTCCCTATGCCGCACCTGAACTCTTTCGAGACGAGCACTACATCGGCATTTATGTGGACATCTGGGCCTTGGGGGTGCTTTTGTACTTCATGGTGACAGGCACCATGCCATTTCGGGCAGAGACTGTGGCCAAACTGAAGAAGAGCATCCTCGAGGGCACATACAGTGTTCCTTCGCATGTGTCCGAGCCCTGCCACCGACTCATCCGAGGAGTCCTTCAGCCCACCCCCACGGAGAGGCACGGGATTGACTACATCATGAAGGATGAATGGATGCAGGGGGTGCCATACCCTACCCCTTTGGAACCTTTCCACCTGGATCCCAAACATTTGTCAGAAACGAGCACACTCAAAGAAGAAGAAAGTGAAGTCAAAAGCACTTTAGAACATTTGGGTATTACAGAAGAGCATATCCGCAATAACCAAGGGAGAGATGCTCGTAGCTCAATCACAGGAGTCTACAGAATTATTTTACATAGAGTTCAAAGGAAAAAGGCTTTGGAAAGTGTCCCAATGATGATGCTACCAGACCCTAAAGAAAGAGACCTAAAGAAAGGGTCCCGTGTCTACAGAGGCATAAGACACACATCCAAATTTTGCTCAATTTTATAAATTAGACTGTTGGTAATCAACCAAGATCATTATTGTATTTTAAATTTTTTCATGGACAACTTGGATGCAGACATTTTTGTAATTTTTAAATAAATTTAAATTTGAGGTATGCATTTTTTTCCTCAAAAAGTTTATTAGCTCAGATTCTGGCTTGATTTTGGATCTTGTCTTATTCTCAAACTCCAGCATTCATTCATTTAATCAAGAAATATTTGTTCAGTGCCTCCTATGTGCCGGGCACTGTTTAAGGTGCTGGAGAAACAGCAAAAAATCTATCTAGGCAGGTCCCTCCTCTCATGTGCAGGACATTCTAGTACAGAACAGAGGCACTAACAACTATATTTAAAGAAAAAAATCAGTGATAGAGATGCCATGCAGGGCGATCTGATATGAGGTATTATTGGATGAGTCATTAAGGAAGACCACTTTGAGTAGATGTCAGTCTGAGATCTGAATGAGAAGCAGGAGTGACTCTTGCAAAATGCCAAGAGCATTCCAGGCAGCTAGGGATTTCAGCCTAAGACAAAGGCTTCCATGTAGAGTAGTTTATTTGGGAACTGATCCCAGAGCCCAGCAGTGAGGAACAGGGAAAACAGGGAAAGCCAATACACAGACACATTGGCAAGTTGGCCAGTGCTACAGGTGACCAGTGTTCAGCTTTGCAGGATCCTATGGGGGTTCTTAAGAAACACATCTCAGGTGTCTGCCCAGGGTATGACAAGGGAAAGCATTTATTCATAAGCTCCTATCCACCATTGTTCAAGGGTGGCCCTGCATTTCCGAATTGCTCTGTGAGTGCCAAGTGGGTTCCCTGTGCTTCCCACGCCTTCATGTCAGAGAAGCTTTGGAGCAGGAAGGAAGAGGTACACAGCACTGGCCTGAGACAATGTACAGTCAAATGGGGCCTACATGAAGCTGTACAAACTTGCATGGAAATGGTCACTGCATCAGTGGCTGGAGGAAGCAGCATGGCTGAAAGGATCTGAGGGCTCTGAAGTGGTGCCCAGAAACCGTGTGACACAGCCCACTCTGACCCTGTGCTCTCCTGTTAAGTCCCCTCCTTCAAGGTGGTGGGACCTGGATGCGCTTAATGCAGTAGGTTAGTAGAATGAGCTGCAGCAGCAGTTCTCAAGCTCCAGTGCGTCAGAATCACCGGGAGAGCTTGTTAAAACACAGACTGTGAGGCCACACCTCCAGAGGTTCGGATTCAGTGATTCTGCGGTGGGGCCCAAGTATGTGCATTTTTAATAAGTTCCCAAGTGATACTGATGCTGCTAGTCAGAGGCCACACTCTGAGACCCACTAAGCTATGGTCAATTACTGCAGCTGGTCCTGAGGCTATAACTAGATCATACCTCCCTCCTCCACCACCCATACTAAATTTCCCTCACCTTTGGCTAGCATTTCAGCTGGCCTAGATTGGGTCATGCAACCCAGACTTTCAACATCAAAGGATCTGAGCCTTTAGTTGACTTGCCCTCCCCAGGCTGTGATTGCTGCAATCACCTGTTCGCTATTATCATGAGTGAATCTCCAGATATAATCCTCCTTACAATAATCAGGGTTAATATTTCCACCAGCGTAATACCTCCTTCCTTTGCCTGCATGTCCACTGGCATGGGGAGCCCAAAGTGACCATGTGACATGTGTAGATTCCAATTCACTGGAACCCTTATTGGGTCCCCTGGTGAAAGCATCCTCGACTCTCTGGGAACCAAAACCCCTAAACTAGGCAAGCTCAGGTTGCAAGAAAGAGAAGCACAAATTCATCAAGTGAGTCACTGATTGTGATGGTGAGAAGGGTCAACCCTATTTCCACTCAATGGTTCCCAGACCTGTGTATTTTAACGACAGGGGATGTATATCTGCCATCATTAAGGCATGTATATCGAACCCCAGAGGACGGCATCCCAACACTGCAAGTTATTGTCTCATATCTGGTGCGTTAGCTGGCTGCTTCTGGTGTTGAGATACATGGTAAGATGAGAGGATTCTGTGGTCATGTGTCCATTGCCCTACTTCCTTTATCAAAATTGTAGTCTTTGAGGCAATGTTATGTGAGATATCATGAATCAGATATTCTCCATGTCTTAGCATGATTGTATTGGAAGACACACTGCAGGCAACAAAGACAAATTGATACCCTGAAATGTCAATTCCAATAAGGAAGAGTTGCTGCTGTGCCCGTCTGAATTTATGACTCCCATGGATCTGGTAATGTCCAGCCCACAAGTTGACCGCTCTGTTTGCTTATTCCCTTGGTATCCCATAATCAGGTGCTCAGTCTCTACTGGGGCCCAGTAGCACACAAGGAGCCTGAGTAGTTCTCTGTTGCAGAAAGCAGGGTCTTACTCCAGGATCCTACAGGGCTGTGCTTCTATTGGTGCTCGCCAGAGGCTCCACATAGTATGCTTAACTGCGATGTAGACAGCCTGAGTAGTAACTTAGTTTGCTCAAAAGCCTGAAACTGCTGTGATCTTTCTTTTGTGCGATCCCCTTGAAACTGGCAGCTGTGATAAATGGGTTGGAAGAATGTACCAAGTACAATATATGTGCTTTCAAAATCCAGAGGTACCTACTAAATCCTATGCCTCTATTTTAGTGCTAAGAGGTGGGTGCAAAAAATTGTTCTTTACTAAAGAAGGACTAAGCATGGCCCGGCTCATTGATCTTCTAAACACTTCGTAATGTGGCATGCCCCAGCTTCTTCATGGAGTTTATCACCCACGCTCTGGCACACATAAGCGTTACTAGGGCATCTGGAAAACTTGCCACTCCCTGATGGCCAACCCCACCAGGCATGCTGTCACAATATAGTAGATTAGCATGATGTTCTGCAGAATATCAAGATGATCAAGATGACACAGAGTAGGAGAGTTTGTACTGCTTTGGGGCAATAAAGTAAAGAGCTGTTGTTCATCCCAGAGGAGTGTGAATGGCTTTTGATTCTCCTTTCTGATGGAAATTGAGAATGCATTTGCCCAATTAATAGCTGCATAGCAAATGTCGGAGGCTTGCAGTAAAGATACCACATCCAATATGGCAGCTACAACTGAGACCAATAGTAGTCCATCATCCTCTACTATTCATCTGCTTCTTTTCAGAAGTCTGAGTATAAATTAAATGAGATTATGATGGAGCCCATTACTCTTGCATCCCTAAAATTTTTTTTTTTTGAGACAGAGTCTCACTCTGTTGCCGTGTGGCATCAGCCTAGCTCACAGCAACCTCAAACTCCTGGGCTCAAGCAATCCTTCTGCCTCAGCCTCCCAAGTAGCTGGGACTACAGGCATGCACCACCATGCCTGGCTAAATTTTTCTATATATTTTTAGTTGGCCAGTTAATTTCTTTCTATTTTTAGTAGAGACGGGGTATTGCTCTTGCTCAGGCTGGCTTCAAACCCCTGACCTTGAGCAATCCGCCCACCTAGGCCTCCCAGAGTGCTAGGATTACAGGCGTGAGCTACTGTACCCGGCCCCCCTAAAATCTTTTGATGGTGACACTGATGGCTGCCTTTCCTCTAGTGATTGCTCATGATTTAGTAACCTGGCCAAGGAGAGGTTTCCATGTGGCTCATTCTCCCATAATGGCTCTTCCTCCATAGGTCAGGGGTCTAAGTATATTTATGCCAAATATATACTTGGAGATTGGGGAAATAATCCCAAGGTGGGACCAATTATGAGATAGACTTTGGCCAGAACTCCCTTCATCACCTGGTTTCCATAAGCCCCCATCTACATATAAAGCCATTGTGGTATCCAACAGTCCTGAATAATTCTGGGTGTGTACATCATATATACTTGTGAAAGTAAGGCCTTTTCTTGAGAACAGCTCTCCTCTTTGTTGTGCACTGGATCTATAAATTGACTTAGATCTAGAAGCTGATTAAAGCGCCATGATTTTCCCATTGTGACAGGCCACCTTAGCTTTCTACCCATCAGTTTTCTTTCTTCTTCTTCTTCTTTTTTTTTTTTTTT
>VBSM01002608.1:172215-186085 GCA_008086735.1 Cheirogaleus medius
ACACTTAGGTTGATTCCATATCTTGGCTATTGTAAATAATGCTGCAATAAACATAGGGTGCAGGTCTTCCCTTGATATAGTTAGTGACTTCCTTTCCTTTGGATAAATATCCAGCAGTGAGATTGCTAGATCTTATGGTAGTCCCATTTTTAGTTTTTTGAGGAACCTCCATACTGTTTTCCATAATGACTGTACTAATTTACATTTCCACTAACAGTGTATGAGTTTCCTTTTCTCTGCATCCTTGCCAGCATTTGTTATTTTTTGTCTTTTTGTTAAGTCATTCTAACTAGGGTGAGATGATATCTCATTGTGATTTTGATTTGCATTTCTCTGGTGATTAGTGATGTTAAGCATTTTTTCATTTACCTGCTGGCCATTTGTATGTCTTCTTTTGAGAAATGTCTATTTAGATCCTTTGCCTACTTAATGGGATTATTTTTTTGCTGTTGAGTTATTTGAGTTCCTTATATATTCTGGACAGTAGCTCCTTGTTGAATTAACAGTTTGCAAACCAGTGCCTTCTGTATTAAATTAGTGAAGGCAATGTCCTTCTGGGGAACGTAGTTAGGTAGTTGTTTGGTCTCGCATAATGAATCCATTCTAACATTCACACCTCCTGCAACTTTCCGATCCTTCCCTCAATACTATGCCAAGGCAGTTCCGCCATCTTTACCTCATTTACTGTGTACCACAGTCACGTTCAAGCCTCAGTAGCGATCCAAGCAGAATATTAAGACCAGCTTTGGGTGTCCTTCACTTCAAGTCATGGGTAAATGTTCCCTAAAACTCCCCCTTATCCTGCCTTATATTCTTCCCTCGACCTCAGCCTCTGGCCTAACACCCTCAAGATCCACACATTTCTCCCCAGTTCCTCACAATGCGTATTAGCCAGGTTCTGCAGTTCCTTCAGTGTCTACGCTATTTTCTCCCAGAGAGGGGGTTGTATTTCTCCACTCAGGCTGTGTTGAGACCTCACCCTGGTTCTTGGTTTGGAGACTAATAAGGAATTGGAAGAGGATCTGGAAATCAAGAAGCATCATCTTGCAGGCATTTGCCTCACTAGAAGCATGGCTGGGTCTTCAGGTGAGGAATGAGCTGCTTCTGCCAGCCCCACATTAGGGAACTCATGTTTTGCACCATTTTCAGGCTTATCCACTGTATTTCTAACTTAGGTCTCAGTGTTCCATTCTCTTCCTATCAAGCCATAACTTGGATAAAGAAAAATTGTCAAGACAGTATTTTCCAACCTTACAATTGGATGCTTGGCCTATTTTAGGTAGTTTTCCCTCTGATGGAGAAGATAAGGCTCTCTTTAAACCTTGCCTTAAAGGCCCTCTGGCTTTCACAGTGTGCCTTCCATTGACAGCTGGCTGACTTGAGCCTGTTATTTTTTTTTGTTTTCTAGACCATAGCAGTTAATAAAAGCTAGCCAAATCCAGTCTTTACCATTGTCCCATACTGTTCAAGTGCCACAGGGACCACAGGATCCAATGCTTCATCTTCCAACTACACCTACACCTACATATGACAGTCTCAGCAGTGACTATGCTGCCCCTGCATGCCACGGTGATCACCACCTTGCTTACCAACACTGCATCAGTGTTCTCTTGATGTCATAATAAATTGCCACAAACTTAGTGACTTAAAACAACACAAATTTATTATTTTACAATTCTGTGAGATAGAAGTCTGACACGGGTCTCACGGGCTAAAATCAAGGTGTTTTCAGGACTGTGTTCCTTTCTGGAACCTCTAGGGGAGAATCCATTTCCTTACCTTGTTCAGTTTCTAGAGGCTGCCCATATTCCTTGGCTCATGGCCCTCTTGTTCCATCTTCAGAGCCAGCAATGCTGCATCTCTCTGACCAAACTTCTGTAGTCACTCTCCCTTGACAACAGCCAAGAAAGATTGTTTTTAAGGACCCACGTGGTTAGGCTGGGCCTATCCAGACAACCCAGGATAAACTCCCCATCTCAGAGTTCTTAACCTTAATCATGTCTACTTTTCACATGTAATGTAATATATTCACAGATTCCAGGGATGGACATCTTTGGTGGGAGTATGGGGGCATCATTCTGCCTACTACAAATAGCAATAAGGTTTTTGTCATTTGGTAAATGGACCTGCTCCAATATACCATCCCAGGGGTCTGCCTTCTAGGGCCATTCTGGGTAACAACTGTCTTAGCCTGGATTCTCTGAAAAACAGAGCCTAAGACCCTGACACAAAAGCTTGTGTGCAAGTAATTTACTTGGGAAATGATCCCAGGGTACAGGAGAGATGCACAGGGGTAAAACAAAAGAGGAAGGCAATGTAAGGATGTTATTGCCAAACTGGCCATAGGCAACTAACTGCTAGTTGATTCTATAGGATCTTCTGAGATTTATGAAATGCCTCTCAGAACTGTCTGCCCAGGGGATGAAAGCAGTAAGCATTTATCCACCACCAACTTCCCACCACTGGTCAAGGGTGCCCCCATGAGCACTCAACTCCCTTGTACTTCTGGGTTGTGAAATTGTACCAAGAGAGTTCTGCGGGTATTTCACCTCAGTGACGCCAAAGTGAAAGATATGTAGCAAGAATCTCCAGGGAGGTGCTGTCATATTCTCGGAGAACCTGGTCAAACACCATGGAAATAGTTGCCACAGCAATGCCGGAGTAAAAGGCAGGGCAGTGAAGATCTGAAGTGGAGCCTAAAGTTTCTGATGCACACAGATCAAAGGCTTTCAGGCTGGAAAACATGGCATGTTTGAGGCATAGAAGAGAAGACATGGTAGATGAAAATATATTAAGCCCCTCAGCTGTCAGTAGCGCAAAAAAAAAAAAAAAGGAAATATATTAAGCCTTGGTGAGTGTGGTACTGAGCTAAAGTAGGCAGGGAACAGATCCCATAGGAATCTGCAAGCCTGAATGAGGAATTTGATACACAGGGTGAAAAGCACTTACTACTATTGAGTAAGGTAGTCCACGAAATGCATTATTTTTATTATAAGCTAGAGCCCTGATATATAAACCATCTGAGAATTTATAGTCATAATCTTTAGCATCAAATTATTGTCTTTATTTTGGGACAGAAAAAAATCACAAGTCCACTATTTTCTCCCATCACCAATTAAGAAAAAATGAAGAATATATGACTTAAGAGCAGTTGCTAGAATTTTTAAAGAAAGGGTTCACTTTTACATCAAGATTACATAGCTTTAAAGTATTTAAAGATCCTGTTACATTCCTGCTCTATTGACTTCCACTTCAGTGTTTCTTTTAGGACACTCCAAACATGAACAGGAGATGAAGTGTTTCAGCAAAGACACAGGGGGATCAAAAGTAGCTGTTCGCGTGTATATGAGTTCAGTCTAGTGTCAATCTCAAACTCAGTCATTAGTGCCCATAAAAATAAAACACTAGAAGGAAAAAAAGTTAAGTGCACAAATAGAGAAAGCACACATTCCATAAAGGAGAGGGAAGGATAGAACTCTTAAAGCTATAGTAATTAGGCTCCTAGAATTTTCAAGTAGATGTAACCTTAGAGAACACTGGCCTCTAATTGACCCACAAAATAAATTATTACTAAGTGTCAAATCCATACGTGACATGATAAAATGTGAGCTAATCAATATTATAAAATGTATAATCTGGTTTAATTTCTAATTCATAGAATCCTAAGAGTCAATAGGATTCTTAAGAGATTACCTAACCCAATATTACTGCTAATGTAAGAACTTCTATGAGACCCCTGGGATCACTAGCTCCATGGGACTTTTAGGCTGTAGGCTGTAGCTGGGAATGGGCAGTTCTATATGCTATAAATTATGCTTTTCTTTAAATGTCAACCCTTAGTCTTAGGTTTTTTAGGACAACAGTAACTCACTTCATAAACATTTATAGCAAAGCAAACATGTTTACCACCCAATTTAGGAATTTATTGTCTGAAATGTAAGAATAGTAAACATCAGTATAAATTCCTTCATAGGAAGGAATAGCTTCTATTTATACTAAATACCTCCTTACAGGAAACACCATATATCTTGTAAATCTTTTTATTTCTGGCTTAAGCAGGGTGTCTTGTTTATATTACGTTTTCAAATGTTTGTGGAATGATGAATGAATGTGATGAGTGAGTGAGTGAGTGTGAATGTACTAAAATGAAATGAATGCCCATACTTAAAAATAGCATATTAGCTGATTTTTTGCCTAAATTGTGAGCTCAGAAAGGAAAAAGAATACTCAAATATCTGAAATATTTCTCTAAAACTTTATTTCAAAGTTATTCACCTCATCATTAATAAGGTGTATGGTTAATGCTCTGTGCCAGTATTCCTGGCCTGCCCATTGCCAGCAATGGACTTTGAGAAAACCCATTTCCTGGCACCCAAAAGTTAAATTACTCTCTTCAAATCATACCAAACTCTCAATACTTGCAAAAGTATTACATGCACCATTTTCCCACCATTCTTTAAATCTGAACTTACATTATTAATCTACATCAGTGGATGTTAAAATGAAGTCATTTTAACAAATTATGACTGTACAAATCAAACTATTACTAGTTAATATTAGACAAGAGTATCTTACAAACACTACATTACATATTACCTTGCAATCTGAAACATTACATTTCATATTTGTGTATGTTTATTTTAGATAACTGAAACTTCACAGAATTTAACAGCAAATGACATTTAAAAAATTTAGTTCTGTACATTAGTTCCAACTATCTCTATTTTACAATCTATAAGGCTCATATCATAGTTCAGCACCAAAAAGATCTACAAAACCGTCTAACCAATCTTCTTATTCAACCCATGTGATAGGTTTTGTTTGTTTGTTTGTTTTAAGGTTAAAGTCTGAGAAAATTCTTTATAAATCCTACTTCCAGACCTTGAAGTGGAATATTCCTTTTGGCTAGTCAGACTATGTAAAAACTTGGGTTGTATCTTCTCATTTTCATTGAACAGATATACTCCTCCCCCCCTCAAAAGGGGGTGGGAGAATTCTTTTATTCCATGAATTTAGGTTGTCAGTCTATAAGTTGAATTTATAACACCGAAGCATCAGAAGTAACTTAATAATGACCTGCTCCATCCTTCCTTTCCATTTTAAATTTTTAAAAAGACAGCCAGAAAAATGTTTGTATTTTAAAATAAGGTACAAAGAAGGATTGCAATAACAAATTTTCTCATTACACACCTTCAGTAACATCTCAATGTTGTTCAGTACAATCTGCCATGAACTGAGGAGCACACCTAGAGCTATAACCACAGCTCCCAAATGCACCATGTTTTCTATACCAGAAACCTGCTCAATGGTAGAGTCTCTCTGTTCAGGTCATTACAATAATTTTTGTCACTGCTGGCCTGGACTTACAGCAACATTCTGGATTCCAGAACCAGTATTATCATCCCAAATCTTCTTCCTCTTCAAGATTTATCAACTTTATAAAAAGGGCATGTTTGTCTTCTTACCATTTTCAAACAAGGTCTGTGCACATTACATTTTAATTCCCTAAGCTAGAAACGTTTTTAAAGAACCACAGGTACTTTCAGTAATCTTGTTTGTTCAAAGTATAAAATTCCTACATGTTTAAAAAAATTTAAATTAGAGACTAGTACCTCTGTTTTCTTCTGACAGAAGAACACGATTCATTATACCATGTTTAAAACTAAACTTCATGCATACAAATGGCCAGAGAGGTATGAAGTTTTACAAAGCCCTTAACATCATTCGAGCATATATGGCATTGGCTAGACCAAACAGGAAGCATGTCAGCAAATTGAGCAAAAAGACTTTCCCAAGAACACAATAGTTTTCCAGGCTCCATGTCAGTCACATAAAAATTTAAGCAACAGGTAATCCTTTAAAATTGTCCCCAGACATCCCATTCCTCAACCCGTTCCCATACCCCCCCCACCCATATCCCACCCTTACATTGAAGTCTGACACCTCACAGAATATCTTAATGTTCTCCATTACTAATGACAGCTGCTTCAGGTTCTGCTGCTGTGGCAGGTAGTCTTGGCACTTTCTTAGCAGGGCTTGGAATATGCTAAAATGAAGAGAAAAAAGTTGTTGGCCCTTATGATTTCTTTTCTCCCGAGTATCATGGCACTAATTAAATTTCCTGTAGAGAAACTAATAAAGGACAACTTTGGAGAGGTTTATGCTAAATTTATATTCTATATAACTTTTCATGAAGGTAACTAAATATCCATTGCTCACCTTACAGTGAATTTATTATACAATTATCTATATAGCAAGAGAGAGGAAGGACACACAGAGACCCACCATACAGAGCATTTTACTTGTTACATCTTATATTTGCAACTCACACAGTGGTGGCTTGACTTGCTATCTAATTTGTATGATAGCAAGGAGCAAGACTGCATTTACGAAAGTTGTGATAAGCAGATGAGATAAATAACTTCAAGATTATAAAGTCCTTTGTTTGAAACCTGGCTTGACCACTTATAAGCTATGATCTTGGGCAAGTAATTTAACTGCTTGGAGCCTTGTCTCCAAATTGGGGATAGTATCATTTATAAATCTCAAAGATGTTGTTGTAAGGATTAAATAAGAAAATGTTAAGTAAAACGTGCCTAGCATGTAATAGGAATTCCAATCCTAGCTATGATTCTTACTTCTTGACAATTTGGAGATAAATCTAATCCCAGAGCCCTTACTCTGAATTCAGTAAAGAATTTCTCTGCTTTACTGACAGTCCTTTAAGTTGCTAACTCTCAGTTAGGTCTCCTAACCCTGAGATCTGGGGATGGAAACTTTTTACAATGCCAAAGAATAAGACTAACACAATGAGCTTTATTTACCTCAGTTGCTGTGTTTGAATGCACAATTCCTACTCCTTCATCCAAAGTGTCGTCATTTGGAGATGGGCGCCGAGCATAAGTTCTTCTGTGCTTTTCATCCACTCTAACTAGGTACCATGTTCCTTCAAAGAGTGAATCTATTGAACCCTGGGGAATATAGTTGACTAAAGGAAAAGCAAAGAATGTCTAAAATTAGTTATGACATATAATTCATCTGGTAATAAAACTAAAGAAGTTTCATATATCCCAACAATTTTTTCACTGGCCTCGGATTAGTACTGAATAAAGCCTTGATATCCTTATCTCATATGTAGCATCTTTAATGTTACTATAGCCCTCCAATAAGCTTTTGGGCTTATTTAAACACAATTTAATATTTTTACCCAAATGATGGGTGTCCTCTCTGAGCTTCATGTTTTCAGCAAAGACATCTGGTGCCACACAAGTTCTTGAGTCCAGCCTTGATTTAAGATCACACAAACTTGCTGTTATTTTATCAAGAGCAGATCCTAAAATAGTAAATAATTCCAATATTAAAAGACTAAAAAACACTGCAAGCCCAGAAGAAGCCTAAATAAAATGTTGCCAAATGAAAAAAAAAGCTAACTTTTCATTTCTTTTAGAACTATTGGCTACTGTTTAGTTAAAAGATAAGATGGCATCTATTTGACAAACTCCCTATGACCTCTGACTAGATATTTATTCATTACTAGCCAGTAGAAAAGTTAGGAGATACATGGAACCTGAAGCTCTAACTTGTCTATAGTCAATCCATCCACGGTATAATTTTAAAGTAATGCCAAATTTTCATCAGTTTTTCTCTTTTATCTGTTTTTGCTCCTTCCTGCTCAGGAAAGGCACAAAAGTTTCCTTAAGTATAGGCAAGACCATAAACCTATGAAAATTAGATAACAATCCTACTCCTTATTCTGTTAAAGCAGATTTTTAAGGTAGTGAGTAAAAATATGGCTATTTTGAAAGAAGTAATGAAGATTAAAATAATCTATGAGACAGATTCAAATGTTCACTTGAGAAGTCCGCTAAATCAACCTCACCACAGTAGGTTCTCAATACATTCTTACTGAAAGACTTAGCACTTACCTGGTGTGGCATCTTGTGTAACTTTAAGAGAGTACAGGGTGGCAGCCAAGCCAGAGCCATAAGAGAACACTCCAATTCTCTTCCCTGCCAATTGCTGAGGTGAGTACCTGTGTAGGGGGCAAAAACATTTAAGAAGTTTAACTGATCCAAAGCTACAATGTGTGGGAAGCTATACAGGTAGGAATAAAAATTAAAACTATAGGTTAAAGTAGGGATCTAACTTAAAGTTTTAATATTACAGAAAGTTTTAATATTACGGTAAACAGACTGAAAATAACAGTTTTTATCTTTTGGGAAATGATGGGGATTATGAAAGTTATTATACCACAACATAAGTTACTTCAGCAACCAGGGATGTATGGTTCAACTATAGGTCAAGGATAATAAGACCATGAAAATAGGAGCCAGGAAAGCCAGTTTGCAATTAACAAATACTTCTGGAAGAACTGTAACATCAATCCATATATCTTTCAAGTCAATGAACAATAGCAGATTAGAGAGGCTGAAGATATAACATTGTGATCTACCAACAACATGCCCGACAAGAGATTTGCTCTTAGAAATCTAACATACCCAAATGAGGGGAATAAAACAGGTAAAATTTATACTCACTGTGCTAAAACAGAAGCAAGGGAACCATATACTGAAGATGTGTACATATTCCCATTTTGATTTGATACAAGCAGGGATGCCTTTGTTTTCTGATTAAAGAGTTCAGAACTAGCCTTCATAAATGCCTTTTCCACATCTCTATCAAAGTATGTATCTTCTAATTTAACATCTCTGAAAGATTTACCAAAAAAAGACAATTTTATAGTGTTCAAAGCCTATGTTTTTATTACATTAGATAGTGGGCCTAATTAATATTCAAATATGTTAATGTGTATGATTCTATTTTCTCATTTATTAAAAGCCAAGTAAGAGCACGCTGATTGCTATAGAACACATACAGGTGTACATGTATGGTCCTTTTTCTCAAGGGTTTTTATAATCAAGTTAAGACTACTTGATTCAAATTAGTTAATGGACCCACTAAACCTTTATTGTCACCAAATAGAATACTATTTCAAGTCCATAATAATGTCTATTTAGTTAAAAATAAAAAAAAAGTCATGATATTATAGGAGCAGAGTCTTAAAAGTCAAGTAGAATTTTATCAGATGGAAAAGGGACACAGGCAGGAAGAAACAGAACGAGTTTAACATGCATAGCATGCTAGGGAGCCTAAAAAGTAAGAAAAACATCATGGAGTTTGAAAGCAGACTTCAACAGTGGCAGTGTGCAGGATGGATATGGCACAGGGGCTAGAGAGAGGCTGCTGTTGTGAATATAGGGACCTGTGCAGTTGTTTTATCATGGTGACAACTGGAACAGAGATAAAAGGAGGAAATCAGAAAATCTGAGTAGAAATGACTGAAGAATTCACACAGGTAAGCTACCACCTCTCTGGGACTCAGTTCCTTCACTGATTAGACCAGATGACCTCTAAGATCCTTTTGATTCTAATTAAATTTTTCAGGTCTGTACAAATAAAAGTTTAACAGATATAAAAAAGCTCTAATATAGAAGTGAAAAGTCATAATAGCTCCTCTTACCCAAAGGCTTCCAGACCGCTATAGATACTATTTTTGTCTCTGTTCTGATCATTAAGGAAGTCATTCAGCAACATCCGAGCTAGAGATTTCTGAACCAGTTTACAATATGGTGAGTGAAAGATCATAAAGCCAAAATCATTCAAGGTAAAATCTTTATCATTTCCCTCTGAAAGAGAAAGAGAAGTCCAAGGAAACTATGAAATTCTTTTAAGTCATAAAATTTTTAGGTTTAAATTTAGAACAAGGCTAGGATGTTTTTATCTCTTTAAACAGCAACCAAAAATGCATCGTATAATAAAATTTCTCTGCAATTTAAATATATATTAAAAATGACATCCAGAGATGGAACAATACATACTGCTATATCACTGATTTTAAAATTTAAGAGTCATAACACATTAGCAGGTTATATAATCAACTGAGTGGGTCAGGCATTTTTTTTTTTTTTAATAAAATAGAGCACTTTAAAAAAATGAAATAGAGTAGAAAAATAGCAAATTACATAACTTGCAGCATGGGTAAGTAATTTCATGACACTTTTGTTTTAGTTTAGCACATATACACAATGAGAAATGTAGGTCTTACTGTGGGTCCTAATAAAAAAGTTAGAAAAATATCGCTGTCTTGTTAATACATATTCATAAATAGTAAGACATTTTACATACTGGAGATTGTTTCTTATCCAGAGCCACTATATTCCTTAATATTTGTTATTAAATATTGTTTTTAACCCTCTTATAGCTCAAAAAAAGTTGGACTATGTAAAAGTTGGACTATGTATGATACCGTGTATTGTGATAGCATTAATTCAAATATTGTCCTTTTCAATGCCTCAAGAATTTTTTCAGGGTTAAAGACTGAGATGGATCATAACAGTGAAAAAGCAAATAGTAATTCACTGGTCAAGTATAAAAAGATTATTGGCAAAGAGGGATCACTTCACTAGTTTTTTTTCATTACAGTTTTCTCTGAATCACAGCTGTAAACTAAAACCTTACTAAAATACCTCTCTCAAAAGATGAATAAAATTCAAGTTACTTTCATTTACTTCACTTTGACGTTCTAATGAGGGATAAATCAATCTATACATTTTTTGCAGAGACATACCTCATTTTCCAAAGTTTACCTCTTCTCCTAAATCATACATTCCCCAAAAACTATGGGAAAGTGTTTGGTAGATGAGGAAGAAATGGTAAAAGCACACTAGTGAAGGATGCCCACAAAGTAGTTCTTCACCAGAGACATCCAGGACATTGCACTACCCTCAAGAGATACCAAAACCAAAGAAAACGGGTCAAACTCACCTTTCTGCCACTGGGCATGGATCTTTTTGCAGTAAACAGAATAGCAGCGGTCTAATGCACTGAGGTAGCACTGTATGGAGAGTTTTCCATCTACTATAGGATATTCAGAGAGCATATCAGGCTTGTAAAAGTCATAGGCATGTTGCATATGTGTCCCACGAAGCCCTATTAGAATCAAAAAGGAAGATGTCTATGTATTTCTGTTTCTTGATGTTTGTATGTTAGTAAGTATAGTGTTATCTAAAGATCTTCCTTACATATTTAACAAACTCTTACCCCTTGCAGTATAGAAATCCCAAAGTGAAGTCAATATAATTGATTTTTTAAAAATTTTATTTATTGGCTAGGCTCAATGGCTCATGCCTGTAATCCTACCACTCTGGGAGGCTGAGATGGGAGGATTGCTTGAGCTCAAGAGTTGGAGACCAGCCTGAGCAAGAGCAAGACCCCATTTCTACTAAAAATAGAAAAATTAGCCGGCTATGATGGCACATGCCTGTAGTCCCAGCTACTCAAGGCTGAGGCAGGAGGATGGCTTGAGCCCAGGAATTTGAGGTTGTAGTGAGCTATAACACCACTGCACTCTACCCAGGGTGACAGAGCAAGATTCCATCTCTCAAAAAAAAAAAAAAAAAAATATAATAATAATAATAAATACCCAGCCTTATCCACAGAAAAAGCCAATATAATTGAAACATAACAGTATCCATGGACAATCCTATGACTTTGATATATAACTTTCCATGCAAGTCTCACAAATAAAGGAGCTCATAGTAGCTCTACTGAACTGAAGACAAATTAAACTTGCCAGTGACTATGAGCAAGTTATTACATAAATTATTACTTACACCCTGCTTTAACCCATTTTATTTCTCTGTAAAGTAGGGATGACACCATCTACTTTATAAAATTGCTTAAATAAGACAAAACACATAAAGCACTTATTGAGTGCATTTAATGAACACTCAATAAATGCCCTATTTCTATTTTCACATTTCTCAGTATACTGTGCCAAAAAAAAAAATGCTTTCCCAAACACTCACCTCGTTCAAAAATTAAAGGAGCATGTGGTCCAATTAGCATAGCTACAGCTCCAACACCACCTGTAGGTCTAGCATTTCCTGTGGCATATACAGCAATATCTCCTGCAACTACCAGGGCATACCGTCCTGAAAAATATTTTGTTATTTCATAAGTTGGTCAACACAATAAATATCATATATGTATAACTGAAGACTATCACATTTTCCCCCCAAAATGCTTTGCTCATCTTTGATAAAGAAAGAAAATGTTCTGACTAAATTTTGAATAACATAACCAATTCACAATTTAGATAAGTTGAAAGTCACAGCTATCCTTCTGAATACAGTCAAACAAGTATAAGTAGCAAAAGTTTGCATATTGCATTAAAAAGTCCTTTGGGTCTATTCATCTTCAAAAAGATTTTTTTAGGGGAAACAGAGGCATGAAACATACCATCCCAAGAGCTGGACTCAATCCAGTTAACAGCATTAAAGACAGCAGCTGTGCCTCCATAGCATGCATTAGTTGTATCAATTCCTTCTATATCTGTATTGCCAGATTCTTCAAACAGCTGCATCAAATTAGTCTTCACTGACTTTGATTTATCGATGATTGTCTCTGTTCCAACTTCTAGTCGCCCAATGCAATCATAGGAAAGGTTATTTCTCTCCATAAGATTCTGAACCACAGTCATGCAAAGAGAGTTGATATCTTCTCTATCAGTGCAGAAGCCCATCTTGGCCTGGCCCAAGCCAATGGTATACTTTCCAGCATCTACACCATCATATTTTTCCAACTCTGCTTGATCAACATATTGAGAAGGAAAATAGATCTCAAGGGCAACAATTCCCACATCTTTTGGCCAGCAAGCTTCTGCATTCAAAGGAAGTGACCCAGGCATGGTGAAAGAGCTTTAGAAAGAAAAACAGAAAAAAATATTGTCTTAGGTTATAAATTGCTGATTTTCAAGTTCAAAACAGAGAAATAGATATTAAGAGTTCAGCAATCATGTGAAATATTAGTTTTGTTTCTAAGGTTAGTATTTAGAGCAGTCAATTGTGAAGTGGCAATTATTAATATTATACAAATGGAATACTAGCATTTAAAATTATAGTCTTTTAGAAGAGCTTCCACTTTATTCAAAACTGAGTGTCTTGGCCGGGTGCGGTGGCTCACGCCTGTAATCCTAGCACTCTGGGAGGCCGAGGCAGGCGGATCGCTCAAGGTCAGGGGTTCGAAACCACCCTGAGCAAGAGCGAGACCCCATCTCTACTAAAAATAGAAAGAAAATTAATCGGCCAACTAAAAATATATAGAAAAAATTAGCCGGGCATAGTGGCGCATGCCTGTAGTCCCAGCTACTCAGGAGGCTGAGGCAGGAGGATCGCTTGAGCCCAAGAGTTGGAGGTTGCTGTGAGCTAGGCTGATGCCATAGCACTCTAGTCCGGGCAACAGAGTGAGACTCGGTCTCAAAAAATAAAAAAAAACAAAAAAAACCTGAGTGTCTTTAGATTTAAAACATGAGTAAACAACATGCAAATAAGATTCTTCTATATTGTAAAGAGCTCTAAGATAAAATACAATGATAATTTAGAAATACAGCTGACAAATCAGAATTCAATTATGTGACCGCCCAAAAAAGTTTATATAAATCAGTCATTTATTCATCAGTTATATTGATTATTCACAGCTATTGATTTTATGGGACTTTAAAAATAATTAGATCAAACAATATTGCATTCTTTATTGATCTAAACAATTGCAGCAAGTAGAAAAGCCACAATATAAAGGTCTACCAAGGCAATCTATACAAGGCCCCTGCTATTATAAGTCTATACTTCCAGAGAACTCACACCAAAGACGACAAATGATTAAAATTTGGGGCTGGGTGTGGTGGCTCAGGCCTGTAATTCTAGCACTCCAGGAGGCTGAGGCGGGAAGATAGTTTGAGCTCAGGAGTTCGAGACCGGCCTGAGTAAGAGTGAGACCCCATCTCTACTAAAAATAGAAAGAAATTAGCTGG
>VBSM01002608.1:186208-197278 GCA_008086735.1 Cheirogaleus medius
AAAAAAAAAAAAAGAAAAGAAAAGAAAAGAAAAAGAAAATTTTGTGCAAAGATATATTCCAGGATTCATCCCAGGGTTAAATGCCCATTATTCTATACTAACAGCTAGTATATACATGACAAATAATCATAAAACCACAAGATATCACTTATCTGGGGGAAAATCTGATAATTTAAAACCTAGTATCCAGTTTTCATATTATCTGTATGGCAACTAACACTTAGATACCTCTTAAAAACCACTCCCTCTTTCTAAAAAAGGTACTAAAAAGTTGGATTGCTGCCACAACCTGAGGACTTTCAATAATGTCTAGATTTACTTACCAAAAGTAATAAAAACTGGTAGCTACAAGACCATTGCTATGTGCCCATGGGCAAGGCACTTAACCTATCAGAACTTCAATTTCTTTAGAGGTCAGGAAAAGAAAAATCTATTCTAGATATTTCAAATAAAGAGGGGTTTAATACAGGGAGATGGTTACAAACTTTTGGCTGTGCTAGAGGAACAAAGGGGTAAACGTTAGTTATTCAGATGCCATGAGTCCAAATTCCTGCTGAATCTACCAGTACTAGCACTTCTGCTGCTGACCTGAATCCAGAGACCCAAATTCCCAATGCTGCTGCCACTGACAAGAACAAGAAGCTACTTTCTTCCTAACTTCTAATCTCTCTTGAGTACTTCTATCAGGATCCTAACCAGAACCCAGCACTATAGGAGTTAGTAAAACGTAGCTGTCAGGCTTTGAAGGGTGGCACAGCCCCTTAGTTTTAAGAGAGAATACTTTCCATATCTAAAATTCTACAATTCAATTTCCTTTTTAGGTATGACATAATTAGATGATGCTACTTTGGTGGCAGAATTTCAGCTTTTCATTGACCCAAAGGTCTTGGTTTAAGGAAGTCCTTGTTTAATGCTGTCAATGGGTTCTTGGAAACTGTGACTTTAAGTGAGACAAAAAAATAAAATGAAAACCCAAAATAGCAAAAAATCAATTTTTATCAACATTATAAGGAAACAACATTAAAGGAAACAACATTATTTGAGGAGCTGCTGTACATTATTTTGCTTAAAGTCACATTTTCCAAGGACCAATCAACGTTAAGGACTTACCAAACATTAAAACCTAAAAAATAAGCACCTAGAAATATAATCACAAAATCTAAGTTAAAAGTCTTAAGGGAGACCAGTTGAATCTTCCTTCTAAATACAAGAATGGTATTCATTTTTTTCCCATTCATCCAAACAATGCCAACATGTTACATGCTAAACATTTGCGATGTGTTTAATGGAAGATTTCCTTATTTCCTCAAATAGTCATTTTCTTGTGGGATAGTAAGATAAAAACACATAATAATAAACAGTTAACAACATAGTCACTTTATACTATGGAGCAGCAGTCCTCAACCTTTTTGGTACCAGGGACTGGTTTCATGAAGACAATTTTTCTACAGATGGTGTCGGGGGGCAAGTGGGGCTGGTGGAGCTCTGTGGCCTAGTCCCTAACAGGCCACAGACTAGTATCAGTCCACGGCCTGGGGGTTGCGGACCGCAGTTATGGAGAATTTCCTAAACCAGGCTAGTGGTAGGGTGAGGATTATAAGGAAGGCTTCCTGGTTACAGGTGCCTAAATTGAGTCTCAGGAATGGATAGGAATAATCAGTAAAGCACTGCAGAAATAGATGGTAGAAGATGATTTTCAATAAGGTGGACAGCATGAACAAAGGCACACTACAAGGAACTATAAAAAAGTTTTACTAATTTACTGGAATGAAACGTGAGCCCCCGAGTAGATTAGGCAAATAGGTCAGGAGAACTAGCTATAGTCAGGTTATGAAAGTTCTGGTATGCTGATGCTGGGAGCTTCAGATTTATCTTGAAGACAGTTAGAGACCATCAGAGAATTTCAGAAAGGAATAATATAGTCATATTAGCTGTCAGATCAGTGTTTTCCCAACTCAAGTCAATTCAGTGGATGGCAAACATTTAAAAAAATGAAACAGAAAAGAATAATCAGATTGCATGGCACACAGTAAATGTAAGGATTTTTTCATGAAACTTTTGTTTCAATTATTCATACATATACTTGGTTGCAATATAAAGTATATTTCTTAACTGGGGGCCACAGTCAAAAAAGTTTGAGTGCCATTGTTTTACAGTCACTGATGCTTAGAGAATGAATTTGAGTTAGGAAGCTAATATAGCAGTCCAGATAAGACATAGGTCACGAACTAGAGCAATTACACACGGGGTAAAGAGGAACAGCTTCAGAAAATATGGAAGTGAAAAATTGGCAGAAATTGTGATTGACTAGATGTTAGGAAAAGGGGAGTATCTAGGCTGGTTCTCAGATTTCTAGTCTTAACTGTTTTATAATTTGATAGGCACACTGTTAGATACACTAAGTGGACAGAGAGGCACCTCTCTACTTTGTTCTACTCTCTCTTCTTCCACGCAGTGTTTCCTTTTGTTCCTTCTGTCCTTTCCCTGATAACTGCAGTTCAGCCAAACCAGTACTCAGAACTACCACTGAGAAAGTGAAGAAGAGCACAGGTTTAGACAAGCTGCCTGCATAACTGTCATTTCACCAACACCAACATACATTTTTCCACTTAGGCCTTCCTATCTACTTCTGTCCTATATGAGACTTTACACAGATTCTTAACTTTGGCTTACATCTACACTAGAAAACACACAAAGAGAATTACCCTAAAATCAACAATCAAGGATAAATACTAAATATTACCAAATCTTTCCCCATCCCGCAACTACTTACCTATATAACCCTCTCTCTACTCTCAAATTATTCTGTTCACTATCTCAAAACATTTAGTGCTTTCTTCAACAACCCACCTCTTGCTTCTGCTTATTCAAATCCTGAATAGCCCTAGATCATATAGATCACATTTCACTCATGAAACCTTTCTAAACCAATCAACCTGAGGGTGTTCTTACGCTCTTCCACACTTTTTTCCTTAACATTTCTGAAATCAGCATTCCTCTTACAATTGCTATCAGACAGAAGGCAGTTATGATGCTGTCATTGTTTATGCATGCAAAAATAACAAAACTGCCAACACTTGCAGGTGATGGTCAACAGCCTGAAGGAATTCTCAGAAATAATACTGGAGCACTCTTTTCATTCATAGGAACCAAATGGTCTGGGAAGGGAGTAGAAGGTGGTGAATCCCCAAGCAGGAGTCAAAAGTAGGCTGGCTCTGCGTAATTTGCATAATTACAAAGCCACCAGCCAGCACCAAAGCCTTTTTGTTCTTTTAAGGACTCTTCAGATAACTGCCTACCACCTTCATCTTCAACTCCCTTTCTGTGTCTCAAACTACTACCGTGTTTCCCCAAAAATAAGACAGGGTCTTATATTCATTTTTCCTCAAGAAGACACCCTAGGGCTTATTTTCAGGGGTTGTGTTTTTTTTGTTTTTTTTTAAGTACGGTACAACAATCTGTATTTATTCAAATATAGTTAAGTCGTGTTCTTCTGGAACATCATAACTCTCCAAACCCCGAATTCCATCCTGAATTTCTTGCGACTCTATTTCCTTTAGAACCATTGGCCCCAATCTCTCATATCAAGCAATAGAGCTCTCATGGGCCAGATGAGAAGGGCTGCCCCGCGACGAAATGCATGGGTTGTGCAGATACGCTGTGTAGCCACGTCCATCACTAGGTCTTATTTTTGGGGTAGGGCTCATATTGTGCAAATGCTTAGAAATCCTGCTAGGGCTTGTTTTATGGGTAGGTCTTATTTTCGGGGAAACAGGGTAATAAAATGGAAGACTACTGATTTTCTGGATGCTATTCACTTGAAATGCTTAGCATCTATCCTCACTCTGAGCCTCAATAGAAACTCTCCACATTAAATTTATGGTAATCTAAAGTTGGTATCCACTTTGGTACAGTGAAATTGAAATAAAGAATAAAAGAGCTGTCTATGGTGGCTCACGCCTATAATCCTGGCACTATGGGAGGCCGAGGCGGGATGATCGCTCTAGGTCAGGAGTTCGAGACCAGCCTGAGCAAGAAGAGAGAGACCCCATCTCTACCATAAATAAAAAGAAATTAATAGGCCAACTAAAAATATATAGAAAAAATGAGCCGGGCATGGTGGCACATGCCTGTGGTCCCAGCTACTCAGGAGGCTGAGGTAGAAGGATTGCTTGAGCCCAGGAGTTTGAGGTTGCTGTGAGCTAGGCTAATGCCACAGCACTCTAGCCCAGGCAACAGAGTAAGACTCTGTCTCAAAAAACAAAACAAAACAAAACAAAACTGTCTAATGTCACTAGGCACAGATGCTAAGTTTACAGTAAGATAAAGTATTGTATAGTCCATAGGAAAGAGCTCTATAACTAGTGTTAAAAGAAAAAGACCAGTCTATATATTTATAAGCTAGGTACTCCTCCTACATACTACTTCCTACACACCAAAGTAGAGGCAGTAGGGATAACAACCTTCCCAGACTTTCCCACAATTAAAGAATCCTTTAGAATTCTTTTCAACTCTTCAAACTGCTTTAAACATGTTGGAGACAGTGTGATTTTCCCTCCTAGCCCAACGGCTTGTAATGCTTTTAGGAAATAAAATGGACAAAAGTATATATCTTTTTAAAGGTATAAATCAGTTTGTAATATACTTGCTCACTAATAAATTCAGTGAAGACTTTCAAGAGTATCATATAGCAACACTGGCTACATATTTAATCATCCTTACAATGCTTATAAAATTCACTATAAAAAGATATAATGCAAGGCTTCAATTACAGAATTAATCCATATTTGTCATAGTCAGTTCTTTGTATTACAATACTCATGAAAGAAGGTTTAACTCAATTACTCTTAAACCTCCTAGAGGTTAAATACGTGACTTGTTTCATTTGAAACAAACAAAAAAATGTAGGTTAACTAAAATAACCCACATACACATCAAATTCAAAGTGAATCATGACTCTGACCTTAATGTGGAAAAAAATTTTTACATTGTCTAACTAGGTCAACATTACTCGTTCTCTCAGGGTTTCTGATAGCCAATGTGTTACCACGTTCTTGGTAAAAAGCCATCTAGTTTGAAATATTTAGCTGTTGGTTGAAATTGAGAGAGAAAGTGATTAAGTAGAGAGGAAAATTAATACAGGGAAGTAATTGCTTCCACGGCATTTAGAGGAACAAAAAGCTGATAGAGTTTTTGGTCTAAAATGTTACTTTTATTTATCCTATTTATCATATGTTCTTATGTTTTCCTTTCATGCTCTCTGAAATAAGCCAGATATAGTCTATGGCCACACCACCTTGAACGCACCCGATCTCATCTGAAATAGGCCAGATATAAATTAGGAAAAAAAAAAAAAAAAAGACTAGCTAAAGGTCTGTGGTGCTCACATTATGGTGTTAACTCTTTATCCTGTCAGTGAATAGGTTATTCTGACTAATTCACTATTCTAAAAATATATAAATCACAAAAATTTTCTAAATAGAATACAATTTTTAAAATCTGACAGTTAAAAAAATTACTCACATATATTTTTAATATATTTTTTCCTGATAGTGTATTTCATTTTTCAGAGTATTATATTCACAATACAAAGTCTAAGCAGGATAATGAAGATTCTGTTATTTATAACATATAAATTTTCTTTTTAAATTCTATCTTTATAAAAGGAGGTAAAAGGTACACTTTTACCACAGAACTCTGTAAATCTTTCAAATCTTCCAACAAAGAAGTCCCAACAGATGACTGAAATCCTTTCTCTCTAAAGTGAAGGCTTACCCCCTCTGGTGGACAAAAGGAGTTCCATGCCTTATTTCCAGAGTGGGCAAAGCAAGATAAGGAAGCCTTATTGACATTTTTTGAGTGCTTCCTGCCTAGGGACACAAAAAGGATGAACATAATCCTCTGAAAATAAATCTTGAAATGAAAAAGGGGAAAGGGAGGCAAATTTGCTGAGGATCCGTACAAGGGAAGTCCTGACCTTGCTTCTCAATGGCCGTGTAAGGGAGGGACGGACAGTTGCCTGGACTATTATGCTAGGCTCCTAATTGAGGTCTGCCTCTGCTCTCTCCTCTGTCATAGGCCAACAGTTATCTTTCTAAAATATACATCTGATTGTTGTCAAGCTGCTTCCCTAATCCAAAACACTTCAAAATCTAAAATTTTTTGAGCATAAACATGATGTTCAAAGGAAATGCTCATTGGAGCATTTTAGATTTTAAATTTTCAGATTAGGGATGCTCAACTGATATATTTTCTGTAAATATTCCAAAAAAAAAAAAAAAACCCAAAATCCTGAACACTTCTGGTTCTAAGCATTTCAGTTAAGGGATACTCAACCTATATTTCAAACATTGCCAAGTTTCTCCTCTATTGTTTAGGCTCAGCCTCTTTGCACTAGACAAGGAGTTTTGGAGAGTAGAAACTACCCTTTGTTAATCTTTGTGTCCCTGGTACCCAGGACATTGTTTGGCACATTGGTATGTGCTAAATGTTGAATAAATGAAGCCCTACTAGTGTTCTAAAATCAGTAACAAACATAGGAAATCATAATCTAAAATTAAAAAAGCAGTATCATAAGAGAAGTACTCCATGGCAATATGAAAAAGCAATAGCTACAAATAATTAGATTATTGGTTCAAATACAATTGCAATTACTATCCATTCTCACATAATTTTAAACATTCATCCATAGCCCAGATACATATCTTTTGAGGTTGTGATTTAAAAAGCACTATTGGCAGACATGATGCTTACCTGTGACTGTTTCTGATTACATAGTTTATGTAATTACATTTTATTATCTATACTTTTTCTCTTATGAGTAAACACTTAATTTTTAAAATTAGTTTCTAGATTTTAACCATTAGTCTAATAAACATAAAATTAGTCTCCTGAAGCATTATGGCATTAACTAAAATTGAAAGATAAGATACATGAACTAAAATAAAATCTTAAGGCTTCCCCATTACTGGCTGACTGAATGGGCCCCCTCCTGGCCAAAGAGATATCCTCCTATAATATCCTAAAACCAAATTGCCTGCCATGGGGATATATCCTTTGTAACTCATTAACAGACCTAAGGCTCAGCAAGACAAACCTGCAGGTCCTCAATTTACACAACAACTATGTCTGGTAGCTTCTCTCTGATTAACAGACTTACTTATCTTAAAACACTCCAAGCCTTTAGACAAAAGCTTCATGTCTTTAACCAGTTACAAGTCAAAGACTGTTTAAACCCACCTATAACTTGTAAGCTGCCCCATACACTGGCCAAACCAATGTATGCCTTCCTTGTATTGATTTATGTATGACTTCACCTGTAACCTCCATCTCCCTGAAATGTATAAAACCAAACTGTAACCCAACCATTGCGAGTTCACTTGCTCAAGGCTTCTTGGGCATGGTTCCAGATCATATTCCTCAAATTTGGCTCAGAATAAACCTCTTTAAATTATTTTACAGAGTTTGGCTTCTTTTCCATTGACAGGTATAACTCTGAAAAGGGTTTTAAGAATGTGTGGCACGTACAAATGCTTATTTGCTCTAGGATAAAAATCAAATTTCCCCATTCCATTAAAGAGGAACACTTTCCTTAAGCAGCATGACAGGATGCCATACCTGTGTGAAGGACAGAAAACTGCAGTCTCCAGGTCTGTCACTCTGTTTCCTCCTTCCGGCACTAGGAATTTCAAATAAGAACTTCTTTTAAAGTCATAAATCACTACCCGAATACGAATATTATGACTTCAATTCAAAGTGAGTTAAAATAAGCATTTCCTTATCCAAGTAAATCACATAGAACAGGATTTGACATTTGCTTAAAGCTTATAAAACCTTTTTTTCTCCCATTTTTAATTAGCCTTTATAGTGGTAGGTTCAATTCCAGCAATGAACCAGAAGCCCATATCACCAATTTAGGTTTTAAACCAAGGTTTTCAAGAATTAGTAGGAAGGAATATAAATAAGTTATACTGGGGTAGCAAATTTCTGCAGCTAAGAGACCTATACATTTAAGAGCTTGTTCTGCATTTATAAGCCTGTAGCTTTAGCAATTTTGGGCCTCAAATTCTTCATCTGTAAAATAAAGCTAATACACCTGCCCTCCCCAGCTCATTGGGAATGACCATCAAGAAGATAAAAAATGTGAAAAATACTTTGTAATATAAAGCACCAATACATTGACTATTATTATCCTAGTTCTTACTAGTATTTTCCAAACAAAATAAAGGTATCTTTCTAGCAAGACCTAATTTTCATTTATTTATTCTAATGCTCATATTTTCAACACTGCCATCTTTACTCTCTGCAACCTTTTGGAAAGTGATTTTTACCCCTCAGTGCTTAAGTTAAAAAAATTAAGCATTTAGACAAAGGGGCATTAAGCTTCATCATCAATTAAATTAAGTGGAAGTAGTTCCTTTTACTTCATTAACTAAGTTTACTTCCCCTCCCAAAAAAGAAATAAATCTTGAGTTCTGTAGGAAAAGACAGACTACTATGTTCCAAGAATATCTCTTAGATTACAGCATTTATAGATTTTGAGAAAATAACTTATCTTTTGTTCTCTATTATGTTGTTGTCCTCTGCAAATTAAGCAGACCACAGGACCAGTTCACACTGGTAGGGGAAAAACATGATTCTCTCTCCATGTTGAGACTACTTAAATAACTTATTAATACTTCTTCTTGAAGTCACGTATATATATGCATTTGATGCTACTTGTGTCAGGGAAATTTCCCCTGAATTGCCAATATTGCCGACTCCTATTTTGATTATTTAAATTGGAAAGGGAGGTTAAGTGGGAGAGAGACAGAGAAAGAGCACTAGAGCAAAGAAATAGAAAAGAAGATTCAGAGAAGACAGCTATGCTACTTAAGGATAACATGATCAGAGCCCACTGATCACTTGTGAAAGAAACTCAGAGGAGAAAGAGGCTTGGAGACCAGAAAATGAAATGGACGCAGTGAATGGCACTTTGGGGAAGAACCAATCAGAGCGGGATTAGGCTTTCTGTTCTTTTCTGCAGTTGCTGGGAGGGTTCTCTATTCTGACTAAACCAGTACTGCCAAAGTCTCAAAGACATAAGCTTATTTCTAACAGGTCTTTTCAGAGCAAGTTATGGAAGGAAGCAACATGGGTCAGGAATCAATTAATGGCTACCAAATAGCCAGAGGGTTACTAAAAATCATGTTTGGAAACTCCTAAGACGCAATATAGACATTTTGAGTTTGGCAAAGACTAAAACTCAAGAATGATGAGACTTCCTAGGGCCAATTGTGTTCATGCAATGGGGGTTTCTTCCGAAGTTTACTACTCAGTGTTCTGAATTTCTCCTGACTCCCTCCTTAGCCTTGACTCAAACAAATGGTTGGAGAAGTTCATCCAGTACACATTTTGGTACATGATAAACTGTAAGCAGGTACCTGCTGATCATTCTCACTGTTACAGGAGAGAAATCCAGGAAATTAAGAATGAGTTAGCAACCCTTCCTCTTTAGGAGCAAGCAAGCAAAAACTGTTAAAAGGAAAAAAAAAAAGACTCGCTTATACCTGCATACTCTGGTGTAGTTCCCCAAGTAAAAGACATGGACATCCCTGCCTCTCCCTAGTTACTAGTCTGCCTATCAGAGATTCTGTTCATAGTTTAAGGCCTTGTTCTAAGCTGCCTCTTCCAGGAAGGTTTCCTAGATAAATCACACAGAAAATGAGTTTTCTAATCAAGAACCTATACTCCTCCTACACAGGTATGTCACTCACGCCCAAGTCTTCATAGCCTACTCTTCATGGAAAACTAGCAGTCTTCTTACCCATACTGGATTCCTAGACTATTGTTGGGAGAGGGGCTGTATTTTTATTCTTTTGAAATTCCTTTGAGATCTTGGAGTAAAGGGCACTCAATGCCATTTTTTGAGTGGTTGAATTTGGAGTTATAACAACTAGAGGACAAACCTCATAGATTCAAGGACTTGTAGCAGCTCTCACTAATAAGTTCTTTTTGCCTATCACTCTTGAGATGAGCTGCAGCACCAGATACTATCAAGGAGTTGAAGGAAATTCGCTCTCTACTGTACTGTTAAAAGCAAATGGTAGGCCGGGCGTGGTGGCTCACGCCTGTAATCCTAGCTCTCTAGGAGGCCAAGGCAGGAGGATCACTCGAGGTCAAGAGTTCGAGACCAGCCTAAGCAAGAGCGAGACCCCGTCTCTACTAAAAATAGAAAGAAATTAGCTGGACAACTAAAAATATATAGAAAAAATTAGCCGGGCATGGTGGCACATGCCTGTAGTCCCAGCTACTCAGGAGGCTGAGGCAGAAGGATTGCTTGAGCCCAGGAGTTTGAGGTTGCTGTGAGCTAGGCTGATGCCACATGGTACTCCAGCCTGGGCAACACAGTGAGACTCTGTCTCAAAAAAAAAAAGCAAATGGTGGATGTCAATTGTTCCCAGATCCTAACCTGAAAAATGTAAGGAGACCAAATGGAATCAAAAGAAGCATTTGTTGGTTTTATAATCATTCCTATATGCACCCACATATAACCACAAACCCTGCAAAGATGAAAACTGCGAGCTTTGAAAGATTACCTTCTCCTTTACGGCTCTAACTACACTCAGCTGACAGACATCAAGTGAGCATCAATACATGTCAAAGCATTAGAATGAATAGATTAAGAATTTAGTCCTAGTACCCTCTCATTAGATTAGGTAACATATTTCTCAACCTTTTTAAGTTATGCCACCTTCTTGAGAAACAAAAATCACACCCTTCTATGATATTGGTTTTGTAGTAACCCAGCTTACAATTATAAGATTATATTCCTTTCTCAAAAAAACTAATTAGAGATTCTGATATATATCCCATCAACTTCCCCCAACCACATCTCCCCACATCCAGTTCTACAGGATTATGGAAGATCCAACCAGGTTTTAAATCATTCTAGAGGACCCAGGAAACCCATTTACAATAATATCTGGGGTTTTGCATTTTTTCTGAGAAAAGCTATCTAAAATCTAAGTCAAAAAAATCTCTGGGAGGCCGAGGCGGGCGGATCGCTCAAGGTCAGGAGTTCGAAACCAG
>VBSM01002608.1:203659-221676 GCA_008086735.1 Cheirogaleus medius
AAAAAAAAAAAAAAAAGACAAGTTCTGATCCAGTCAAGCTTAGTGGGAGAAGACAGAACATTATGTAAGAAAAATAATAAATGAGCTGATGTTTCTTCAGGTAGTGATGATCTGATAAAGAAAATAATACAGTTAATGAGATAGAAAATGACTGTGGGTTGGGTAAGTGCATGAGTTGAATAGGAATACTCTCTCTCTGAAATAGTGACACTTAAGCTGAGACTTAAAAGATGAGAAGCAGCCTGTCTAGGAAGCTCTGGGGGCAAAGTGATGCAAGGGGAGGGACCAACAAGGGCAAAGGCCCTGAGACAGGAACAGGCTCAGCCTGTTTGAAGGACAGCAAACAAAGTTTCATGTGAGTTTTGAAGGACAAACAGGAATTATCTGGGTTGTGTACCAGGGGCAGGAGGAAAAGGAGGGGGATGGAAAGTCATTTCAGGGAAAGGGGTCTATAAACTGTACAAAATGGGAACTGAAACTTTAATCAAGAGTGATAAAGTAAGTCAAAGTTGTGTTAAGTAACAGTGAAACCTCCCATATGTTGGGTTTTTCAGGTAAAAAGGAGTGTTAATGGAGTAGAGTACAATGTTTTTTCTAATACCATTGGCAAGAAAAGGAGTGAGTTCAATGGGGTATCCTCCCACACTGTGATCCTGAGAGTAATCTACTTGTCACTTGTCAAGATTTGTAATGAGTGTTTACTGAGCATCTACTATTTTCTGGAGATTGTAATAAGTGTCTTATATACATTATCCCTCCCATCAGCCCCACTGAGTAAGCCCCAATTTGCAAATGAGGAAACTGAGGCACAGAGAGGGTAGGTAACTTGTTCCAAATTACTACTCAACTACAAAGTAGCAAAACTGGGATTTAAACCTAGATCTTCAGATGTCAAAACCCATGTTCCTTCCATTATTCTATGTAGAAAAACATACATCTTTGTGCTTAAAGATAGGGTGGATTGGATTGGAGTGGTAGATGTTGAAAAAGGAAGGTAGGTAACTTCTCCCAAAAGGCCTCAGAGGACAGTGTTTATTACACTGGGGAATCTTACCAAAGAAAAGGCGTGGTCCTTGGCACATGAGCTCAGAAGACTTCTTTTTCCAGCTCACTAACAAGTCCACCTCTGAGGGGCACGCTACCTTAACCAAGTTTATGATGATGATGCATTGAGTAAATATCCATCATAAACCAAGTTTATGATGATGAGGCATTGAGTAAATATCCATTTACTAATTAGGTTTGTACTCTCTAGGTTAACCTACGTAGGAAGCCAAGTTATCTTCAAAACCTTGGTTGGTAAACATGAATTTGAGAAGAGAGTTAGAAATACAGCTCTTTCAAGCTATCATGTTGAGATAACAAGATGCAACCATTTCTTAATAGGATGGTCTTCCCAATAGAGTAGGTCATAAAGCTACCAATTGCCTTCACCCATGCCACTTTAAGACTGGCTTTGTTAATGAGATCAGAGTACTCGAAGTCCATTCCTAAGCTCTTTTCTTCTGTGGACCATACTTATTTGGATACTGCCAATATTGATATCTATGACTCTCATTTTTTGTGGCTGACTAACTCCACTTCTAGCCTTCAATTCGCTAAACAAGTTAGTACTATCAATCAGGTCAAAGTCTAGTCTTAACTGCCTGAGTAACACTTAGCTTTTTTAAAGTGACTTTTTCTATATCTGCTCCAGTATGTGTCAACTATTAAAGCTTAGTCCTTAGCAGGTGATCCAGTTTCCAGGACATTAACGGGGCACTTCACTGTAGACTCAATGTACTGAAAGCAATATCACCTTCACTCTGCCTCACGTGTAGTCTGTGGGAGGAATGTGTTAGAGCAGTAGCCAGCCCACAAACAGCATGAATTATGCAATGTGGTTACAAGTGAGTCATCCTAGATTATTTGGAGGACATAAGTAGGCATGAACATTGAGGCTCAAAGCTGAGAAATAAAGAGGCACTAAATAAATATCTTAAAACTGTGGTCCCCCCACCTGGTACCAGTTGGTGGCCTGTTAGGAACTGTCACCCAACACTGCCTGAGCTCCCCCTCCCCCTGCCCCCTTTCCTCCTTTGAGCAAGGACAGAGTCTTCCATGAAACCTATCCCTGGTGCCAAAAAGGTCAGGGACTGCTGCCTTAAAAGAGCAATATTGGGGCTAGATATTTCTTTGCAAGGCTTTGGAATTGGTGAGAGAAAAACCTTTCTATAATCAACCACCACCTGCTCTACCTCCACAATCTAAGAGAAGTAGCAATGGTGAGGGTGGGAAGGGAGGGAGGGTGGAGAGTCATTAGCCCTGGGGAGAGGGCAATTTCTTCCTGCCCAGGGAAAGAATGGAAACTGGTACTTTCCCTGTTCCTGCCAGGGCAAATCAAGGTTTGGAATTTTTGCCAAGAAGTTGAGACTGACATTTCTCTCCCCAACTGGCTGATTGTTGAGCTGCAGGGTCTACAGGCCCATCCCACTGCTGCCTGAGAAGCACCATGGGGGAAAAATGCTAATTATTAGAAGAGCTTGACAAACATACCCCAGGAAAGTGGAGAAACACATGTAAACACAGGGATTGGTGCCTGCTTTGGGTCTGTAGATTTTTGAGAGAAAAACTTGTTGAATGGCCACATGAGGAAAAGGATGAATAGACTGTAGTTCATCCTTCCAGTGCCTGGGAAGAAGATAGGGGAAATACCTCTATACAAGGACAGCACAATACTAAGAGAGCATGAAAGAGAACTTCAGTGGTTCCCACAGCCTCAAGGAAAGGTGGCCATAGCATAGTACAGGAGGAGCAAGAGCTGTGGCTGCTAAGTACAGACCTTGCTATGATTCTGCTTCTCCACTCCCATGGCTTTATTTGACTTTTGTCTTAGGCTTTTCCCTCACATCACAAGATGGTTGCAACAAGTCTAAGCATTATGTTCTCACACAGCAATGTCCAAAGGCTAGAAGAGAGGAAAAGGGTATCTTTCCCTAAATTTCTTTGGAAGAACAAAGAAAACTTTTTTAGAAGTGCCCTGTGGATTTCCCCTGCTATTTCACTGGGCAGAATTGTATCACATGCCCTTTCCTAAATCAGTCATTATTGGGGAAACACACATGTCAAGATTATCTTCAGCTTTCCCTAAAAAATATTCAAGATTCTGTTTACAAAGAACATGGAGCAAATGGCTGAGGGGTAGGTGATAACTATCAGTCATGCGGAGGAGTCCCCTGCTAGGGGCTGTATCTTTTCAGCATCCTACTTCATATGTTGTGTGTGGATGCCTGGGGGGAGAGGGGTACATAGATGTTCAATAATCACAAGACTCCCCTGCCAGGCTTGGGGTTTTATGATAATACACTCCCTTGAAACCCTAATTGGTTGCTGGTTGATTTAATTTGGAGATTCCATTTACTGGTATATTGGTCAATACTCTTGGCTGCAAAGAAGAGAAATCAATACAAATTAGCTTAACCAATTGGTTCACAAAATGAAAAATCCAGGAAGTTGGTTTTGCTTCCATCATAATTGGATCCAAGAGGTCAGTTGATATCTTTAGTGCGCTATATTATACGTGCCATCTTTCAAGAATGTTTTCCTCTCTGTTGCCATTTTTCTCAGGAAGACTCCATCCTTGTTGAAAATACCTATCCTACAAGATTAGCTATCAGAAGCAAAACAAAGAAAGTCCTTGTTCCAATAGAGTTTACTTTCTTGTAGCATGGAGAGGAGCCAGAGAAATGTGTGAACAAATATATAAATAATTTCATAAATAAATTTAAATATTTCCAGACAGAATACTATTAATATTGGGAAAATAAAGCAAGATAATAGGATGGAATATTATTGGCTGGGGAAGAGGATGGTGATACATGAGGTGGTTATGAAAACATCCGTTTCTTGTGACAGTCAAGCTGAGATATGAATGGTGGAAAGAGCCAGCTATCTGAGCTTCAGTAGGTTGAAGAAATTTGCCCACAGTAAATGGCAAAGCTGGGATTCAATCCCAGGTCTTTTATACCAAAACTCCTGTTCTTTCCAGTATTCTGTATACCATAAAGAGCAGTGTGTTCAGAGATTGGAAAGGGAAGGTGGGCAACATCTCCAGAGAGGCTTCACAAGACAGCACTGATTTATTTGAAGAAGTGAACACACTCAAGGATTTGGTGCTTGGCCTTGTGGGCTCAGAAGCAAACTCACATCAACCAAGCTTATGATGCTTATTATGATATAATCAGAATGCCAGTTTCAAATATGATCGCCTGGAAAAGTATAGACAAATAAAATATGTAATCAAGAATATGGAAATTCAGTTCACAAACATTTAAAAAAACACTTTTTACTTGAAGATATCTTTGACACGTGCAAGTATGCCCTCTCCAGTATTAATAGTTATGTTTCCCATATGTGGAAAAAAATGTAGGAGTCTTAACTCATGGCTTCCAGCCTAGTATACTAAATGCTACTATGCAAAAGTTGTTTTAACATACTAATTAATAGAATGTGTTTTAGAGACAGAGTCTCTAAAGTAGGTCACTATGTTACCCAGGCTGGTTTTGAACTCCTGGCCTCAAGCGATCCTCCTGCTTCAGCCTCCAAGTTACTGGGATTATAGGTATGAGCCACAATGCCCAGCTAAAATACTAGCTTTTTATATTCCAGCCTAACCTCACTCTCAAAATGAGAGTCCAAAATGTAGCAAATATTAAAATAAAGAATAATTAATATGCCCAGTACTGTTATCAACATTGTTACTAAAGCTAAATACTGAAGAAAAAGATAAGAAGAAAAAATATGGAAAGCTTGGTTCCCATTTTGAATATTGGCTTGAGGCTCAATTTCTCAGCTGAGAAAAGGATTCTAAATCACTGCCCTGACATATTAAATACTTCTAGTTAAAAAGATAGTAAAAAGGTATACTATAGTAAACATGAGAACTTTACTATTAATGTTTCTTAGTTTAGGTATTTCCTTACTTCGTTGTTCTCCTAGTTGGAATGAAAAAAAACAAAACATTTATTGCTGTATTAACTTTCTGTTTTGAGGACTGTAATTCTTTATAAGTAGAATTTTGTGTTTTATCTCTCTGGTAAGCATAAAAGGATTGCAGAATATAAAATTGTGGGTTTAGGCATGACTATTTTAATCCATGCAAACATTTGGTTATTTGCACTAAAACCAAAAATAGTTGTGCACATGTGCACATTTCTTTTTTTTTTTTTTCCTCTTGACTTCTTAGCATGTGGACCTCTTTTCTATATTTAGAGAATTTCCCGTGAATGCTCTTTGGTGTCTTGATCCTATGATCAGAAGATGGGAACACCAGATAATCACTTTCCCAGATCACCTAACAGTTGGAGAGAAGCACACGACCTGGGTTCAGCACGTCAGATGCATCCACCTGGGACTGTGGATCTGAAGCTAGTGTTGTAAAGAAAAAAGGCAAGTGGACAGTTGTTTCTGACAGTGGCTACCATGGCTGCACTGTCCATTTTCCAGGGGCAAAGGCCCAGAATGTGTTCAGGACCAGTGGTGCAAGCCATAGCAGCAGTGTCCTGCAGAGCCAACAGGTCCTTCCTGACTGGTGTGATTGTGGCTGCTTTGCTGACTGTCCAGACATCCTTCATTTCTGCTCATTCTCCAATCCTGGTTCTTCAGCCTTCCCTGAAATTCTCTGAGATGTCCAGTCTCATTTTAGTAAATCCCTTTTCTGTTTAAATCAGCCAGATTGGTGTCTGATACAATTACTAACTCTTGATAATTGTACCTTTCTGAAATGTCAGGATGTTTTATGTTAAAAAAAACAAAAACAACCTCTAATGTTATTTCATTACCCATGTTGGTACTGGGAGAGCTTAAATATGGACTTTTATCTGGTGTGTGTTATAATCCAGCTGTGCCTATGTCTTTTTTAAATTGGTCCTTGTGAAATCCAGAAAAGGAACATAACAATGGCATGGACCTTGTTGAAGGCAGAGGCATATGGAAGGCATCATTATAGAAGAATTTTTTTTTTCTTTTCAGACAGCTGGTTATGCATTCAGAAGATACTGACAGGCCGGTGTGGTGGCTCACGCCTGTAATCCTAGCACTCTGGGAGGCCGAGGCAGGCGGATGGCTCAAGGTCAGCAGTTCAAAACCAGCCTGAGCAAGAGTGAGACCCCGTCTCTACTAAAAAAGAAATGAATTGGCCAACTAAAAATATATAGAAAAAATTAGCTGGGTATGGTGGCGCATGCCTGTAGTCCCAGCTACTCGGGAGGCTGAGGCAGGAAGATTGCCTGAGCCCAGGAGTTTGAGGTTGCTGTGAGCTAGGCTAACGCCACGGCACTGTAGCCGGGGCAATAGAGTGAGACTCTGTCTCAAAAAAACGAACAAACAAACAAAAAAACAGAAGATATTGACAGGTTCTGCTAGATATTTTTGGTCACTCTTTTATTTCCTTCCCAAAAAAATTTTGTTCCTGTTGTTCCTTTTCTTAGGCTTCCTATCATGGAATTCCTATCATGGAATTCCTATTATGGATTTATGACTTTTTAGAAAATCCACTTATTATCATTTTAGTCAGTTTTCACAAGGGAGCAAATGTCAATGTATATTCAGCTCATGTCTTTACTTAGAAGCCTCTGTCCTGGTTTTAGGTGGCTCCTTTGCTAAAGGAGAGCCCACCAACCCTCATCCTCAGGAGTTTTTATCAATCCATGCTGCCCCCAACTTCATGAAGCACATGTCCAATTCTTAGAGGGTCCCACTGAAGCCCCATCTCATTTGAGAGGAGGCAATCAAAGTGTACCTTTCTCCAAAGAAATCTTCCACACTAAATTGTCTCTTGAACACTCCTCTTTCAACTCATTCAGGGTTCAACCAGAGAAACAGAACCAATAGGAGATATATTAATATATTAAGAGATTTACTGCAACCAATTGACTTACATGATTGTGGAGGCAAATCCAGAGAGAAAAAGCCATCAAGAAGGGCAGACTGGAACTCTCCGGCAGGAGCTGAAGCTGCACTCCACATGTGGAATCTCTTTTTGCTCTTCAAGCTTTTCAACTGATCAAATCCAGCCCACCCAGATTACCTAGATAATCTCCCTTAACATCAACCTTAACCGACTATGGACTTCAATCACAGCCACAAAATACCTTCTCAGCAACACCTAGATTAGTGTTTGATTGAAAAACTGGGGCCTGTAGCCCAGCCAAGTTGACACATAAACCCAACCTATCACACCCTTATTATAGGTTGAGTGTTTTTAAAATTGTGAAACCAGACCAGTGCTTGAGTGTTTCCTTTGAAAATCTGCATCTTATTCTAGCACTTACGTTGGAACTTTTTATCTATCATACCAATTTAATTTCCATATGTTCCACCTTGATGATCAGCATAAGAGAATAGTCCAGACTAATGAGCCTCTTGTTTGTAGAGTTTCCTGAATATCCTGGCTCACCCTCCCCTTGCTTCATAACTCACTGCTTAGGACATCTCTTGGCCTCCCTGGTTCTTAAACTGGATGCAAGTTTTGCAATTATGGCCTCGCCCTGCTGATATCTGATCCCTCTTGGCTCACACATTTAACAATTCTCCTGGCTATGCTTGTGTTGTACCACTTTAGCCCCACATTCTCATAGACTACTCTGAATCTCCCAGTCTGTTCCCACCTCATTCAAGGGACATGCCTTCCTCCAATCCGTCTCATACTATGCCTTCACATAAGGTAAAGGGTGGCTCTACCTTCTGGCCAGTCTGCACTGGAGAACACCAAGCCAGGCAAAGTTCCACATCTTCTCTGCACAAACCAGGCATTCCTCATTACTTAGAGAATTAAATACCAAAGCCACAGACATCTAAAGCCCTTCATCTGTAGTATTCTGGCCTATTCTTGCAGGATTTTCTCACCAAACCAAATGATTTTCTCTTCCTCAAATGCAATATATATATTCCCACATTTCTGACTTGATTTTTGCTTCCTCTGTCTAGAATGTCTTATCCCCCATCTCTACCCACCCAAATCTCACTCATCTTCAAAGTCCACTGCAAATGGTACTCATTCCATGAATCCTTTCTTGATATCCTTGACTGAGTGTCACGTCTGTATCCCCACCACCTATACCTGTATGGCACATATATTACTCTTGCTTACATTATAGTTATCTCACATATTGGTGTTATTTTTCTCCCATCCCTAGGTTAGAAGCTCCTTGGGGACAGACGCTGTTCTTGCTCATGATTCTATTGCCTCCAGCATCTAGCACAATGCTTGCCCAAAAGTAGATGTGTAACTATATTCTGAAATAAATGTAGTTGATCAGGTCTTTATTCCCCTAAAAATTTTATGCAATGCACTGCACATATGATCTCTAAATCAGGAAACATGGCTTTAAGCCTACATTTGTTAACCTTACTTTTCTTGCCTCTCATTCTTTTTGCATTTGAAATGAGAGGTTTGGGCCAGATGATTTTCGCAGTATTTGGTATGTTCATAAGTTCTATAATTCTTCGATGTCTTAGAGAAGAATGCTGATGTGTTTCACAGCTCCTTAATTTTACTGTGATGAAGAAGACATGTTATTTCAGGTGACTATTTGAATTGCTGAGGTGATAATAAGTTGGCAGGTTGGCTCTGCCCTGCCCTGCCCTGTCTTGCTCTGCCTAGGAAAGCTTGCCAACAGGATAATAGCAGGTGACATACAAGCAAAGGAAGGGTGAGAAGAGAATTGAAGGCACTATCTCAAAAAGAGTTGGGTGAACTGGATTCCTAGGCCTGGAGGAAAGAGAGGGAGAAGCTATCAATGAGTGAAATCAAAACAAAAAAGCCTTTTAGGGAATGTGAGAATTTGGTTAAGAAGATCTACTTTTTTCATTTGTTGAAATAAACTTTTAATTTTAGAGTAGTTCTTTTAGGTTTACAGAAAATTTCAGATATTGTACAGAGTTTCCATATGCTCCACACCCAGTTCCCCTATTGTTAACGTCTTACATATGGTATATCTGTCACAACCAATGAACCGATGTTGATGCTTGTCATTAACTAAAGGCTATACATTATTTAGATTTCCTTGATTTTTATCTAGCGTTCTTTTTGTGTTGAGGATTTCATCCAGAATACCACATTACATTAAGTTGTTATGTCACCTTAGGCTGTGACAGGTTCTCAGACTTTCCTTGTATTTGGTGACCTTGGCAGTTTTGAGAAGTCCTGATGAACTATTTTGTAGACTGTTCCTCAATTGGGGTTTGTCTGATGTTTTTCTCATAGTTTGACTAGGGTTATAGGTTTTCTGGAGGAAGACCACAGAGGTTAAAGTGCCGTTCTCATTGAATCATATCAAGGGTACATACTATCAACTTGACTTATTACTGTTGTTGTTAACCTTGATCATCTGGCTGAGGTAGCATTCACCAGGTTTCTCCATGGCAAAGTTACTCTTTTCCCCACTTTCTGTACTGTGCTCTTTTAAAAGAAGTCACTTCAGGCTCCAGGCTCACTGTAGCCTTGAACTCCTAGGCTCAAGTAATCCTCCTGCCTTGGCCTCCCCTAGCTAGGACTTCAGGCTCATGCCACCATACCTGGGTAATTTTATTTTTTTAATTTTATGTAGAGACAGGGGTCTTCCTATGTTGCTTAGGCTGGTCTCGAACTCCTGGCCTCAAGGGATCCCCCTGCCTTGGCCTCCCAAAGTGCTGAGATTACAGACATGAGCTTCATTCATCACATGATTTTTAAAAGAAATTTCCTTAAATAAAAAACTCTTCTATTTCATTTACAATTTAATTCAATTTGTAAAAATATTATTTACCCCATAGTTTTCAGGTATATTTAGTTTATAAACAATAGATTAACATACAATTTCTAAGTTGTGTGTCTGTGTTTTAAATAGTAATTTTTAACTCCACAAAGACTCATGCAAGATTATTAAAACTAATATTTTACTTGAATTATTTACATAGCAGTCATCATAAGTGTATTAGCTCCAGATAATATACACTGTCTGCTGTGTCTTCACTAGCTCTGAATTGTTAGACAGAAATATGGAGAAATTGGCCTGTTTTTGAGATTTGATTTGGGGAACTAGAAATGCTGAGTTTCTCCTTTTATACCTGAAAAGTATTAGGTTATTAACTATGAAATGTCCAGTTTCCTTAAGTACTAAGTTTGACAGTTGATATCTCTGACATTTCATTTTGACAATTCTTACTTTATTTTTATTGTGAAGGTATTAATACATCCTCAGTCTTTCAAACGCATGTTTTGGCTTGTGATTATCTGTCAAATTTTTTTAAGAGCAATTTTTGTGAAACCATGGATAAGTAAAAATTCATGTTATTTTCGAATATGAGTTCTATCGTGGAACCAATGTAGTGCAGACAGCTCAAAATATCAACGAAGTGTTTGGGAAGGATATGGCTAATGAATGCACAACACATTGATAGTTTGAGAAGTTCCCTTCTGGTGATTTTAACCTTGAAAATGAGCCATGTGGGAGACCTGAGACCAGGGTGAATAATGATGAGCTGAAAGCTGTAGTGGAAGCAAATCCATCTTAAATTTTGCATGAATTAGCAGCAAGGTTTGATATTACTATTCCAGCAATATTGGACCATTTGAAACAAATAGTCAAGGTAAAGAAGCTGGATAGGTGGTTTCTGCATGAATTACACCACTGTCAGAAGAGAAATCATCTGGAAGCTTGCCTTTCTTTGCTGTCACGACATAAAGGCAAACCATTTCTATACCATATTGTTACATGTGATGAAAAATGGATTCTTTTTGACAATTGCAAGCATTAGGCCCAATGGTTGGATAAAGATGAAGTGCCAAAACACAGTCCAAAACTGAATATACTCATCAAAAAAAGCGAATGGTGTCTGTTTTGTGGTCCAATGCTGGTATTATCCACTACAGCTTCATGAAACCTGGTCAGTCCATTACAGCAGTGTTTACTGCAACCAACTGGACAAAATGATGAGGATGCTTGCGATTAAGCAGCTTAGATTGATCAATACAGACAGGCCAATCCTCTTGCAAGAAAACGCTTGAGCATATGTAACACCAACAATGCTGCTCAAACTGCAGGGGTTGGACTTGGAAACTCTGTCATCTGCTGTATTCACCAGACCTTGCAACAACTGACTACCACTTCTTCCAGGCTTTGGACCACTTCTTGCAAGGAAAAATATTCAATTCTCTACAAGCTGTGGAAAATCCCTTTCATGATTTCATCACCACTCACTGTCCAGGCTTGTTTGCTGCTGGCATAAACAAGCTACCATTAAAATAGCAACACTGTATAGATAGTGTAGGCAATTAATTGTATTGCTTCTTGTTTGGGATGTAATGAGCTACACTTTTTACTTGAAATAAGACATCTCATATGTAATGACCTATTAAATTGAGCCCATTTTGGAGATAAGAGCTATTTCTAATGTAAAAAATTGATGTAGGCCGGGCACAGTGGCTCATGCCTGTAATATTAGCACTCTGGGAGGACGAGGCGGGAGGATTGCTTGAGTTCAGGAGTTCGAGACCAGCTTGAGCAAGAGCGAGACCCCGTGTCTACAAAAAATAGAAAAATTAGCTGGGCATGGTGGTGTGCACCTGTAGTCCCAGCTACTTGGGAGGATGAAGCAGGAGGATCATTTGAGCCCAGGAATGTGAGGTTGCAGTGAGCTATGATCATACCCCTGCACCCTATCCCAGGCAACAGAGAGAGACCCTGTCTCAGAAAAAAAGAAAAAGATTGATGTGTAGGTATTAGTAGCACAAACCCAATTAATATAAGATTTGTTCAGGCATGTCCCTATGGGGAATCAAAACATTGTGATTGTCACCTGTGATCTATGATTCAGATACCTGTCTTATGCAATGAGTAAGACTTGCTATACCACTTGGTATGTAAATGCAGTAATATTTCTCTTATTTTTCCATTCAATTCATTACAAATCAACTTACCTTTATTCACTAAAACTAGACTATTTTACCTTTTCAAAGCCTCTTTATGTCCTCTACCTGAATAGTCCAATAATTCAGTCCAAAGCAGGGCACTTCTGTTTTCCAGAGAGGAGATAGAGAGATTTGAGTCTATCAGCATGCTTGCTGTGGTAGCTACCATAGTGTTTTGTTACTGAATTCCAGATCCTGGATCCTTTATTTAGCACCTTTTGTGCTCAGATATTCTTTGAGCACCTTCTGTGTACTGAACACTGGGCTATGCACCAGGAATATAGCAGGGAACACACTAGACATGGCTCTGTCCTCATGAGGCTTTCCCGATATCATGTTAAATGATATGTCCTTACTAGACCAGATGCACAAACCAGCTTAGGGAGGTGTTCTATGGTTGGGCGCACAATTGCAGCTCCCCTGAGTCACATATGGGCTTAGACACTCTATCCTAAATGGCAGAGTCTTGAGAGTTTTGACTCTCAGCCACACATTGAAGAAAGAATCCTCCTGTATGCCCAAACCCTGAATCCCTAGTGTCAAGCCTGAGTGATCAACTAAGAATACTACTGTTCTTTAGGCGAGTTTCCTTTTTGTGGCAATTGGTGCCTGCCAGCAGACCATGAGGGATCAGGTTTCCCTGTCTCCAACTTGAGCAGCTCAGATTAGAGTGTTGGTCCCTCTTTCCCAGAAAGCTCTGACCTGCTTATGCAAATTACATATTTCATCCGCAGAATTTTCATAGATCAGTGGAAGAAACTGCTGCTAAGCCATAAAAGGGAGAGGGACATCTTATTGTGACCTTTGTATTTATGTAGCAAATGGAAACCACTCAAGGAAGCTTTTACAGAACAACTGAGACTAGTTTATCACCATCCCAAGGTGACTCCCTGTCTCTGCCTAGAGAAAAAAAAAGAGGCTGAGATAACTGAAACGGTAACTTGCCATCATTGTTGGGGAGAGGAGGAGGGTTAAAACTCTGCTCAACTCCAGTGAAATCCTATTTATAGACCTTATTTTCTAATTAACATTGTGATTTTTTTAAAACTAGAGCAACGCAGAGCAGAGTAATGCTCTTGGGCAGGGGAGAGCAGTAATTTTCCACAAAAGCAAAAATATACGTGTGTGTGTGTTTTCAAGAACATACATGCACATGCTGTGTATGTATATATATTGTGTAGGGTGTTATACATATAAAATATTTCATATATTTATGCTGCTGTATGTATGTTATAGGAAACTTTAGTTGTCTACTGCTTTGTTAGCCCATAAAGTCTAGAAGTGGGCATTTCTGATGTCTCCCGTATAAATCTTCAAGTCACTAACCAGAACTGCCGATGAAATTAAACAGTACAAATAAGGTAGGCTTGCTGGAGAGCTGCTTGCTAGAGTATATCATATGGGTCAATGAAGTGGTTGGGATTTAGCTACCAGACAAAATTCTCAGTTGGATTCCAGGATCAATCACTTAATAGGTTCAGCTCTGGGCAAATTGTTTAATCTCTCTGAGCCTTGGTTTTCCCTTTTGTACTATGTTGGGGAGAGGGTAACTTTTCAGGGTTACTGTGAGGACTAAATAGAACATTTCTGGTATATAGGTTGTGTTCACAACAAAAGAGCAATTATTTTTGCAGTTTGGAGAAAGAAGTTAGTTCTCTGCTTCATAAGATTTTTGCAAACTAATATAATAGATCTGAAGCTGCTAATTGCCCCCAATATCCATTCTCTCTTCTTCCTCTAATAATAAAACAACAAGAATTTTAGCTGGGCATGTGGCCACTAGCTAAGAACTATATTTCCTTTTTCTCTTGAAGTTGGGTGGTCATGTGGCTAATTGGCTGGCCAGTGGCATGTGAGGGGAGGTGCTACATGCAACCTCTGGGTCACGCACTTAAAACAGCATTTCCAGTCGGGCGTGGTGGCTCATGCCTGTAATCCTAGCACTTTGGGAGGCTGAGGCGGGAGGATCGCTCAAGGTCAGGAGTTCAAAACCAGCCTGAGCAAGAGCGAGACCCTGTCTCTACTAAAAAAAATAGAAAGAAATTAATTGGTCAACTAAAAATATATAGAAAAAATTAGCCGGGCATGGTGGCGCATGCCTGTAGTCCCAGCTACTCGGGAGGCTGAGGCAGAAGGATCGCTTGAGCCCAGGAATTTGAGGTTGCTGTGAGCTAGGCTGACACCACGGCACTCTAGCCCGGGTAACAGAGTGAGACTCTGTCTCAAAAAATAAATAAATAAAACAGCATTTCCTCCTCCATTCCCACTCTACTCATCCTCCTTGTTGTGGGTTGAATTGTGTCCCCCAAATTCACATGTTGAAGTCCTAACCCCCAGTACCTCAGGGCATGACTTTATTTGGAAATAGAGTTGTTGCAGATGTAATTAGTTAAACTAAAATGAGGACATTAGGGTAGACTCAATCCAGTATGACTGATACCCTTATAGAAGGAGAAAATTTGGACATAGAAAAGACAACGTGAGGAGACACTGGGAGAAGACAGCCATCAGCTATCTATAAGCCAAGGACAGAGGCATGGGACAGATCCTTCTCTCACAACCCTCAGAAAGAACCAAACCTGCTGACACCTTGATTTCAGACTTCTAGACTCTAAAACTGCGAGACAATAAATTTATGTTGTTTAAGCCACCCAGTTTGTGGTACTTTATTATGACAACCCTAGGAAACTCATATAGCAAGTAAGCCAAGAAGACAGGAGGGAGGCAGAGAGAGCCAGTAAGACAAAGTCACAGTCTTTTATAGTTCATAAAAGAACTGGCATCCCCTCACCTTTGCTGTATTTTATTCTGTAGAAGCAAATCACTAGGTTCAGCCCACACTCAAAGGGAGGGAATTGTATAAGGTTATGAATACTAGAAAGCAGGGATCACTGGAAGCCATTGTAGAAGGTTGCCTACTAGACTCATATTATTTCATTAATTTCCAGAATGCCTAAAGCTGATTTTAAAAACCAAATCAGACAAAGAGTGGAAACAAATTGAGAAAATACAATCTTAAAAAAAACAAAAGAGGCTAGGTGCGATGGTTCATGCCTGTAATCCTAGCACTCTGGGAGGCTGAAGTGGGAGGATCACTCAAGGTCAGGAGTTCGAGACCAGCCTGAGCAAGAGCGAGACCTCATCTCTACTAAAAAAATTAGAAAGCAATTAGCTGGGCAACCAAAAATATATAGAAAAAATTAGCCGGGCATGGTGGCGCATGCCAGTAGTCCTAGCTACTCGGGAGGCTGAGGCAGAAGGATTGCTTAAGACCAGAAGTTTGAGGTTGCTGTGAGCTAGGCTGGTGCCATGGCACTCTAGCCCAAGCAACAGAGCAAGACTCTGTCTAAAAAAATAATTTATTTATTTATTTATTTATTTATTTATTTATTTATTGTTGTTTTAAACCACTAAGTTTTAAGGTGGTGAGTTAAACAGCAACAGATAACTAAAATACCAGTTAATGAACACATGGCATGTATCTAGTGCCTACTACATGCTAGGCTCCTACTACTTTGTCACATATGATATCACTTAATTCTCTCAACATCTTGTGAATTCATGACTATGCACACCAGTGCTGGTCTCCCTTTCTCTCTCTCTCTCTCTCTCTCTCTCTCTCTTTATTTTAAATAGAGATGGGATCTCACTCTGTCACCCAGGCTGGAGTACAGTGGCATGATTATGGTCTCTTGGTGGTTGGCATGATACACCCAGGGAATAGAATGATATTGCAGATACCTAAATTTTGTTATTCCTACTTCTTCTGAATTTCTTCAAATGCTTATATATTCAAGAAGTTATGGCACCTGGGTTATAATCAGAAGGCTGCTGCCAATATATCATGTTCCTAGCAGTCAAATCATGAGCTCCCTTCTCTTTCTTGGTTATGTTGCAATGGGCCACTGGGCCAGCCTAAGCACCCTCCTCAGACGGTCTGATTTTCTATGCATAAAACATGAATCCCATGTGATATGGGAGTTATTTTCTTTTTCTCTCTCTCTCTCTTATCCTTTTCCTCCTTTTCTCTTTTCTGTTTAACTTTCAAAGCTTAATATACACACAGAAGAGAAACATATTATAAATTATAGCTTGGGCTGGGCACAGTGGCTCATGCTTGTAATCTCAGCACTTTGGGAGGCTAAAACAAAAGGATTACTTGAGGCCAGGAATTTGGGACCAGCCTGGGCAACTGAGTGAGACCCCATCTCTACAAAAACTTTTTTAAAAAATTAGCTGGGCATGGTGGCATCCCTATAGTCCCAGCTACTTGAGAGGTTAAGGCAAGAGGATTGCTTGAGCTCGGGATTTTGAGGCTGTAGTAAGCTATGGTTGTGCCACTGCACACCAGCCTGGGTGAGAAAATAAGACCCTGTCTCTAAAAAAAATAAATTAAAGTAAAATAAATAAAGTATAAGTTATAGCTCAATGAATTTTCACAAAGTGAACACAGCCATATAACCACACCTATATCAAAAAATGGAACATTGTCAGCACCTCCAAAAGCCCCTCTCTTCCTTCATTCCTGTCACTGCCCTCTCCTCAGAATAACCATTATCTTGACTGACAACATAGCTTAGTTTTGCCTGGTTTTGTACTTTATGTTTATAGAATCATATAGAATGGTTGATTTCAGCCTCCAAAATTGCCCCCAATGATCTCTGACTTTTGGTATTCATGTCAATTGTGTGGTCTGCACTTCATTGTATCAGCATTGGTCTGTGTGACCTATAGATAACAGTGTAAGTGATGGTAAGTCACTTCCAAAGCTAGGTCATAAAAATACCAAAGCTTCCTCCTTGTTCTCTCTTGGATCCCCTTCACTGGGGGAAGCCAGATTGCTATGTCATGAGAATATTCAGACAGTTCATGGACAGACCCACATGGCAAGGAACTGAGACTGCCTGCTAAATACCATGTAAGCCATCTTAGAAGGGAATCCTCCCACCCTAGTCAAGGCTTCAGATGCCTGCAGCCCTGCCGACATTCTGATCGCAACCTCATGAGAGATCCTGAGCCAGAAACCCAAGTTAGCCACTCCCAAATTCCTCACCCACAGAAACTATGAGATAATATATGTCTATTGATTTAAGCCACTAAGTTTTAGGGGAGTTAGTTATATACCAATAGATAACTGTCTTGGTCCATTTATGGTGCTATAAAGGAATACCTGAGGCTGGGAAATTTATAAAGAGAAGAGATTTGGCTCACAATTCTGCCTCTGTGCAAGACACTTAAATCTCATTATTGAAGGTTTGTTTCCTGGTAGCATTGCTGATACCAAGTGCTATGTCATTCAGGGCTTATTTAGAAAAAACAAGAACTACACTAGGAATTGCAAACAGAGGGGATTGAATGCAGGGAGCTGATTATAAAAGTTTTAAAAGGGCTGAAAGAGCAAAACAGGAAGGATATGGAGCTCTAGTGCTGGAGCAGCAAAGGGGAGGAGGAGGCACTGCAGAGCTCAGTACTGCAAATCCTCCTGGCTCCAGGGCGGGTGTGGGTGGGGAGGACTGCACTTCTGCCGCTGCTGCTGGTGTTATCACTAACTAGGGCCACTGTTGCCAGAGCCACCCAAGCCTCTGTATTTGCTGCCAGAGCCACCAAAGGGCTGTGGAGCGGGTAGCCACCTAGTACAGCCAGAACCTCTTCCAGGAGTACAGAGGGGAATAAAAACAGCTTCTTCCCTGCTCCCACCTTTCAATCTTCCACTAGCACCTTCCATTGTCTGATGTTAACTGGAGCTGGTGGGCAAGGGGCTCTGGGAGGTGCAGTCAGCCAAGATCCAGCATCACACAATATGGCGCTCATGGGACAGAGAGCAAATGGCAAATGGACAAATGGCTTGCACAGTGGTTCAGCACGTGGACTTCAATGCAAATCAAAACAGAAACTTGGCTCTGTGGCCTTGAATGCATCATTTAAGACCAGCTTGAGCAAGAGCGAAACCCGGTCTCTACTAAAAATAGAAAAAATTAGCTGGGTGTGGTGGCTCATGCCTTTAGTCCCAGGTACTCTGGAGGCTGAGGCAGATGGATTGCTTGAGCCCAGGAGTGTGAGGTTGCTGTGAGCTAGGCTGAAGCCATGG
>VBSM01002608.1:226840-241123 GCA_008086735.1 Cheirogaleus medius
CTCCCAGAGTGCTAGGATTACAGGCGTGAGCCACCGCGCCCGGCCTAAATTTTTCTATTTAGAAAATAAAATCTAATGTTCATGAACTCTAAGTGACACAAGATGAAGTATACAAATTCACATAGAAGATTCTTACCAAAAATGTTAAACCTGAGTCTGATCATAAGAAAACAATCAGACAAACCCAGGATGTGAAACAGATTCTGGCCTAGACTAGAAAGGGGGGGAAAAAAAAAGCAGAGAGATTTTCTTAGATTGAAAGATACTAAAGAAATATAACAACTGATTGCAATATGTCAACCTTGATTGCTTACTGGAGTGAAAAAAACCATATAAAATGATCTGAAAATAGTTGGGGGAATTTGAATATTGACTATATATAAATGTGGTAAAATTGTTAATTTTTTAGGTATAAGACAATGTGATTATGTAGGAAAATGTCTTTATTCTTGGGGGATGCCACGTTATAAACCGAAAAGAAATTAAGAGTGAAGTGTCATGATGTTTGCAACTTATTTATTTTCAAATGATTTAGCAAAAATGTTATATATGTATATAAAATATTTTATAGATATGCACACAAAGAGAAAAGAGGGAGAGCAATGCAGCAAAATATTAACAATGATTATTCTAGATGAAAGATATACAGGTGTTCATTGTACCATTCTTTTAATTTCTCTATAGGTTTGGAAAACTTAATAATAAAAAAGTTGGAGAAATTATATCTACATGCTCCTCTTAAAATATTATATGAAGATAAGTATTATCTTTCCATTTCATTTTTCAGTTAAGTATATATTATGGGCTATATTTGCATACTATGCAATTGTTCATTTTTTAAGACCAATATTTTGTCTTGCCCTGTTGTCTGCCAATAAGGAAAATTGAGGTGATAAATTTATAACAAACCATGGCCAAGTTCACTGGAGGAATTGTCTTTGTAGATGCATTGATAAACTCTCTAATAAGGAGTTTTGTGGCCATATGTTCCATGTCTCCCCTGATGTGCTCTGTTATTGTTCCTCTTGTCCTGGGGTTTCTTCTTGTGGCAAAGGTTGCCTTTTCCATTTTTCTTGGCTGCTTGTGCTTTCATCCATTGTTTAATAGCATGATTATGTGGGCTGACACAGATTCTTCTGCGCTTTACATGAAGGCTGCACAGGAGGGAAGAAAACAAATCACTGATAGAAAATACAGATAAATAACAACTCAGTGACTTATAGGCAGCTCCCACTTTTGGACACTATATTCTTAGGGACTGAATCCTGAAGCTGAGCACCGCAAGTTTCGGTTTTGACTTTACTTACTCTGCTTCCTGTGGGTCCTCAGACATTGCAGAAAGTGTTAAAAGGAGGAGGGGCAGGCAGAGGAGAAGGAATTGGATGAAGAGGAAGAAGGGGAGAAACAATAATAAAAACCAAGTGAAAACAACTCTCTTCTCTGACCCCAAATTTCACCCAACAAAACCAATTCATCCTCACTGCCCATCTCAAAGACATCGTTTCCCATGAGGTTTTTCTGGATCCTCTCCGCTAAATGCCCTCTTCTCTTCCCTTTGAGTCTCCATGGTGAGGGTCACTCCATGGTGAGAGGTCACTCTTCAGGCATTTAGTTTACTCTGCCTTTTATTCGAGTACACTTGTCTCATCTCACCTACCGGAGTTATGCTCCTTGAGGGAGGAATAGTCTAGAAATGTGTTGAAAAGGCCTCATTCATAGTAGGAATTAAGCAACTCATTGTAGATGCAAAGTGAAAATTGTTCAAAATAAGGACAGTCTGGTTTTGTTTTCAACAAAACAATTAACTAAAATACTCCAGGCATTTGTTAACATTTTACTATAATATAGATCTATTCCATAGCTCAGAATTTGCTTTCATTTTCATTTTTCTATATGAAGTTTTCACACTGGGGTGGGAGAACCTCCAGGCAGCAGCCAATTTCTGTTAACTGGTAGAATTTCTTGTTACAAAAGATATTGTGACTTTTATTTTATTTTTGAGACAGAGTCTCACTCTGTTGCCCAGGCTAGAGTGCTGTGGCATCAGCCTGGCTCACAGCAACCTCAAACTCCTGGGCTCAAGCGTTCCTTCTGCCTCAGCCTCCCAAGTAGCTGGGACTACAGGCATGCACCACCATGGCCAGCTAATTTTTTCTATTTTTAGTAGAGACAGGGTCTCGCTCTTGCTCAGGCTGGTCTTGAAGTCCTGAGCTCAAACGATCTGCCCGCCTCGGCCTCTCAGAGTGCTAGGATTACAAGCGTGAGCCACCACTCCTGGCCTGGATAAAGAGTTTTCTAGGCAGGCAGAGCCCATTTTGTCTCTGCTGCATCCCCACCACATAAACCAGTGCTTGGCACATAATTGTTGATCCATAAATATTTGTTGAAGTCATTGAATGAATAAGGAGGTTTATGAGTGACTCGGGAGTTCAGGCATAAGCGATGTGCTCATTTATAGCCCAAAGAAAGGTGCACCAAATAGCTCGCTAGCATCACCTGGAGCCATAAGTGGTGTTCAAACAAGCTTGCATTGATACCCTCAATGCAATGGAGTTTTGAGAGAGCATCTTATGGTTAGTCCCAACATCCCTTTTGAATGACCTTGGAGGTGTATAGTGTTCTGAATCAAGAGACCTGGGTTCACATACCATTTCTGCCCTTCATTAGCTATATGACACCAGGTGAACTATGTAATCTCAGACATAGCTTTCTCCTGTGTGTAATGGGGAGCTAGTTTATGTCTTCTTCACAGCAATGTTGCCAGAACCCAGATTTGCTAAATACCAATGCAGTTCAGATGTTGGAGCCTCTGCAGAGATGTTCAATACATATAAATATAAAGCTTTCAATAACTGAGCCAGGGTAGGGTATAAGTGGGAGGGTCCACCATGAGCCAACATCCCAGAATCAAAAATAGAGAAAGGCATTTCTGATTCCATTGCAGATAACACTTATGACAAGTAGAGAACATTTCCACACTTGTTTTTGAACTTTATAATACACTCCTGATGAATTCAGACAGTAGAAATGACAGCAACCCATAGACTTGCCTGGAAAAAGTTACTGTTTAAGCCATGAAATATGTATGAGTCACCTTCTGTTTTGGGTTTTATTTTTTTCGCTCAGACTCTCCCTGGTTTTGCTTAGGAAAGTCGCGAACGCTTTCTGGTGGATGAGGGCATGCAGCCCTAACGACAGCAGAGCAGTGGGGGGAGCTAGACGGCTGGCGTGGGGCCCAGGACATCCTTGCACAGAGAGATTGTATATTTTCTCCAGGGAGCCTGGAGCCCAAATGACAAGATATTTACTCTCCTCTCCCTTGTTTGGACGATTATTTGTATGTTGTGTATCAAGTAAAGCCTTTCCAACCTATTGTTCTTTGGCCAGGGAGATAATATCTGTGTAAGTTTAGACCTCCCTGCTGAAGAGCACTCACATGACAGCAGCCAAGTCACAGTCCCCATCAGCTCTCTGGATGCGACATAAATTCACTCTTTCCAGCAGCCTTCTGGAAATGTGATGTGAAACCTCAGTGCAACAGCTGGAGGCAATGGGAAGTATGGCTAAAAGAAGAAAAGAAAGGAAATGTTATTATAAATCTTACAGTTTATACAACACTGGCATGGTTCTCATTTTGAAGATTTCGGCGAAACAGAATGTTAATCCACTCCAGCAAAGGGCAGACACTTACTGAGGGCTTTGGGAATGCAGACCTGGGGCAGGACATGACCTGTTGGACTAAAACTGTGTCTGTGAGAGATAAAATGTAAATTTAGGCAGAGACACAAAACAAGTGAAAGAGATTTAAAAAAAAAAAAAAAGCTGCAGACAGTGATGCTAGTTGGGTTGCAGACTGATCAAAGATGAAAGGAGTGAGGCCAACAGAGTGTCCCTCACAGTTTGAAAGAAAGCAATCACATGGGCCCCTGCAGCAGGTTTGAAAGTTTCCCCACAGAAAGGACTCGGCTGGATCAAGAAGAATTTGGATAGGTGGAGAGAAATGGAGAACACTTGTCCAGACTCAGGGAAGTGCCTGGCACATTTAGTGCATAGAGAAAAATAGGACACTTTGGGAGGTAATAGGAGACATGGTTCAAAAGATAGACTGAGATTACACCACTGAAGCCTTGAATGTTATTCTAAGGAAGTTTAGCTTTTATGAAATAGGGACCACTAAAGACTTGAGATAGGAGAAGGGTTTTAGAAAAATTCATCTTGCAGTAATAAGCAAGATGGATTAAAGTGGGGAATGACCAAGACAGAAGGTCAAGTTAAGGATGAGTTTATGTTAAGGAGATAACGACAAAACAAATATAAAAGAAAATCCAATCTCCATATGAAAACATGTACATGCAAATTCCTACATGCTGTGAGCACACAGTGTTCTTGTGTGGAATGCTTTCCATTCCACCAAGTGGGTGCTGAATTTAAGAAAAAGAATGAAATTACAGCCAAGTGTGGCTGCAGATGGCAGCCTCATAATAACAGGCAGAAGTTAGCCCTTAAATCAAGAGTTAAAAGAAATTGTTAGCCCCTCTACAGTATAAGGACCTGCCCTTGGGCTAGGAGAAGATCTCTGTATCCATGCCTTGGCCACATGGAAATATTAGGCCTACTCACAGCTTTGGAATAGAAAAGGAGCTGAATATGAAATTGAAACTATCTATTGACTCACCAGATCTCTGGGCATCAAAACTTTTCATTATCATTCATTCATTCACTTATTCATTCAATTATTCAACAAATATTTATTGAGCAGTTAAAATGTTTCAGGTACAATGCTAGTCACTGGGGGATACAAAAAATAAAAAATAAAACAATATGTCCCTGTCCTCAAGGGGCTGTAGTAGAGGAGACAAATTTGGAACTAAATGCTCATAATACAACTCTATTGGCCCACCATAATTGTACTTCTGGAATTCTGACCTTCGAAAAGAATCACACGAGTCATAAGGACAGGTTCACAGTTGTTCACTATAGCAAAACATTAGAGACATCTATATGCCTACCAAAATAAGACAAAAGCTGTCACAAGAGACAAAAAAGGTCATTACATACCGATAAAGGGGTCAATTCCACAAGAAGATATAATAATTACATATATATGCACCCAACATCAGAGTACTTCAATATCTAAAGCAAACATTTAACAGACCTAAAGGGAGAAATAGATAGCGATACAAGTGCTGTCTCCTAGACAGCAGTCTCATTAGTCTCCTCAAATATTTCACTTTCAGTAATGAACAGATCATCCAGACAGAAAATTAATAAGGACACAACAGACTTGAACAACACTCTAGAGCAAATGGACCTTACAGACATGCAGAACATTTCACTCAACAGCAGCAGAATACACATTCTTTCTGAGTGCACATGGAACATTTTCCAGGATAGATCATATGTTAGGTCACAAAACAAGTCTTAACAAATTCAAGAAGACTGAAGTAATTCCAAGTATCTTCTATGAACACAATGGAATGAAACTAGAAATTACTAACAAAAGGAAAATGGGAAAACCCACAAGTGCATGAAAATTAAACAACACACTCTTAAATAACCATTGGGTCAAAAAAGAAATCAAAAGGGAAATTACAACATACCTCAAGACAAATGAAAACAAAAGTACAACATACCAAAACTTATGGCATGCAGCAAAAGCAGTACTAGGAGAGAAGTCTATGCATACATACATGGAGGAAAAGATATGGAAATATATATGCCCAAATTTATAAGCAGTGATACATCTAGAGGGGGAAAATTGTCAATTACTATACAATACTTGTAATTTTTTAAACCTCCAAAATTTCTTGGAAGGATACAGTGCTATGGAAATCCAACTCAGAAACATGGAAAATATAGAAATTGACTCCACTTAGGGAAGAAGGGTAAGCACCAGAGGACATGAAGTTTGCACTCAGTTTTAAAGGAGTCATAACTCACCTAATTGAGAAGGAGAATGGAACATAGCAAGCAGGAGGAACTACATAGTCAGAGCACTGAGGTAGAAGAGAACAGAATGCTTGTAAGGATTGTGTAGCTCACAGAATCTGAGGTCAAACTCATGGAACCTGGTATCTATTGGCCCACCATAATTGTACTTCTGGAATTCTGACCTTCAAAAAGGCTCACACAAGTCACAAGAATAGGTACACAGCTCTTGACTATAGCAAAACATTACAGACCGTCTAAATGTCTACCAAAATATGTTTAACCTGGCAAGATTCTTATCACCAGTGATGCAGGAGGTGATGGGCTGAGCACACAGGAAGTTCGGCAATGAAGAATGTAAACGGGATAGTATGGACTAGGAATGGTAAGATTCTGTTAAGATAACATCACTCCCTAGAGGTTCTCTCCTGCAACCTCCTAACTGTCAGAATATTTCTAGTTTGAAAGAATGATCAGCCACTCCCCTTGATTTCAACTGTGACTCCAGAGTTTTTATAGAGGTGAGATTTCATGGTGTCAATTAGGCTGAAAAAGAGGATTATGTGACACTTCCTCAGAATTTCCATAGTTTTTATTCAGATGACACTTTTACTTGGTTGTGGAGGCTAAAGCCCACCAGCAAAGACCACCCTGGTGCTACCACTGCATGAGGCCAGGAATATCATGGGAAATAACCTGCTTTGTTCCAGAATTGGAGTTCACACACACAGACCTGTCTGAGGGAGTAGGGGTTCTCCCAGAGGAAAATATGTGAAAATTATTGCAAATCAGAGAGAAGTCTTATAGAGTGGCCTTGAGAAAGCAGCAGAGTCCAGAGGTATGAAGGAGCAAGGATCTGAAGTGTACTGCAAAGCTTTACCTGATCTACCGTTAACTCCTTCCCTAACCCCCCTAGAGGTACCCATTTGCATTGGGAAGGACATGGCCCAACAGATCCACCTAAGAATTGCCTTTTTTTTTTTTTTTAGATAGAGTCTCATTCTGTTGCCCTGGCTAGAGTGCTGTGGCATCAGCCTAGCTCACAGCAACCTCAGACTCCTGGGCTCAAGCCATCCTCCTGCCTCAGCCTCCCAGGTAGCTGGGATTACAGGCACGTGCCACCAAACCTGGCTAATTTTTTCTATTTTTAGTTGTTTGGCTAATTTATTTCTATTTATAGTAGAGACAGGGTATCGCTCTTGCTCAGGCTGGTCTAGAACTCCTGAGCTCAAGCAATCCTCCCACCTCAGCCTCCCAGAGTGCTAGGATTACAGGCGTGAGCCACCGCGCCCAGCCTAGGAATTGCCTTTGAAAAGTGGTGAGATCAGCAGATGCATTCCCCTGCTGGCCTAAGAAGCAGGCAGTAAAGTCAGTCTTCTGGAGGAAGTGGGTGACCACCAGTGGGTATGGAGTAGACCCAGAGCAGCTGCCCAGCTGAGGCACCATAAAGCTACAGGTAGGGGCTCCAGTTATGAGAAAGAGACCTATCTCCCTACCCTATCAGACCACCTTCCCCTAGCCTCTTAGAGGGAAAGGACCCTTCTCTAGGACCCGCAATTTGAGAATTATCAAGAACATTTGTATTGGAGAATCCTAGGAAAACTTTGTAATTACTGCCAGGCAAGAAGATGGGAACTCAGATAGTAATTTCTATTAGTGAAGCTGAGACCATAGAGGTTCCATGGGTAGCATCTGATGTGTGTTTTCAGGGAATTGAAATCAGGATTTGAATCACATTTGAATCGGTTTGCTCTGACATTTTTGAGATTTTATCAACCTTTGCTCCATTAAAAGGATGACTTGCCTCTGAGTAGTAAAATAAAGTAGGGGGAAATATTTCTAACATAAGGCAGAATGTGTCATGGGCTATGTGATAAATAGAATTAGTGTTTGGAATACTTGAGAGGTAGAAGAAATAAATTATAACAGAGACTCAGGTACTTCTTTATCAAAGAGGCAGCATTTGAGCTGAAGACTTGAAAAATGAATAGAATTTGAATAGGACAGTAAACATAGAGGAAATAGTGGATGTAAAGATACAAATATGGAAAAAGACAGATTTATGCAAATTTAATTAGAATATAGAATTTACAAGTGCAAGCTGGAGAAGGATGACATAAAAAGTATTTTGGGACCAGATAACCTTATATTTTATATCAATAACACAAGTTCAGTAACCTCTTTCTACGGAAACTTTTAAAATCAACATATGTTCAAGCTTGAGACCCCAGTAAAAAAAATTAAAAATATAAAATCAATATATGTTAATTCACCTAAACTAAGACTTTTCTGTGGAAATGGATATGTGAATAGGTAAATGATGATTTTACTACTCTTCTTTTCTTCGGAAATATTTAAACACAGGGAAAAGTACCAAGAATAATAAAAACACCTAGATATCCATCACCCAATTTTTACTAATTTTAATGCTTTTTCATGTTTGCTTTCAGTCTTATTTTTAAGTAATCTATTTCTAATACTCTACTGTCACAAGCAAGGCTGCAATGAACATCCTAATGATAATGAGACAATATTTATTGAGTCCTTACTTGTGCCAGGCACAAGTGTAACTACCATATGTGAATCAATTAATTTAATCCTCGCCACAACCACATGCAGAAAGAACTGTATTAATCTTCATTTAACAGATGAGTAACTAATATACAGAAAACTTACATAACTTTCCTGAGATCAAAGGACCAAGAAATGGTGGGGCTGGGATTTGAATGCAGATATTCTGGCACTTTTTTAAACTTCTGACTATATTTGCTCTTCTACATGTCTCCTTGGGGCTTGCGTGAGAATTTCTCTAGGGCAGGAGTTCTTGAACTTTGAGGTGCATCAGAATCAAACCCCTCCTCAACCTTAGGTTTTTGATTCAGTATGTCTGCGTGAGGCTTGAACATTTGCATACCTAATAATTTCCTGATAATGCTAGTCCTGGAACACACTTAGAGAACTACTGTTTGAGGAAAATAGACTCATACGTGGAACTGTTAGATTGTAGGATGTATTTATTTTCAACTGTATTTGATACTGGCAAGTTGCTCTACAAAATGATTATATCCATTTACACTCATACCTGCAGTGGATGAGAGTTCCATTTCTGCACATCCTCAACATTTTATAATGTCACTTTAAAATTTTGCCAATCTGATGGGGTTGAAATGGAAAATCAATGTGGCTTAATTTGTGTCTCCCTATTGGTGAGCTATTGATCATTCAAATTTGCTCTTTGAATTGCCAAATCCTCTTTTGCCAGGTTTTTTCCTTATTTATTTATAAGAACTAATGCTTATATATCTGTTAATGCTTACTTAATAATATGTTGATTTCTCTTCTCTGTATTAGTACAGAAGGGACTTTTGCTGGTGAGATTGTTCTTTCCCTAATAGAACCACCCTGTCTCACTGATGTGTAGACACTCTAAATCTCCAAGTTTACACATACACATGGTTCTGTTCCTGGCTTTCTCTTCTGTTCCAAGCTTTATTTGTTGATCAATTCCATACTGTCTCAATTAAGATACTTTTAAATAAATCTTGATACATGATACAGTAAGTCCTCAAAATTATTCTTCAAAATTGTCTTGGCTGTTCTTGGCCTTTTACCCTTCATATACATTTTAGTGTCAGCTTGTTTAGTTCTGCAAAAGTTTTTGAAATTGTGATTTGAATTGCAATAAATTTATAACTAGCATCTGAAAAATACTGTTTTCCCATCCATAAGTATGGAATTATCTTTCTTGCTACTCAGATTTTTTTTGTCCAAGACCTTTATGAAGAAAATGATAAAATAATGTATATCTTAGATCTACTTTTAGATATCTTACAGGTCTTGTTGCATTGTGAATGGGCTTTTTAAAAAATACTTTTTTAATTAGTTAATTTTAATGTATAAGAATGCTATTGATTATTTTATGTTGATCTTTTTTTATCCAACAACCTTGCTTAATAGTTTGTAGTACTCTTTGATTTTCTAGGTAAATAAACATTTTTATCTCTTCCTTCTCAATTCCTGATTAAGAAATACTTTTGTTTTTAAATGTTATTAGTACTTTGCTAAATGCCTAGAACAGTGCCTAACCTATTGTAAGATCAATACATAATTTTTTATTACTATGATGGATTAATCTAATTTCTTCCTTGCCCTCCTGGGATAAACTATACTTTGTCATAATATATTAATTTTCATATGCTCTTTTATTTGATTTGCTATTTAGATTTTTGAATCTCTGTTCATAGCCTATACTTTTATCCCCTTGCATGTTTTGGGTATTAAGGTTATATTAATCTCAACAATGCCTTGGATAGCTTTCTCTTTCTGTTCTTTGAAAGAGTTTGTAGAAGATAAGGATTTTCTGTTCCTCCACATTTTGGTAAACCTTTAAAACTATCTCGGCCTGGTGTCTAAGGGAAAGATGTTTAAGTTGGATTTAATTTCTTAGATTTTTAAATTTAAGTATAAAATATAAATATAAAAATTAAATATAAATTTAAATATAAAAATTGAGTCAATTTTGATATATGCATTTTCTTTCTTTCTTCATTTTATTTTATGATTATCATTATGATTATTTTGGTATCTTATCGTTTTTGTTTTCTAGAGACAGGGTCTCGCTCTGTCGCCCAGGCTGGGGTGCAGTGGCACCATCATGACTCACTACAATCTCGATGTGATACATTCGTTTTCTAAGAAGTTGTTCATTTTCTCCACAATTTCTATTTTGTCACAAAGTTTCATAGCATTATCTTACTGTATCTGCAGTTATGACTCTTGTTTTAATTTTTATATAGCGTTTGAAGAGGGGGTTCCTGTGGAAAGTAACAGTTTAGACGTTTTGATCTAAGCACTAAGTAAATATGTTTATAAACTTACAAATATAATTTGCTTAGAAACCAAAAAGTACATTCAACTCATGAGTTAAAGAGGAAATCACAAAATACTTACTTTGGAAAACGGTAGTACTAACTATAATGTGTGGGATACAGTTAACTTTATCCTTAAAAGCACTTATTCAAAACACACACACACATACACACACACACATCATACAAAAAGTGTGTTCAACTCAAAAGCCCGTAAAAGGAAAATTAGAAGAAACAAACAGAAAAAGAGCAAAGCACGACGTCGTGGCGCTTTACGGCTGTCGCGCTACCCGTGGTCTTGGCGGCCGTGGGGCGGGAAAGGCTGGGAGTAGGAAACCAAGAGCGGGAACCGAAGCCGAAAGCCGAGCTCAAGGAAGAGAACAAGGAAGGAGAGCGCAGAGCGGCAGCAACAACGAACGGGTGGCGCTCGGCGTTTACCTGGGCGACATCCCGCCGCCTTTCCTGTCTTTTGCGCGGGCCAACCTGCTTGGCGCCACTGGCGAGGTGGGGCGATTTTTTCTCAGCCGGTGGACTGTTCATGTGGCCCAGCAGAGGCCCCGTGCGAAGGAGCGGCACAAGTATTACAAGGACTCCACGAATCGTAGGGTGGAGTCCCAGGACTAGCGTGTGACGGCCGGGCTGCCCCCACTCCCACAGCGCCCGCAAGCGTCAGACTTGCGGGAGCCGCAGGCATTCGCCCACCGGTATCCAGGGGTCGGGCTTCCGAGGCGAGGGTGACCGGCTGGGGCCGCCCTGGACCAGGTCTGGCCTACCGCGGCTGCCCCTCACGGAGTTGGCAGGGAAAAATTGTGTTGTGCACCTGTTCCTAGATCTCAGTCGTTTTTTTTTTTGTTTTGTTTTTATTTTTTGGTTGGTGTTTGTTTGTTTTTTGATCTAACAGTTTTTGATGCGGGTATGTTAAAATCTCCCACTATTATTGGGACTATGTCAGGTTTTTTCCTGCGACAACATATCACTTAGAGTTATGTTTTCAGATCACTTAGAGTTATGTTTTAGTCCACAGCCAGGATCAGAGTGAAGTATGAATCTCAGGTGCAGAATTTAAAGGAGTGCCTCAAAAAATCTCTGTAATCAAGAGAAGATTTGTATGCAAAACCGCAAAAAATCTATTGTGAACTAAAAATTTTAAGGCTTTTTAGTCAGCCGGTGGGGTGGGGGGTGAGCCTTATTTTAGTTCACACTATGACTAATAAAGTACTACGATTTTAAATAAAAACAATCTGACGCTGCATTTGTACGACTCGCTCACCTCACTTGCTTCCCCCGACGCGTGGCCCTGAGTATAGCTTTTTGGTGAAGTGATCTTTTTTATCTTTCAGTAAAATTCCTCTATAATAGCTTTTTGCTTATGTCATATTTTTCTGATTAACATTGCTACATTAACCTTCTTTTGGTTAATAATTTGTTACACTTATTTTTTTTGTTTTGTTTTAATCCTTTTTCATTGCCTTTATCGTTTGCTTGGAAAGAAGTTTTCTACATTTCCTCTATTAATATTTTTCTACTGAAAATTTAGGATGGGTTAGGTCAAGGAGGAGCTCCCTTGGGAAAATGTGTACACTGTCCAACACAAGGAGGCATGTTTCTTCTTGAGATGATTCCTGTGACAATATCTCATACAAATGTTTTTGATTTTGAATTGGTTGAGGAAATGTATTATTTTACTAAAGAAAGTGATTGCCATATCAGTAAAATTCCAGAAGCATTTATTGGGTGCCTACCTTGTATCAAAATATACAAAAATGAGTTAGTCATAGAACCTGCCCTCCAGGTGCCTACAATTAGCAGACATTTTTCTAATATCTCACTTGACCTCCCTGCTGCATTTGACACTGTTAACCATTCCTTCTTTGAAAATTTTGGTATCCCTGGTTTCCTAGTCTCTCCTAATGCTAATACTGAGAAATTACTCTCTTTGCCTATTGAATGCCTCCTTTGCTCTCTCCTCAGTAGTTAGCATTCTCAAAGTTCTGTCCCTAACCTACTGCTCTTTCCACACTTCTAATGTTTTAAATTATTACTACCCATGTTAGTAACTTCAAAATATCCATATTTGACGTCTACCCAAATATTCTGACATATATCCAACTGCTGTTGAACATGTACTTGTATATCCCATAGGCACTCCTAACTCAACAAATCCCCAACTGAAAACATCATCTCCTGCCACTTTAAATCTACTTTTCTTTTCCTTTTCTCATCTCATTTATTATTTAATCACCATGTACTGTTACCCAAGCCATAAACCCATGTGTTATTCCATCTTGCTCCTGTACTTCCCACAGCCAGTCACAAACTCCTGTAAATTTTATTTCCTTAACACTTCTCAGGTCTGTTTCCTCTCATCCCTGTTACCACTCCTAGTTCAGGACCTCATTAATTGGTTTCTGGGCTACTGAGTCAGTTGTCTCCTTCCTTCCAATTTTGCCCTTTCCCCATTTGAATCTGTAATACTACAGTACCCTGTGCTTTCCTATATCTTAGTGTATAACATATATGAAATTAAGAGGCTATATGACTGACTGTAAGCTCCCACAGGGTATCTTTGTACCCGTACTACATAGCATAATGCCTACCATTAGTACTAAATATTTCTTGAACTGAACTAAGCACTGAAATTGTCTTACATTAATGTTTCATCTTATTATTATTTTTATTTTTAAAAAACACTTTTAAGTCTTGTAATGTCATTAAAATATTGCAAAGATGTGGAAACAACCCAAGGGCCCATCAGTACATGAGTGGATTAATAAAATGTGGTATATGTATACCATGGAATACTACTCAACTACAAAAACAATGGTGATCTAGCACCTCTTATATTATCCTGGATAAAGATTGAGCCCATCCTTCGAAGTGAGGTATCACAAGGATGGAAAAACATGCACCACATGTACTCGCTATCAAATTGGTACAAACTGACCAACACTAAAGTGTTCACATGGTAGTAATACTCATTGGGTGCCGGTCAGGTGGGGGTGTGTGGGGAAGTTAAATCCACAACTAATGGAAGCTGAACGCACTGTATAGGGGTGGGACACGCTTGTAACCCTGGCTTTGGCAGGGCAAATGCGTTACATGTAACCAAAATGTTTGTACCCCCATGAGATGCTGGAAAAAAATATATTTTTACTTTTTTTTATAAGATTCTCAGTTGTTGGTCAAAGTCTTCTGTCCCAATTTACCTAAAATTACATGGTGCTTTTCAGAAGCAACATCCCTCCACATTCAAGTAATTAGGGGTCAACTCAATATGATAAATCATTTGTCCATTATATGTAACATTTTCAAGATGTTATTAGTATCTGATTAAAAGCATTACTATTTGACTTATTGTTTATCATATTATTTCTGTTGATTCTGTTGGTTTCAGATTGTTGTCATTATTGTTCTCAGGTTTTGTTTGTTTGTTTTTATGACAGAGTCTCACTCTGTTGCCTGGGCTAGAGTGCCGTGGCGTCAGCCT
>VBSM01002608.1:241223-253750 GCA_008086735.1 Cheirogaleus medius
TGGTTGTTCCCACCCATTCAGTGGCCTGAGCAGTGGGAGCTGCAGACCAGTCTTTCGTGGCAGGCTGAGTGCTCCAGTCTTCAGTGGGGAATTGCTGAATAGGCACAGAGGGCACCTGCACGCCTTCAGACCAGTCTGCAACCTTGGGTTGAGTAGCAGTAAACTCAGGAGCTGGAACTGTCCATTCACCCTGAAATTCCTCTTTGGTCACAGCTTTCTCGGTGGCAGCTTGCTCGGCCTATTCCAAGTTTTAAGTGGATGGATGATTTGCCAGGAATGTGAACCCTTGTTTTGGTTGTGTTTGTGATCCAATTTGGCCACTAGAGGGCTCTAGAGATTTCCTAGTGCTCAAGATGTGCAGCATTGAAGCACTACACGTCAAATTTATGATACACAAATTAGATTCTGGGTTTTAAGGAAAGGATCCTACTAATGTAGAGAGGTGAATCAGCTTCCTCTCTTACTAGACTGTATTGTACATGATCTTGCTACTCAAAGTGTGGTTCCCAGGGCTGCAGCAATGGCATCACCTAGGAGCTTATTAGAAATGGTACTGTATATAGAACACAGCAAAATAGAAACAGAGTAAAGAAAGGTGCATGCCATTGGAGAAAGGATTTGCAGGGTAAAGATAAAAATGACGTGAAAGATTCACTCAGCTTCTGGCAGTGTCTCAAGAATATGAATCACAAAAAAGTGAGTAATCAACAATAATCAATAATAAGTTAGGGAATACTTTAAAATAACTAAAAGAGTGGAACTGGAATGTTCCTAACACAAAGAAAGGAGAATAAGTGCTCGAGGTAATGGATACTCCAATTAGCCCTGACTTGATTAATACACATTGTATGCCTGTATTAAAACATCACATATACCCTATAAATACATACAATTATTATATACCCTTAATTATTAAAATTTTTAAATTTAAAAAAGACAATGCAATTTAAGAAGGGCAATACTTAAACATAATATTAAGAATATGTTTGCTTAGGAACATATCTCTATTCTGGTGACCTCATGCCTTAATGTAGCCACATCAGCCTGTGGATGCCTACAAACAAAGGTGCCCATTGTTGACACTGAGTAGGCAGAAAGGAATCACCAATCCATGATCTATGAAAATGCTATTCCCAAATAAAATCCTCCCAGATATTTTTTGGAACCCTGGGATAATGTTTAGGGGAATGGAGAGTGGATGGGGGTTTTTCTTTATCTTACTATGAAGACATCTGGTTACTAGTACTTCCCACAGCATTGATACTAGAGTGGTCTAGTACTGAGAGACTCAGTAGCCCAGAAACCAATTAATGAGGTCCTGAACTAAGAGTGGTAACAGGGATGAGAGGAAACAGACCTGAGAAGTGTTAAGGAAATAAAATTTACAGGAGTTTGTGACTGGCTGTGGGAAGTACAGTCTTGAAGGGGTCTGGATTATTTGTGCCATAGAGACATCCCAAGAGGCCTTACAGCACAGTACTTAAGCATGTGGAGACAGATTACCAGGTTTAAGTCCTGGCTCTGCCATTGACTAGCTGGCCTTGGGTGAGTTACTTAATTCTCTGTCTCAATTCCTTTATCTGTAATATGAGGATGGTACTAACTAGCACCTGCCTCATAGGGTTGTTGTAAAGATTTGAATGAGTTCATACATTAAAGTGCTTAGAACAGGAGTGGTAAATAATAAGCACTCAATAAACGGAAACAAAAAAGACATCCAGAGGCCAATCTGCAACACATACCTGACCCAGAATAGGTATCCTGGTGTCCATTAAGTGTTTGTGGAATGTGCCACTTGTCTATTTCTCTTCAGCTTCAAACTCACCCTTAATTGCCTGTTGTATTAAATTGAAATGGGCTATTTCATTTTTTTTCCCTTGGCCAACTAGCACAATGTTAAACTTGTTTATAGTCTCTGGAGAGACATTGCAGGAAAAAGAGAGCTTTCCTTTCTGGCTCCAGTGTGCTCTCTGCAGGCTCCTGCAGGCCCAGCTCCTGCAGTGCTACAGCTTCTCCAGCACTGGGCTTCCAGGTTCTGTAGTGCATGGCAGCTAGCAGCACCCTTACAGGCAGTTTGTCGCAGAGTACCTCCCCCTAGTGAGACATCTCCCTGTGAAGAACTTCCTCCCACAAACTAGAGAGTGTTCTGCCAATACAGACCGGGGACTTTTCTGCCATTCAGTGAACCATGGCAGCGCATTCTCCAGCAAAGTCTGGATCTCCTAGGTAGGGTCGGGGTGTGAAACCTGTTCCTTGAGTGCTCTATTTTAACCTTAGGAATATCTGCTACTCTCACATTTTTTAGAATTCTCTTTCTTTATTCTAGCCTATCTCTTGTTGTAGTTAATAATTTGTTATATTAAACTGTCCCTGTTCTAATTGTCTGGTTTCTCTCTTGATAGGACCCTTATTCATAATGAATGAATAAGTGAAATGTTAACATTCTCAATTGTTCTGAGAAGTTTGTATGTTGTCTATAAGATGAATGATGCAGTTTTTTAAGAAATGACTATTTGTGCTGAACAAATATACTGTTATCAGTGATCAATCAAGTGAAAAAATGTAAGTAAAACAATATGTGGATCATGGTCCTATTTCTGTTTAAAAAATCTGTATAGATACATGTGAGTTCATATTTTTAAATGTATAGAGGAAATTTTGGAAGAATATACAGAACCCTCTGGAGAGGGGAGAAGGATTAAAGGGTTGGTGAAGAGGGACTTTCATTTTTTTATTTTATAAAAAATATACTGAGCGTTTGTTACTTTATAATCATAGGAATTAAATTCTTTAATTTTTGTGACTTTTTGGGTAATTTTAATTTTAAAAATTGGAAATAAAACCTTGTGGGAAGAAAGGGAAGGAAACTAACAATTATTTAGTACCTATTATATTCCAGACACTTTTCATACATTATCTCATTTAATCATAACTAGGTAAAATAGGCATTATTCTTCCTGTTTTACAGATAAGAAAACTGGGCTCGGAGAAATTAATCAATTTCTTAAGTTTATATGGTTAGAATTCTGTGTGGAGTCAAAAGCCTGCACTTTTCTCAGTATACCAGCATTTCTTAAACTGGGTTTCGTAGACCTGAGAGGAAGCCCGTATATGGGCTTTTAGAATCTATGAACTCAGTAGACAATTATTAATGTCAATGTATCATTTTAATGATAATCTTTAAATAGACATGTTCTGGATCTTCTTGGAGAACTATCTTAAAATAGCACTTTCAGACATTTGAATTTTGCTTTGTGTTTATGCTAGTGTTGTTACCAAGTCCAACACTACCTTAATTGTCCCAGGCCAATCAGAAAAGAACAGAGTGGAACTTTGTAATGCATTTACATTAATGAAGGGCCAAATTATATTAAATATCTGGGTCAGAAAGAAAAAGGTGGAAACAAACACTTCTCATTCTGTACATGGTAGTATATATACATTAAATTCAAACTCAAAATCTGTACCTCAGTGTCTTATTCATGTTTGGAATAGTGATTTTAATTTTGGCCAAAAATTACTGCATTACATTCATGTTGTTGTACTTAAATCTTCTTGGCTTTGTAGTTGTGTTTTTATTTACATTTAAGTTTATTTTGGCTTTATAATTGCAGAAGAGATGTATGCACAAGGGGTTTGTACCTGATTTTATGTTTATACATCAAGTAACATTAAAATAATTTAAAAGTCAACATTTGACAGTGAAAAAAATGTTTCCCTTTAAAGGGGACCACACATTACTCAAATTTGAGAAGATTGCTATTTTATCACACCACTTCTCTAGACATAGAAAAGGACATTTTTTTAAAAAACAAATCTTAACCACATTATAGATATGATATGATGACTGGCTTTTGGAACCAAAATCTAGAAGCTTAATCTAACAATGTTACAGAATTCAGGGAATGCAGGATGTAGTGTTTTAATTATAGGGCCCACTTGGAGAGAAACTGAAGGAAGGCGGATTCCTGGGCAAATCATTTCAGACCTCTCAGGGACCACTCCTGGTGGAATGGAGAGTTCTGACTGTGCAGACCAGCTTTCAAGCACAAATGTATGTTCTTGGTAACCCTCTCTAACCAGTGTCCTATGATTAAAACAAATAAAAGATAAAGTATTTTTAGGATGCAAGTGCCAAATCTCTAGAAAGTATCTGTGTGATTCAGTAACCATTCTACTCTGAGAAAGTAGGTTGTCAGCAGGAAGACAATTTGGGACCCAAATGGAGGAAAATCTCCCAACTTGCGTCTGCTGGGCACAAGTGGTCTTAATATATAGTAAAAATAGCCAGGCCCACAAAGCTCTAGTCTAGATTGTTGATTTAAATAGTCTGGCTCAGGGCCACTGAAACAGGATGATTGACATGTTTATGGACTCAATATTGAGTTCTGGGAGCCAGCAGCCATGTCAGCAGATGTGGAATGTGCCCTACCTTTAGAGAGAATAGAAGGCTTTTAATTATGGATAAAGTCACCTGCTTCCTGATTTATGCAGAACACTTTGGGAAAGCCAATTGTTGAGCCATCACATCAAGATAGCCACTTAAGACACCATTAATATAATGGAACAATTTTCTGCATGAAATAACAAAATGTATCTCCCCAAATCCCAAATTGGGACAGGCCATTTTCCCCTCCCCTCCCCCATCGTGCAACAACTGCCAAGGCCACCTATTCCCTTCTCTGCACTGCTGAGCATTCCCACCTCCCAGCCTCCCCACTTGGTCTTCCACCCCTCCCTGGAGACTGAATCACTTAGTGCTTCCTACAGAGCACCTGGCACACATGGACACTTGAATGGAAGTTTGCTAAGGAGAGCAGTGATGTTGTCCCTCTCAGTTCTACAACTGTTCTCAGGCCTACCCTCATGTATTTTTCACCCAACATCACTTGTTTTTACATGGCAGAGGATTGGAGCTTCTCAGACAAAATGTGATTTTCCTGTGGCCCAAAATGCTTTAGGTAAAGCATCAAGACTAAACCAAAAGGCTGCTGCTGGGTCTCTCAGATCCCTTTCTTTATTATCTTCACCAGCAGTACCTTTTGAGATACCTCTGAATTTTGCTGTCCAACCTTCTCACCAGGACTCAGTCCCATGTGAAGTTTTATCCTGGGTATGGCAGAGTCTCCCTTATGACCCTCTGCCCCTTGCACCTGCCCTTCCCTGACTCCTTTCCTATAGGACGGCAGCGGTGGCTGCTGCTGCTATGGGACAGCTGGAAATAGGTGAGGAAGCTGGAAGGTAGGCACACCTTTATTTCAAAGCTTTCTATAAACAATTCGAGATGGAGTTGCCAAAATTAGGGGTGAAGCCTTACTAGTTAGACCTTTGAGAAGCAGTAAAAGTGAGTCCTAAAATGTCAATGGTGAATTTTTCTAAAAAAATGTTACAGAAACATAAAATTACAAACTTTTGTCTTTATCTTGACAAAATAGATAGAAGTTAAAAGATTATCCAGATGTTTTCCTCTATTTATATAAGCCAGTATATTGGTACACTATACATATAAATGCCTACAGGAACCAGGCAGTTAATACAATACAGCAAACTTCAGAGGAGAAAGATAGAGGCTCATCTGCTTCAGCCAGTTCCTGCCACCATTGGCAACATGGCACCATTGCTGCCAGATCTGATTTTTTAAGAGACACTTTAAAATCCAGTTTGTATGTGTGTATATATGAGTATATGCATGTGAAGTCTTTTGATTTTAAATTGTTGGCTCAATATTTTAAAAGCAGACCAAACAAAACATATATCTCACCTCTACTCTGGACTTAGAGAATTTGTTCAGGGTGAAGGTTAAGAAAAGATGACAATGCAAAAGAGTCATTAGTCAAGTATTAAGTACTTGTATTTAGGGTTTCCCAAATACAGTAGCAGTGCTATTGTAGAATAGATTCCATCCAGTCCATATGCAGTCACAATCTCCATATACATGCTAGTAACTCACAATTTAAATTCTCTTCGGTATAATTTGTGTGGTTTAATCTTCATCCTGCTTCCCTTTTTGAAGATCAGACTGAAGTTACAGTTTTCAGTGTCCACAGAGCTGACTTTGCTCAGGAAATTTGCAGTTACTTAACCAAAACCCAGCTGGTCAAGTCTGTCTTTTCCTCCAGGAAAACACAGTGTTCAGTTTAGCAGGTTGGGGTGAGGGTGGAGACAAGATTAATAATAGGGGCTTTATCCAACCTCTAGATAGGGATTTTCTAAGATACGGTCATCAGAAAACGAAACAAAGTTCAAGGTTACACCTGTGCTCAAATTTGCACCTCATCCTCCAGGTGGCAAATTACTAATATTCCTGTTAAAATGAGGTTTCTTCCTGAAATTTCTTGGAGATCTAGTGTTAAAACCTATGCTGTACTCTTGTAGACAATCAGAAATCAATTGGAAATTCCTACCTGAAGAGATAGAGATTCCTGCCCCACCTCACTCGTTCCAGCACCAATTTAGGAGGTCCCCCTTCCACTGGAGGCCTAAGTGGCCAGCGCCCCAACTCACCTTCCGAGGTGTGTAGGGCCACACAGACAGCCAAGGCCATGACAGTGAGTCCTGTCTGCTGCATTCCTGCCTACCCCACTGCCTCTGACAGCACCGCAGGTGAAGCTGTACAATCAGGAAATGAGGCTAAAGGTGTTCTTGGGTGCAGAGAAAGAGCGTGGAGGAAAAGTAAGCCAGGTAGCCCCGCCCTGGAAAGGGCTCAGGGTATCATTTCTCATGTTTCTTTCCTTAAGATCAGGCTCCTGCCTGACTTGTCAAGCTCCCAGCTTGTGTTCACATTGCCTGAGGGTCAGAGGACGTAGGAAGTGTAAGTGGTGATCTGGCAGCTGTCGAGGTCGTAGTGAGTTGGAGGTGTGTAACAGAATAATTTGGGAATCATTAAAGAAAATCAATCTACATGAATCTTCCCCCATGCCCCCGACATATAAACCAGAATTCTGGGGTAATGGATCAGTACTTTTATAAAAAGTACCAACAGGGTTCGGTGACTCATGCCTGTAATCCTAGCACTTTGGGAGGCCAAGGTGGGAGGATCACTTGAACCCAGGAGCTAGAGACCAGCCTGAGCAACACAGCAAGACCCCCTCTCTACAGAAAATAGAAAAATTAGCCAGGCGTGGTGGTGGGCTCCTGTAGTCCCAGCTACTGGGGAGGCTGAGGCAAGAGGATTGTTTGAGCCCAGGAGTTTGAGGCTGCAGCCATCTATGATGATGCCACTGCACTCTAGCCTGGGCAACAGAACGAGATCCTGTCTCCAAAAAAATTAGAGTTCCATAGGTGATTCTGATGAACATTTCTGGTGAGAACCTCTGCATAAAGGAATCAGAGTTTTTATGCAGCTTATGGAAACCCTGAGTTTCTGGGGACAAGGGTGACAAGTCATAAAAAAATTATTATCTGTGTGGAAAGATATGGAAAAATTTGACCTCATTCTGGTCTTGGTTCACAGCCAAATTGTTTCCAGTGAAAGCTTTTTAGTTTACTTAGGAAAAAGGTAAGACAGGAGGAGGGGCAGTGCCTTGTAGAAAAGAGCATCAGAGCAGGCGTGAGGGGGCATGAGCTCCAGTACAGCTTTGCTGCCAATTAGCTTTGTGAATAAACCACTGGGTACGGTGTAGATCACTGGATTCTAATCCTGCCTCCTCTACTGACTAGTTGAACAACCTCAGAAAATGTACTTAAGTTTTCTGTAAATAACGAATCAGACTGGATGACCTCCAAAGTTGTGCCATGCTTCTTCTAGAACTGTGCTGCCCTGTGCGGTAGCCACATGTTCAAATTCAGATGTACTATGGGCATAAAATAAACACTGAATTTCAAAGAAAAATAATATGTTTTGCTATTTTGCTAATAATTTTTATATTGATTACATGTTATTGATTATACAGTAATATTTTGGACATATTGGGTTAAGTAAAATGTATTATTAAAATTAATTTCACCTATTTCATTGTATGTTTTTAAATCAGTGCTATAGTTTGAATGTTTTTGTGCCCTCTAAAACTCATGTTGAAACTTAATCCCCAATGCAGTAGTGTTGGAAGATTGGGTCTAGTGTTTAGGTCCTGATGACTCCACCGTTGTAAACAGATGAATGTTGCTGTAGAAAAGGCTTGTGGGAGTGGGTTGGGTCTCTTCTGCTTTTCTGCCAGGTGAGGATACAATGCTCCTTCTCTCCAAAACATGCAGCAATGAGGTGTTTTCTTGGAATCAGAGACCGAACTTTCTGGTGCCTTGATCTTGGACTTTCCAGCCCCCAGAACTGTGAGAGAATAAATTTCTGTTCTTTATAAATTACCCAGTCTCAGGTACTCTGTTATAGCAGCACAAAACAGACTGAGACAAGTATATGTGTAATTTAAACTCAGAATATTTTAAATTACTACATCACATATTTGCTTGGGTATTGCTGCTTTAGGACAAGAGCCCAGGGTCTGAATTGTCCCCAGGTGTCGAGTTGTGGTCTTTAACCAAGCTCCAATTCACTATCAAGAACTAGAGTTATAATAAAGTAAGGAATGGGAGCTTTGGAGGGCAATGGGCCAGCAAAGATGGTGACCTCCAAAATGAGAAGACCCAGTCACCCAGCGCAGCAAGTCTAGCCTCTGCCACTAATCAAAGGGACCCTGCTACGGGTCTTGGTAAAAGAGCACAGAGAACCTGTGGAGGTGACTGTCAAAGACCTGTGAAATTGTGGGCACCAGCCATAACCACAGCAGCCTCTCTGGATGAAAGCAGAATGCTCTGAAGGTAAAAGTCAGAGAAGCTGCACAAAAATTATAGTCTGAAACAGTCATGAAGATTTCCAAAAACAACACATGTCCAAACATTCACCAGCCTGCCAAGTGCCTGAAATTCCCACTCTTAAGAGTCCCTCCTGAGGATGACTTTCCTACACTAGAAAATAACTTCTGTTCAGATGAAATGAAGGGTGACTATTGGGTAATAGGAGTGATTTTTAATTCAACAGGACAAAATTTATGCAGAATTTTTAGGGCACTGACAAGGAAGGCTGGGCTCAATTTGGATGAGCTTGCAACTAGACAGGCCCTGTGTACTCAACTCATGTACCTCTTACTTGCTGCTGTATTTGATGGGCTAGCTTCTCTTTCGCTGTGTGCATGTTTCTTCTGCCAGGAAATGCTACCATAGCCCTGCATAGGCATGGAATCCAGGGACTTGGAGAGCAAAGGTGCTTCTCCTTGTGTTATTAGCATTTTCCTCCTACTTCACACTCTTTCCTGGGGGCACTGGAATGGGATGGCGGATTGCATTGTGGTTATTGGAAGACAGCTGTTATAACATGCAGAACCAAAAACATTAAAGCACTTGTGAAATTACCACCATCAGAATCACAACTTGGGGCAGGGTGTTATGTCACTCTGGTGCTAAAAAGCAAACCTGACATTCACCAGCAGGAACCCATAAACCACTGAAAAACCCTATGTCACATCATTTTGTACTAAGACATGAATGAGAAGGACACTGGATAGATCTGTTTTGATTGGGGTGAGGGATTTTTGTCTGGAGAGAACATAGTGCAAGTTATGATTATGGGGTATGTGTGTCTGTGCTTGAGAGGGGTGCTCACTAGACAGACAGGGACCACCATAAACTAGGAAGGAGCCCCAAAGGGAATTCAGAAGAATAACTTTGATTACTTAAATATTTTTATCTGGGGTTGGGGATTCTACAAAACCAAATGAGAAGGAGATTGGGAAATGTGTGCCATTAGGTCCCAGGGCATAGCTGGAGGGCAGAGCCATAGAATGAAACAGTTGACAACCTAAAACTACGCCTGGCTTTATGCTTTCTGTTATGAAATGACCCTGGCTAAGAATATCTGGATGCAACCTTTTAGGAAAAAAATTTTTTTTCTTTACCAGGAAGAATCAAATAGTTTTTACTTTTTAAAAAGGAGCAAAGTGCTCTTTAAGGCACAGCTTCAGTGTCACTCTGTGTGTCTCCCTGTCACCTATCCCTGCTTCCCCACCCTCTGCTAGGTGATCCTCTGCTCTCACAACCTTCCAGGCTGGGTCTTGAAAGCAGGAAACCCCTCCAGTTAGCTTTGCTTCCCTCATGTGCAGCTTAGGCCCAACACACAGAGGTTCTGTATTCATGTGTGTGAAAGGAATGCCTGTCGAATCATTGTTATTGTATCACCACCTTATGTTTTTAGAAACTTTTGTTCTGAGTAAAAAAAACTCTGTTCTTTATAAAATAATTATATAAACATTTATTTATATTAATATATAATTACATTTTAATAATATGTTATACAAAAATACAAAGTCATTTATAACCAAATACCCAATTTATATTATAAATCATTGCATAATCATTTATATAATATTATAATACTTCATTACCAAAAAAGCAATCAAATATTACTTCCCCTTTAACATTTAATTTTAAAAACATTTCAGGGTTTTAAAACTTGTTGGTAATTATATTTTATTTTTATAAAAATAGACAACACTTTCTGTTTTGTGACTTTTTTCCAGTTAATATTAATATATTAGGAATAATCCTCCATAGCTGTACTTATAGATTTGTATTGCTTTTTTCTTTCAGTGGTTTCATAGTACATAGTTTCAATACATGGTTTTGTCACAGTTTATTTACTTGATTCCCCTAATTGCTGGATATTTAGGTAGTTTGGTTGTGCCTCTTTTCTGATGTTTATTATTATTGTAGAAATGCTATGACAATCAGTCATATACCCTTTGTTTACTTGTCTCAAAGTTTTCTTAAATAAATTCTTAGAAATGGAACTTCTCACCCAGGATGGTGGCTCACACCTGTAATCCCAGCACTTTGGGAGGCCAAGGTGGGAGCATCACTTGAGGCCAGTTCAAGACCAGCCTGGGCAACACAGTGAGACCTCCATCTCTACAAAAAAGTAAAAAAAATAAAATCAGCCAGGTTCAGTGGTGTACGCCTGTAGTCCCAGCTACTTGGGAGGCTGAGGCAGGAATCCCTTGAGCCCAGGAATTCAAGGTTACAGTGAGCTATGATTGGACCACTGCCCTCCAGCCTGAGAAGAAATGGAACTTCTCAAAGGATACACCCATTTAAGTCACTTTTTAATATATATTGCCAAATTATCTCACAGTGTTATAAATACTATGCATGCCTCTCTCCTCTAATAGAGTGGGCCCAGTGAAGGCAGGATCTGTGTCTCATTCAGCATTATACCCCCAATGCCTAGCTTGGTGCTGAGCAAATAGTAGAGGCTTAGTGTCCGTTGAATCAATAATGAATTCAATAACTCAAATAAGCAGGCCTTTATGACATGAGCAAAATCTTGCCAATGTGGTCACAAAAGTTTACAATTGGTACTTTTGGCCTCTTCTGAGTATCTTGAGCCTAAATGGTAATACTATTTTAAATTTGCATTTCTCAGAAAGGATTTTCTATAAAAAACTGAAAATAAAAAGTTATACATTGGAGGAGGATTAGTTATAAAAATATATATCACCAGGGGACTTGTAGGTTTGAAACAAGGGCCAAGGGTAGTACAAGTGTGCGTGTGTGTGTCTGTGTGTGTGTGAGAGAGAGAGAGACGGAGAGAGAGATTTCAGAAATCTGTATTCTTAAGAAACGAGATAGAACATTTTCTAGCTGAGATGGCTTTTAGGAGAGCCAGGCTAGGGCTAGGTCCCTTTCAGTGCAGTGGTTCCAAGATTTATACTGTGTAATTAAATGTGTGATGGGGTTGGGCATCAGGTATGCCAAAATAAACAGAGAAGAAAGAATGCAGGACTAATTAGAAGGAACAAAGTTTGAACCTAGAGCCAAAGTAGGGAATTTCCCTTGCACTGAATTTCTTATTCCTGGTTAACACTGTAGTTTCCTTTCCCAGCTTAAATGTATAACCTTTTTTTTTTCTTTTTCCAGCATTCATGCTTTCTAGATATATGAATAATCCAAATTTATTCCAATATCAGCATTATCATTTTATTATAGGAACAGGAGTTAAGGTCAGTCAATAAATTGGGATGCATAGAGCAGAATGGTACCTCGAGCTACTTAAAATAAAAAGAACACCTCCAGGAGAATCTGAAAAAGGAGAGCACTGAGGGATGACAAGTTTTTCTGGATGTTAAGATATATTATAAATCTACTGTAACTAAAATAGTGTGTCACTGATGCATAAATCCAGAAGCTATAATGCTTGTGTCAATTTAATATATTGTAAAGTTAGCATTTCACATGAGGGGAAACTGGATTTTTCAATAAATGGTATTGAAACAACTGGTTAATTATGTGGAAAAGATAAAATTGAAGCTTTAAATTCTAGATGTATTAAATATTTAAAGTAAAGAATTAAAATATAAAACTACCCAAAGGAAATATAGAAGATAAGTTTTAGAGCAGGGAAGGTCTTTCTAAGCATAAAACAAGACTCAGAAGCCATAAAGAAAAGAGTGAAAAATCTGAACCTACAAAAAAGTGAAACCCCATAATGGAAAAATAAAACTCAGTAAAAGACAAATAGCAAAAATGTGTGTGTGATGGGG
>VBSM01002608.1:253850-271647 GCA_008086735.1 Cheirogaleus medius
AAAAAAAAAAGAAAAAAAAAGAGATCTTGGGTGTCATAATGAAGAGGTCAATGACTCAACATAAAAATAGGCTATGGATATGAACAAGTAGTTCACAGAAACAAAATGGGCTTATAAAAATTTTGTAAATGCTCACCATTACTTAAATTACTTAAACACTAATAAAAACAAATAAACATGAGATACATTTCCACCTGCCTAACTGGCAAAGATCAAAATGATTCATACTACATGCTGTTAGCAAGTATTCATTCATACTGATTAGTAAGAGTGCAAATTAATACAAATTCTTAGCAGGTAAATTTGTCAATACTTATTAATTTAAAATAAAGATATATTTTGACTTAAGAATTTCACTACTGGAATTTATGCTAGAGATGCGTATACATGTATACAAAGATGTAAGTATAAGAATCTTTTGGCCCAGCATGGTGGCTCATGCCTATAATCCCAGCTACTTGGGAAACTGAGGTGGGAGGATCTCTTGAGGCCCGGAGTTGGAGACCATCCTGGGTAACATAGGGAGACCTCCTTTTCTAAAAAATAAATTTTGAATTAGTTGGAGGTGGTGGGGCACACCTGTAGTCCCAGCTACTCGGGAGGCTGAGGCTGGAGGATTACTTGAGCCCAGGATTTTGAGGCTGCAGTGAGCTATGATTATGCCACTGCACTTCAGCCTGGGTAACAAAACAAGACTGTGTCTCTAAAAACAACAACAACAACAAAGAATCTGAATCTCATTGTACAATAAAATATTAAAAACAACCTGCATGTCTATCAGTAGCGTACTAGGAAAAAAATTATGGCACATCCACACAATGGACTACAATGCAACAAATAATGTATTATAAGGAAAGATCTCTGGTCTTTAAGTGAAGGAAACAAAGTGCAAAACAGTGGAAAATCTCTCTCTCTACTGTGTATATATGCAATTCACACATCCAACACATAGATGGATGCATACTTATATATGCATAGAAGATTTCTGTAGTGATGAAACACAAGTTCTTATTAGTGGTTGCCTCTGAGGAGGATGAAGGTCTGGGATGGTAGAAAGATTTCCTTTTGATTGTATATACTTTTTATGGTTTGAATTTTTACTACTTGTATTAGTTATGTATGGCCACATAACAAATTAGCACAAACTTAGTAGCTTAAAAGAACACCCATTTATCATAGTCTCCATGGGTCAGGAGTCAGGTATGGCTCAGTGAGTCCTCTACTCAGATCTCACAAGGCTGCAGAGTATTGGCCAGGACTGCAGTTTCATCTGAGGCCTGGGGTCCTTTCCAAGATCATGTGGTAGTTGGCATCACTCATTTTTTCACAACTGTTGAACTTAAGGCAGCTTGCTTCTTTAAGGCCAGCAGGACAGAGTCTCTGATCTCTAGATCATCTTTTAAAGAGCTGACGTCATTAGGTTAGCTCCACCCAGGATAATATCCTTTTGGTTCACTTAAAGTCAGCTTTAGTCAGCTACAAAATTCCTTTACCTTTGCCATATTCTATCAGTTAGAAGTGAATCACTGATTCCACCTGTACTCAAGGTGAGGGGGATAACACAATGGCATGGATACCAAGGAGTAGGAGTCACCAGGGCCTTCTAAGAATTCTGCCTACCACACCAATATTACCAATAATAACCACCGCCACAATAATATGTAATACTTACATAGAGCTTATTTTATAGTAGGCACTGTTTCAAACACTGCATGTATTAAGTCACTTAATGGTCAGAACACTCCTATGAAGTGGGTGCTCTTATTACCTCCATGGGAGGCATGAATTTAAGTAATTTGCCCATTGTCACAGAGCTTATAAGTGTTGGAGCTCACAATAGAACCCACATAGTCTACATAGAGAGCTCTGTGTTCCTTACTATACTATGTGGACACTTTTCAAATAAAATGGTAAAAAAAAATTTTTTAAGTTTTCCAGTTACTAAGGCTGTATAACAAGTATGCCAAATTTGTGGTTTAAACAACTATAGCATTTATTTTGCTTATGAATCTGTAATTTAAACAGGGGAAGGCTTGGCAGGGATGGCTCATGTCTGCCCATCAGCATCTGCTGGAGGGATTTGGAGGCTGGGAGCTGGAATCACCTGGAAGACTCACTCATTCCTGGGTCTGGCAGTTGATACTGGCTGTGAATTGGAGGCCTCAGTTCCTGTCCACATCGGCCTCTCCATGTGACTAGTTTGGCTTCCTCACAGCAAGGTGGCTGGGCTCCCAAGGCAAATATCCCATAAGTGAGAGAAAGCTCCAGGCAGAAACTATATTTTATGTCCTGTCTTGGAAATTATGCAGGTTCACTTCTGCATTGGATTAGTCAGGGCAGCCACAAAGTCCTACCCAGGTTGAAGGAGAGGGGAAATATACTTCACTCCTTGATGAAGAGTGGCAAAGTTCTGTAAGAGTGCAAGAACCTGAAATATTGCTGTCAATCTGTCACAAAAGGGTTGATTAATTTATTCCTCTATCTCAGAGCTAGCCTGTACTCAAACCAACCCAATAATTTGTCTTTTTCTTTAAAAGCATCAAGAAAAAGACCCCACAATCTTAAGTACTAAACCATCGAAGTATTATCCATCTTTCTTTTTCCTCTTTTAGTACTACTGAATCGCCTTTTCCCTTCCACTTACCTTCGGGTGCAGAACAAATGAAAATTTAAGCTCAGGTATTGGCTGCTGACTTTGAAACTGGATAATTATATTTTACTTATTTTGGCCAACACCCTAAGATTCTTCACGGAAGAATCCTGAGTTAGGAAGGTCTAGGACATTCAGCTCATCTTCTAAGAAAATAGGGAAGGAGAAATAGATATAGTCATTCAGTCATTCATTTAACAAAAATGTACTTAGTCCCCACCTTGCACTTGGCACGGCCCTATCCTACAGACAGAGACAGTGTCTCTGCTTTCAAGGTGACTTTCTGAAGCGGGGAAAATCAAGACAACCACTCTTACAAGTCTTCAGCTGGGTCTTTGTCTTATCTGGGATTGATACTACTGCTCAAGTCCTCAAACATAAGGCTGCCATTGCGTGAAAATGAATAATGCAGTTCCCAAACTGTGTGCCGAGGCACCCCAGGATGCTGAGACAAATTCATAGCGGTGCTGGAGGGTATTCTAAATTTTTCAGAGAAACACAGGGACCTATTGGATATCACACAACTAATATTAGGTTGTTCAAATCTAAGTGATAGACACTGTTTAGTGTCTATTTTGGCCTAGTGGTACAGTAAAAAAAATTACCGAGACATTAAGGGCACCAACTATAAGTCAAAAAAGTGTAGGAACCTTTAGAGTACCTACTGCATCTATCAATTTTCCTGATATTTCCTTGTTTTACTTCTAAGTGAACAAATACTGTTTGAGTTATTCTTTGGGACAAAGCCTTACCCCCTGGGCCTTCTGCAGGGACCGAGCCGGCAGAGGGCATCCCCACATGGACATCATTTCCAATCTCTCCCCCGCTACTACTCCCTCCCTGCAGCACCCCTGCTCCGGCTTCAGTGTTCCTTCACCCCAGGCCCTGGCACCTCTCTGTGGAAACAAGTCAATCCTATCAGTGCCATCAAGTGACTTGCAGAGTTTGCACCCCAGTCCTTTCCTCCTCTGCCCAGTTATCGCTACTCAGCAAAAGGTACTGGGTGAGGGAAACACTGTGAAGGACTTCCCCTCTGGGTTGTGGTTGGTTCAGCACCCCAAGATTAACTTCCTTTTGAACCTTTAGTGAGGTGAGAAAGTCCTATCCCTTTCACTAACATAACTTTGAACTAGTTTCTTATAAACTAATATCCTGTGGCTACCATATTAAGATAGTGTTTGCCTTGACTGAGCACACTACATTAACTGACAACAGGTGGTACACGTCCAAATGTCTTCTAATTACAAGGCTTCCCCCCTGGCTTTTGGAGGGGGTGGGGGTATGAAGTAGCTGAATAAGGACAGGATAGGAAAAGCATTTAGCTCTTCCCACCACATTACAATGTGATAACCACAAAACAGAAGGATACAGAAGATTGCACTGAAGTGGGAGCCCTAGCTCTACCTTGGAGGCCAGATTGAGAGGATACAAGATATTTTACAGATCAGGACACACTTGAGGTGAGTCTTGAAGGGAGAGTAACAGCTACCCAGAGACTTAGATGGGGAAGGAAAAGCCTTGCAGCAAGTAGCATGGGCACAGGCACAAAGGGGAGCCAGAGCATGTGCAGTTCTAGGCACTGCAACATCTTCCAGTGCTCCAGGCAAAGAGGCTGGACTTGATACAAAAAGACTACAATCAAGGGAACAGGGAATGCATCCCTGGTTTGCTCAAAGTAGAGGTGATTTTTTGCTTAGATATTTCCAGGATTTTATTTTTAGATTGTAAGTAGCCCAAATTCAGAGGCAACTACCACTGAATATGTACATAGGCTTCTTACTGCTGCTGTGCCTTTAACCTCTGAATCTCTGAAGTTCCTGCTAGGAAGGCCACATGGCTACACGATGCCAATTCAAATGTAGAAGCTCTTGGATTCAGCTCCCAGTTATCTACTGCCTCCAGGAAGAAAGGCAAACATGATCATGCCATCCTCAGGCTTAAACCTTTCTGTGCATTGCCTCAGGATAATTCCCACGTCCTTAACTGCTATACAGCACAAGGTTCTCCAGGGCCCAGGCCTGGTCAGCTTACTGCCTTCAACTGTTGTCACTCTCCCACCTCAAACACTCTGCGCCAGTGATGCTGAATTTCCTACAGTCCCACTGACCAGCTGCCACTCAAGGGTTTCGTAAATACTGTTCTCATCACCTTACCCACTTTCACCTGGAGACCTCCTGCTTTGCTGTAGTTCTCAGGGAGTGTCCCTGTCTGCCCTAGTGGGACCCCTGAGTCCCTGTGCTTGCCCTTATTGCAGCACTTACCACCCTGTACTGAAATGTCCTGTCTCCTGTACATCTCCCAACTAACCTCAGAGTTCTTTTAACACAGGGCCTGTTTTTTTACCATTAGAATATTCGTTGTTATTACAAGGCCTGCTACATTACAGGAACACATTAAACATATGTTCAGTTGCTGACTGAACCAGTGTTATGTGAGGGCAAGCATCGTATTCATTTTCATCTAAAGCAACTATGAATATTTAATTGACAAGACTTTTATGAATTTAAATTTTTTTTTCATGGAGAATAGAGAAAGGGTTGTGTAAAGATTCAGTAGTTCTGCATGGAGAAAATAGAGGAGAAATATTAATACAATCAAAGTGTTACTATCAAGGGAGGAGGGGAAGACATTATCCCAAGAACAAACTTAACCCTGTCAAGGCAAGTTGAGGCCATTTCCCCAGAATTTGAGGAGCCTCACCATTACTGGGACAATAAGCGGAGCTTATAGAGAATTAGAGAAGAAGGGAATCTTGCAAAGCATCTGGCCTATTCTTCATTGGCTCAAAAAGAATACGGAATACGTAACTTGTCCAAAGAAACCAATACTACAGCTTTGTCCAGTGCACAGTGATTTTAGAAAGTGGTCTCAGGAATGTAGAATGTTGTCCACCAGCTCATATTAAACAAAGCCAATGATTAAACTACAACTAAAAATACAGAAATAATCATGGTAGGCAGAATATAGTAATGGTCTCCAAAGATCTCCACATCCCAATCCCCAGAACCTGGCAAAAGTGGCTTTACAGATGTGATTAGAACCTTGAGATGAGGAGATGATTGTGGATTATCCAGGTGGGCCCAATTGAATCACATGGCTTCTCAAATCGGAAAATGCTTTCTGGCTGTGGTCAGAGGGAGATATGGCTATGGAGGAAGGATCAGAGAGATGCGATATGAAGAGGGCCTGACCTGCCAGTGCTGGCTTTGAAGATGAAATAAGGGGGCCGAAGCATGCAGGTTGTCATAGTTCAGGCTGCTATAACAAAGAACCATAGATCAGGTGGTTTATAAACAACAGAAATTTCTTTCTCATAGTTCTGGAGGTCAGGTTTTGGTGAATACTCTCCTCTGGATTGCAGACTGCAGAATTCTCATTGTAACCTCACATAGTAAAAGGGGCAAGGGAGCTCTTCGGGGTCCCTTTCATAAAGGTTACTAATCCCATTCCTGAGGGCTCTTCCCTCATGACCTAATCACCTACCAAAGGCTCCACCTGCAAATGCTATCACAGTGTGGATTAGGTTTCAACATATGAATTTGGGGGCACACAGACTATAGTCTATAGCATAGGTAGCATCTAGAAGCTGAAAAAGGCAAGGAAACAGATTCTTCCCTGGAGCCTCCAGATGGACACATCCCTGCTGATGCCTTGATTTTAGCCCCGTGAGACCTGTGTTGGATTTCTGACATAACAGAACTATAAGATAATAAATTTGTTTTAAACCTCTAAGTTTGTGGTCACTTATTACAGCAGCAAAAGAAAGTTAATACAGGATACACACATGCACACTCTCATGCTATAACTCCTAAGCAGGCCCAGTAGGCAGAATTCCCATCTTTCTTGTACACTTTCTTTGTATCTTTTGGTAGTATTTTTACCCTTTCAAAGATCCCTTAAGGTTTATTTTCATCTGATCTCACATGGATTGATATGTTGAGAAGGAAGCAGAGGGCTTGCAGAGTGCTTTGTTCTAGGTGTCATACCCTAGGAATGCAAGAGCACTTTCCAGGATTGGCTCGGGGTCCAATCTTTTATGAAGTCCAGATTGCACAAGAGCAGCCTGTGCCAATCATTTTTAGAATCTAGAGAAACACCAGAGTTTCTGCTGGCCAGGGAATCAAGCCTAGCACTGAGACACTATTGTTAGAGTCATTGTGCAATCAGCTATGGAAGTCCAGGAAGAGGGAACTGTGGTATTTACACATAGCTCTCCTGTATGAACAGGGCTCCTACAGCATACAATGTGATCTTTATAGTACTCTCAGGAATACTTAACAACTGTCATTAAGATATGTTACATGTGTACACAACCTGTTATGTAACCACTGTCCCATATTTTAGACTTTATTTAGTATCACTTAGATATTCAGGGAAAATTTTCTCCCTGTCTTCTACTTTATGTACACGCTACCAATATCACTGACCTGGGAACCTGGGCAGTACTCAGATCAAGTGAATACCGAATAAGTGTGTGAACTCAGATGGGTGCTTTCTTTGAAAGCTAACACAGAGGTCTAAGGAGGATCATATGTGCTAGAGCTCTAATCTGACATTCCCTCTTATTCAGGCAAGTATGGCACTGATGGGATTGGAATGCTGCCCAGATCTTTTTTTTTTTTCCAAGCAACCCGACTCCGGGAATGCTGCCCAGATCTTGAAGCAACAACATTAATTAGTGTTGCTGGGTATGCAAGTCAACTCTTTGCAAAGTCAGCTGAAAGCATAAAATCTTCATAAGTGCTTTCATTTATTATTGTTATTCTTGGGAAGTAAAGACATGCCTAGGAGATGCAGGTGACAATGCCTTGGAATTATGCAAAGTGCAAAGTAACTGTAGAGACTGATTATTAACAGGCGTTTCGGTTATACGAGGTCTTCTCTGGTTCCATATGAAGCGTAGAATTATTTTTTCTAGATCTGCAAAGAATGATTAAAGACAAATGCACTCGAATGTTTATGGCAGCAATTGCACAACTGCAAAGATGTGGAAACAACCCAAGTGCCCATCAATACATGAGTGGATTAATAAAATGTGGTGTATGTATACCATGGAGTTCTCAGCCATAAAAAACAATGATGATCTAGCACCTCTTGTATTATCCTGAATATAGCTGGAGCCCATTCTATCAAGAGAAGTATCACAAGAATGGAAAAACAAGCACCATATATACTTGCCATCAAATTGGTACTACCTGATCAACACTAAGGTGCTGACATGGAAGAAATATTCACTGGATGCCGGATAGGTGGGAGGGGGTTGGTGGGGATGGGTAAACTCACAACTCATGGGTACGGAGTGCACTGTATGGAGGATGGGCATGTTTGTAGCTCTGGCTTGGTTGAGGCAAAGGCATTATATGTAACCAAAATGTTCATACCCCATAATATTCTGAAATTTAAAACATAAATAAATAAAAGAGTAAATGTGAAAAAAAATAAAAGCAAAAAACAAAACCAGAAGTTTCTCAGATCAATGAAATTACTGTGAACCTCCTGGCTTGAGGCTGGATCTTGGTATATTGTGGGAGTCTGATAGAATAATAAATAATAGTGATAGCTATGTGGGCTTAATTGAGATGCTGAATTCAATGGCTTAATGAATCCTCCTACTTCAGCCTCCCGAGTAGCTGGGACTACAGACACACATTACCACACCTGGCTAATTTTCTATTTTTTGTAGAGATGGGGTCTTGCTATGTTGCCCAGGCTGGTCTAAAACTCCTGGCCTCAAGTGATCCTCCTGCCTTGGCCTCCCAAAGTGCTAGGATTACACTGCACCCAACCTCAAAATTGTTTTCTACACATACACACACATATATGCTTCTTTTACAAAAATAGAATCAGACTATTACTGGTTTGTATTTTTAAAATATTTCAGGCAGACATTTCTATATATTATTACATGGATCTACCTCATCCATTTAAATGACTCTAGCCATTATACTCTATTGTTTGCATAATAGTTTAGATTACTGATCCTCTAGTGAGACTTTTAGCTGTTTCTAGTTTTGTTTTGTTTTTGCCATCTTAAACAACAAACAGAAATCCCTCTCCTTTGTATACTTACCTGATTGGTTTCTTAGGATAACTTCCTAAAATTGGAATTTCTGGCTTGTACTTTTAAAATATATTACCAAATTCCCTCTAGCAAGAAAGTGTGAATTTACTGTTCCACCAACAATGCCCATTTCCTTATACCTCCTGCCAACACTGAATATTATCAATCTTTTAAAAATTTATACTGTAGCCAGGTACTGTGGTGTATGCCTGTATTACCAGCTACTCGGGAGGATTGCTTGAGTCCAGTAGTTAGAGATCAGCCTGGGCAATAGAGCGAGACCTTGTCTCAGTTTTTTAAAAAGATGTTTTAAGTTTTAAAAAGAGAAAAAAATTACCAAACTGAGAATCCAAAAAACTCATTGCTGTTTTACTTTACATTTTAGTTAGATTGAATGTTTTTGGATTTACAATTAAATATATTATTTCTATAATTTATAACAATTACAATAGCTGTAATAACTTGCATTAAATAGAAATAAGCATTTCTTGATGTAACTGAGAAGTAAAAAGTACCCCATCACAATATATCTATAAATACATAACTAGATCAAAATCAACCTCTTACCACATCTGCAGATTCCATAAGAATTAAGTTCAGTATGTCTTTCATCACATGAAATAGACATAATGAGTCATATGGAGAAAATTAGTAATTAAGATATTACTTAAGAGCTCTAGCTTTAGAACTTCATCAATAAAAGTAGATCAATATTTTCTTAAGGTCATGATTTGGGCCCAGAGGAAAAATCATAGGAAAGCAAATGGATACCTATCTGCACATTTGGTAGATATGTTATTGTTTGACCAGCTATATCTATATTATATTGTATTTACCCCTACAACAAGGATCAGCTAACATCACTGACATTATTTGGCTGGATGCTCCAGCACACTGGTAAAATCCAATTAAATTCCTTTGTCTAACCTACATGAATGTGTAATGACATTTAGAAGAGGGGACAAAACATACAAAGCAATGAACACTGCCTGCAAAATGATACAGAAACACAATTACTTTCAGTCCTGTACATTTCCAGTGAGATCCAGCTGTTTACAGCAGGAAAGAAACCATCGTGATTCTCAAAAGGGCCTGCTCTTGGTAGCTAAACTCCTCAGCATGGCACCTAAACCAGCCATGAAAGCATGAGATTTGCTTCTATGCTCCATAAATCAGAAGACTTTCCTGATTTCTAATTTGTGGGCTAGACATTTAGACTCATAATATTTGCATTTTACTGCTTCATAATCTGGTATAATTATATGAAATAGATTGCTTGGTGGCCAAGTTTGCCTTTTAAGGAAGATTTAAAATATAACACAACATACATAATTACTCATGCTGTGGAGGCCATGGCACTTAAAATGTGGCGTAGTTATATCTGAAGGGTTTTAAGGAATTCCACACCCAGAGTTTTGAGTATGTCACCAATTCTACCATCCTGATGTTTTGCATTGTTGTCATAAAATTGTGCAAGGTGCCAATGAGCCTTACAGCTATATCATATATCAGACTTTGTATATGCAGACTTTACTCACATAGATAATGTGAAAGTAAAAATGTGTTTTCTTTGGGACAGGCTAAAAAAACACAAAGAACTTAAAATTCTCTTGAAAGTTGTAAATGCAGGCTTGACAATCACTGGGCTTATTTAATTTGAAGGCAGAGCATAGGACTAAATGACCTCACTCATCGTTCTGTAGCTCTGGGAAACACAAAGTCCAGCAACTGAAACTCCCAGTAAAAAGTATATCCTCCCATAAATGACGATGGGCCAGATTGAAAATACCCTGGGTTTTCCTATAAGATGAAAATATAAACCTTTAACAGTTCCACATACTCTGTGGCCTGTGCTATCTGCTTTCCCTTCTCTAAGGTTCACCTTAGTCATCCTGTTAGTCAAACTCCTTTTCCAGGCCACCTCCAGACACCCTAACCTACTGCCAGTTGGCAACACTTGGGTCAAGGATGCGCTTCTGTGGTATATTAGTGGGGGGCAATAGAGTGGGATCATGAGGTCAGTATGATCAGCTATGACATAGTAGATATTCCGTGGCTTGGCCTTTCTGGTATAATATTTGGGGAAAAATTTGCTCAGTAGTGAGCAACATATTATCAAGTACCCAGCTGGAGTTAATATGAACCCTAGTAAGCCAAGTCAGCATGCTTCTATAACTACTTCAAAGACAAGTGGTCTAAAGTAGAACTGGGGAAAGCAGACTACAATGGATTATTCTGGATTGGCTAATTGTATGGTACACAAGGAAGTGTACAGTAACTTTTAGTCCTGCAAAGATAGGGCAAGAACAGAGTTAAATGTACCTGGCAGAGAGCTGATAGACCTGGTGACAAGGGAAGGTTAAGAAAAATTAAGGTATCAGTAAGGCAAAGCAGTTGGCTCACTAGAAAGAAGGGAAAGGAGGAAATTGAAGTTAAAGAACTAGGAAAGGGGGCTGGGCGTGGTGGCTCACGCCTGCAATCCTAGCTCTCTGGGAGGCCGAGGCGGGCGGATCGCTCAAGGTCAGGAGTTCGAAACCAGCCTGAGCAAGAGCGAGACCCCTTCTCTACTAAAAAATAGAAAGAAATTAGCTGAACAAATAAAAATATATATTAAAAAATTAGCTGGGCATGGTGGCACATGCCTGTAGTCCCAGCTACTCGGGAGGCTGAGGCAGGAGGACTGCTTGAGCCCAGGTATTTGAGGTTGCTGTGAGCGAGGCTGATGCCACGGCACTCTAGCTCGAGCAACAGAGTGAGACTCTGTCTCCAAAAAAAAAAAAAAAAGAACTAGGAAAGGTCTAGAGCAGTGGTTCTCAAAGTATGGTTCCTGAAGAGCAGTATCAACATCAATTGGGAATTTGTTGGAAATGTAAATTCTCAGGACCTACCAAATCAGAATTCTGAGGATGGGTCCCAAGCAATCCATGTTTTAACAAGCCCCACAGGTGATTCTGATGTATGGTAGAGTTTGGGACAAACTAAGTAATCATAAATCATTCCACCAGCCAAAGGAAAAGGGAGCCAGGGGTATCAGCCTGGGGGTTGGTGTGGGAGGCCTGCTGCCTAGGAGGAGAAAGGGCCAAGTTAAAGTAGAGGTGAGGATACATGTAAGTTTTTACCCATTCACAACAGGAGATCTTAGCCCACCATTAAAGAAAGCTAGGCTTGGGGATGTGTAGAAAATAGCTCAGTGGTGGACGTTTTCACAAAGCCAGCATGAATAACACAGCTCAAGAAAACAGTAGACTAGGAGGTCAGATCAGTGAAACAGCCAAGAGAGAAACACTAAGTGAACGAAGGACTTCTAGAGGATGGAGAAAACATACATATGCAAATAAGATCCAATCCAACTTTCAAATATAATGTATTGACACAAATTCTTTCACTTGGAGCAAGAACAAAGTGGTGGCACTAGGAGTTGGTTGCTGGTTTTCCAGAGGTTACAATCACAGCTATTAGGGTCCATTTAGAGGACAAACAACATTTCTGATGGTAGAGGTAGGAACTGAGATGAACACATAAAATGTGCAGTTATTGTTTAAGCAAGGAGTCATAGTCAAAGTGAATTCCCATTCTAATAAAGGAAAGTTAGGACAAGCCCCCCCAAATGCCTATGTGACATTCCTAAATAGGCCCTATATTTTAATGATATTCCTTTGTTTAATATGGAGAAAGTAAAAATAGAAAGTGTTTTGTAATTTAGTCAGAAAGTGTTCCACAAGATAATAGACTTTATTTCCATGGATTTCTGAACTCAGATGCTTTTTTAAAAAAATCTCTACTTTATAAAGCCCAAAACAATGAGTTTCAATACAAATTTTAAAAATATCTGTAATCAAATTTACCCCCCACTATATAACATTTACCATTATACTAACCAAATTTATATAATAATTACTCTTGAAAGATAATAAATAATAGATTATAAGATTTAATCAACTATAAAATATAATAGATTGCAACCAATTTGTTAACAGGAAAAAAGTTACTTCTCTGAAGAGCTTGAAGCTTCATAACAATTTACAGAACTCTGTTTAACTTAAGACATAAGAAAATCTGCTGTGGATAAGGCATAGCAGATTATATTCAGATTATATAATCTGCTTTATGAATCATCCATGGTTTCTCAGAGAATAAGGCACACACAGTCACTTGCATTATAAATCACAAATCTGTAAGAAAATCTGAAGACAGCAGATAGCACATATGCCATAAAGAAAAGCAGGTACCTTTGGGGTACTGACTTTAATATCAAAGTAACATGAAGCTGCAAATGTGAAATGTATAGCAACTAAATTTTTCTTCTCTAATAAAGGTCATCCATTTTAATAGAAGATCAACCTGAAAGAATAAAGGAAAAGGCAAAATTCCTAAAACTACTTTATTTTGAAAAAAATGTTTTGTCTCAGTATCAGGCAGATTTTTAAAAATTATTTAATTCGGACAATATTTTAGAATGGCATATAAACAGACTGATAGCAACGAAAACATAATGGCACATTCAGGAATTTACTTTTGAAATGACATTACTGGTCATTACTTTTTTGTGTGTGAATTTAAATGCTATGTTTATGATCCAAGTATCAATATTTTGTTAATGTTATTTTTTAATAAATATTTTGTTAAACTGAGTTATGTTTTTCAAAACAAACACTAACATATGAGATTCTTGGTTAAGTATACTAAAAAATACTATTTCAGCAAAATATTACTATAGCCAACATATTTTAATAATTATTTCCTTGCTTTTTTCAAAGGCAGCTTAAAAAAATTATTTCCTAAATTTATTTCTGAAATAATAACCTAGATGTAATGTTAGTTGCTGTCTTTTAAGGATATTATAATGATAATATAATATTTTATGCAGATTTTACCAGTAAACATAACTCATAAAACACTTTGTAAATTAAATTTCAGTCAAGATCAACATATATGAAATAAATACATGTTAGTATTCACTATACATCTTATTCATGATATTATTTATTTTGGCTATCTCATTGTTTCAGTAACTCAAGAAAATGTGGACCTAAATATAATACTAACTTTCCACAAATTAGTCACCCTAAAATTTGAACTGTTTTTCATCAGGAAATGGACGGTGTACCTCCAGAAAATGAATTGGATGTTAATCTAAAAGAACTACTAGTAAAGCCAGAAAAACAGAAGCAACAATGTAACCTAAACATTAGTACCCCTGTAATATGCTGAAATAAAAAAAAATCAATAAACAGAAGCAATAAAAATATATCGTAGAATAAATGAAACTCTAATATTGCACTAGAGTGTTACAGAAGAGAGAATTATAACAAACATAATTTTTTAAAAATTTGTGCATGCCTTCTGAAGAAGAGGATTCAGGAATTATATTAAATAATTAAACAATATAAATACCTATAAAATTCACTTTAATGTTGGCTATCCTAAATTATCATCATCTAAACCATTTGCTTCTCCAAGACAGCCATATGGTTACCTCAGACATCAATATGAATTCCATGTTTTGAAGACATCATTTGTCTGGTCCCTGTTAAATACATAACAAATGAACAGATGTGAGGTAAAGATGATGTGATTACTACATAAAGCCAGAAAGGCAAAGGAGAAGTTTTTCCAAATGGGCATATCCATAAGCCATGACGAATCCCATCTCGGATATGGTGTGAGGTCCAGGATATAAACAACATCCAGGGAAGAAAGCACCATGAGTCTTTGAGTTTGAAAAGGTGCATAGTAAATTTCAGGGTCAGAACCACGATGGGTATCACAGTAGAACAGTGAAGGAAAGGTCTTCTTGGAAGCGTCAAAGCAGCCTGAGGGGGCAAAGTAGTAGCTAGTATCATTTCCTTCTTGGTAAAACAAAATTTTATAAATGCTTTTTTAGATTTTAAAATATTTTCCAGAGTCTATTGGACATGCAAGGGAAACATTTTCTATACCACCTCAGAATACATATATCAAAATTATGTATAAAGCAAAGAAGATAAAAGTGTGAGGATATCTTTTGCATTAAAAATAAAATCGAGGTCTCAAGAATATGGTAATTTTTTAAAAAGTTTCCCATTATTTGCTTAGAAAAGTCAAAATATGAACATAATTTATATCCTAAATGTATGGTTTATGTAATTTGGATTTTTATAGAATTGTCTGGGACCTCTAAGAGCATTGAAAAAAAACTTACAACCACATAAAATATGTTTTAATTAATAAAGGTTAAAATAGGGGAATATTTTTGTCATAACCATTTTTTACTAGCTGTAAATACCTTCACAATTTATTTACATTTAGAAAGATTTTATTATTTTAAATAAATATTCTAAAATTGATTTAAATACGCTTTAGTAAAATTTCTAAAACACTGTAAAAAATGTAATCACTGTTTGAACAAATAAAAATTTTAGGCTTGACTGCTAAATGATCCATGAGTAAGGTTTTTTTCTCCACCTACTTTGAAGGCTAACTTGCAGCTAGATCATCCCTAACAACAACAAAAAAGCTGAAGATAGTGATGAATGTCTAAATCTAAATCTCCCCACATATCCTCCAAACACATAAAACAAGAATGACAAATAAAACTATACAAACCCCCAAACTCTCAGCATAGCTAGAAGTCAGAAAATGCCCAAATTTCAAATTACCTGTGAGTATTATTAATAAAATAAACACCAATCAGTGGGCTCTCTCTCTCTCATATTTCCACCAAAAGCCAGGAAAAACTGTGTTGAAAAGAGGGGAAACCTAATATTGATCTAACATTACCACTAGAAAGAGAAAGTTTAATGTAAGTGTGAAAATCCTGAATAGAGTTCTGGCAGATTAGAGCACTACTACAAGGAAAAGAATTAAAAGCATGCAAGATTCAAGGCTTTGAAAGGCATTTGATTCTGGGGGAGAAGATGGTAAAAAAAGGAAGGGAGGGGCACCGTTTGGAGATTGGGTGGTGAAAGGGGAAAGAAGTAGAAGAGGAAAGGAAGGAAAAAATTTAGGTTCCTGTCCCCCAAAAAAAGAGGACACACAATCTTCCCATCACATTAAAGAGACTGTACCTTTGTCACACTGTCAAATCAGACCACCCTTAAATTAGGAATCTTAAAAACACAATCCTTAAATTAGTATTCTTTACCTTCTGCCTACTGACTTAACATCAAAGAGTTTATTCTATGCTCCCCCTTTCCTCTCTTTTCCACATTTTAAGTTGTTTTACTTCTACTTCATCAGAACATGTAACATTTCTGCATTATTCCACTTTTGTCTCCTCCTTTGTTTTTAAATTCTATATCTTCAATATATTAAGTTCATCATTAGTCCTTTTGCTAACACTATCTTAACCAAGACTACTTTAGAACAAGGACTCATGTAATATCATGAAATAAAGTGACAAAACAGACTAAAACTATAAAAAGCCAGTATTGGAGGAAAACAGAATAAAAACACCTCAGCTCTTGAATTCTTTTCCTACAAACAAATGCAAAAAACAAAACAAAAACTACACAAAGCATATAAAAATTGTATCCTAAGACTCCAAACTAAATTAAATATCCTCTAACAACCATATGGGAATATGAAAAAACATCTTAAATCAGAATTCAAAAATGAAAAAAACGTAGGTTGAAATAACAGTTCATTAAACTCAGTATAGGGGAAAAAAAAACAAAAACAATCTACTGTGTTTCCCTGAAAATAAGACAGGGTCTTATATTTATTTTTCCTCAAGAAGACACCCTTATTTTCAGGGGATGTGTTATTTTCTCCTCAAAGCCTCAGCTTGCAGCACGCACAGGATGGCCGGGACCTGACAGGGGGAGCCAACTTTGTTGGTGGGGCCGCCCGCACCTTTCCGGTCACCTCTGGGATAGTAGCTGTCAAGATGGGGCAGATGAGAAGGGCTGCTGTATTCTTTACCGCTCCTGGAGGAAATGCATGGGTTGTGCAGATACGCTGCGTAGCCACACCCATCACTAGGTCTTATTTTCCGTGTAGGGCTTATATTGCGCAGATGCTTAGAAATCCTGTTAGGGATTATTTTATGGGTAGGTCTTATTTTCGGGGAAACATGGTAATAAATGACTATCCTACAATGTTTCCAAAGGTGAATAGGTCAAGTGAAAGTTTAATGAGGCATACTGAAAACATGCAGAAAACCAACCAAAAGAATGGAAATGATATGAGGAAAAAAGCTGAAACAGGGAGAAAATGGTTGAAATGGAAGACAGGCAAAAACAGAAATAACATATGTATAAAGAAGAAAAACAAAAGAATGAAATGGCATTAGAATTTAAAGCTATAGTCCAAGAAAATTCTGAAAATAAAAAAACCTGAATCTATGTATGATAAAGAGCCCATATTAAAAAATTGACTCAATGATAAACTTCAAGACAGTTTAGTAAAACTATTACCTTAAAAATAAAGGCAAAATCCTTAAGGCCTTCAAGCAAAAAGATCAAATAACTTACGAAGGCCAGAGTATCAGACTGGCATCAGACTTTTTTTTAAAAAAAAGCATAGCTGCATACTAGGTAAAAGTAAGGAAAATACTAAATTAAAAAACAAAATAAAAATGACAAAAATCAAAATCTGTAAAAATAAAAAATAATAATAAAAAAGAAGACAAAAAAAAAAAAAAGCAAAGTAAGGAAACAAAGGAGCAGCATTTCAAAATGTTCAAGGAAAGAAAACACAAGCTGAGGATTTTATATCTAGCCAAGCCCTCCTTTAAATATATCAAAGCTAAGAAAAATAGTATTAAACATGCAAGAGCTTATAGAAAATTTTGTACCCATGCACATTCCTGAGGAATCTACAAGAGGTTAAGTTTCATCCAACCAATAAATGACTGAGAAAACCTGAGCAAAAGAAGTGATGAGGGGCATTTGATATATTTAAGTGCAGATAAAAGACTAAAAACAAAGTTAGGGAAAAGGGTGTAGATATAATCCATAAATATTGTATGTTCTGAAAAATGAGGAAAAAAGCAATTTAAAAAATTGGAAGAAGGCCGGGCATGGTGGCTCACGCCTGTAATCTTAGCACTGTGGGAGGCTGAGGCAGGTGGATCGCTCAAGGTCAGGAGTTTGAAACCAGCCTGA
>VBSM01002608.1:271747-281771 GCA_008086735.1 Cheirogaleus medius
AAAAAAAAAAAAAAAAAAGAAACTGATCATATATTAATATGGGCACAAAGAAAACATCAGTAAATTTCAAAAAGAACTATTACAAATAATTAATAAAATAAAAAGATAGAATGGCCCTTCTACCTAGAAATTTAAAATTCTTCTATTAAACAACTTTGTGTAAAAGGGGAAATACAAACAGAATTACAGAATTTCTAAAAGTTAATAATGAAAAACTTCAAATCAGAAACTATGAGATACATTTAAAGTACGTTAAGAAGACTCTTTATAACCTTAAACCCTTAACAGGAAAAGTAAGATAACAAAAACAGATGAATTATATTTCCAGCTAAAGAGGTTTTGAAAAAAGTAAACTAAAAAAGCACAAGAAATGAAATAGTAAAGATGCTGTGTTAGAGCCATATCATTTCCAATACTTCGCAATGACAAAAAATGCTGCAGTGAATAACCTGCGCATATATATTTTTGTATTGTGAAAGATATACCTTTTCTTTTACGTTTTAAGAACCAGACAGAAAAAATGGTATGCAGACAGTCATCTAACAAATTAGAAGTGTTCTAGAACTTGGATTAAAAGCAATACACATGGGACAAACTCTAGATATTATGACAGGATTATTTCAAGAGGATAAACTGTAATCTTTCTGATGTGAAAAATCAATTATACTATTTAGAACAAGGCACACAATCATTGTCAGCACCTAATTTTTGAATAAATGAATTTCAGGTCATCAACAATTCAGTTTCTAATGAGTTTAAGATAACTTCTATAGATATCTTCTATGTCTAAATTGATTCATTTCCTTCCACCACAGAGCACTTTCATATACTATAATAAGAAAGCTTTAGTTTGTAATCCATGTGAATAAAACACAAATTATAGAACTGATTGCAAAGACTGACAACACTTTTAATAGGAAGTATAAGATTTTCAATACTAGGGTGAGATCAAGGAGCCTATGGTAATCACTACTTGTAAGAAAGCAATAACCTAATGCTAAGATGATTAGCATTTATGCCCTGGATATGTTTGAGGGATACTGATTCTTTACACTTTCATTTGTTAATCAATATCTATTTGTATTAATAGATGCTAAAAAAGAAACAAAAAAATTCTTGTTGCTTGGCTGATTTCTAAAATGTCAATGTAGATTTTTTTATTAAGAGAAAAATAATTATGAAAGAAGAAAATGGCATCATCATAGAATTGTAGAAGTAAAAATAGGTCACTGTCATAAATACTTATTCAGTTTTGATATTTATTACTGTTAATCACATACCACCTTATGATAAAAGTAAAAACAATTTTAATACTTCATTCAAAAGTAAGGATCAATACAACCACTATGTTGAACTTTATGTGCACTGTCTCATTAAATCCTTATAACAATCCTATGATGTAGGTAGTATTTTATAGCAGAGGAAACTGAGAGTTAGCTAGGCTAGTCATTTCCCCCTGTTGTGCAGTTAGTAAGTGGCAGACTTGAGATCTGATACTGGGTCTGACTCTATAGCTCATAATTTTAACACCGGTGCTTTTAAATGAATTAAAGCTGTGGTCCCCAACACACAATCTGGGGACTGGTACTGATCTGCGGACTGTTAGGGACCAGGCCACAGAGCTCTGCCATCCACCAGTTCTCCCCGGTCTGTGGAAAACTTGTCTTCCATAAAACTTGGGTAGGGGGTGGGGCTGGGGGAGTGGACAGGTGAATGGCAAGTGAGCAAGTGAAGCTTCATCTGCACTTCATCTATATTTACAGCCGCTCCCCATTGCTCCCAGCCCCTCCACCTGTGGAAAAATTGTCTTTCATGAAACCAGTCCCTGGTGCCAAAAAGGTTGAGGACTGCTGAATTAAAGGATAAATACACTATACAACCTAAATGATTTTTACAATTACAATAGGACAGTTAAATTCTATATGAATGCATTTATGAATCACATTTTTTATAATGCTTCATAGCTTGTCCCAATCTCTACTAATATTCATTGTTAACTATTTACCGGGCCTTGTCACTTACCATGCTCACTTAACCATCACAACAACCCTACAAGGTAAGTAATGTTATAATCCACATATTACAGATGAAGAAATTGAATCTTAAAGAAGAAAAGTGCTCCTCTAACACCACACAACATGGATTCAAAGTCAAGTCTTCCGGTTCCAATCTTGAACAAAAATGTTATGTTACCTCCACTTTTGGCAAAATATCTAAATTTGTCTTTAATCAGCAATTACTGATTCTTTACTGATTAAGTTTCTAAGAAAGTAATACAACTTCTGAGAAATATCTGGTACTGGACTTATAATAGGAGGAAATGAATATTTCCCATTTGCTCAACAAATATTTACTGACACCCACTAGGTGAGCCAGGCATCATTCTAGGCCAGTGGTGAATGAAGGAGACAAAGTCCTTGCTCTGTGAGTTTATATTTCTTTCCTGAAATGTTTATAGGTCATAAACACGCAAAAGGCAGGCAAATCTTTTGACATTCATAAAATGTTATCTGAACCACCGCTTTAAGTTTTAGTTCATTTGTGAGGCAAATCACTGTATAGCTAAACCCCTGAATGCCTCCATGAAATTTCTCAATTTCTCTGGGACTGTGTTCTAGTCTGTCCATTGAAATGCATGTCTTTGGCCCTAAGAGGGACTGGGGGAATGAATCCATTCAAGTCATTCCCCAGGACTGGGAATCGTCTTGACGCTATCCAACTTTTTTTTTTTTTTTTTTTTTAGAGATGGGGTCTCGCTCTTGGTCAGGCTGGTTTCGAACTCCTGACCTTGAGCTATCCACCCGCCTCGGCCTCCCAGAGTGCTAGGATTACAGGCGTGAGCCACCGCGCCCGGCCAGACGCTATCCAACTTTTATGGAGTACTTAGGAGCTGCATACTAACTGTAAAAACATAAGGAATAAGGGGAAAAATGTTAAGTGTGGTCCTGAAGAAAGAACACTGATACAAAAACAACTAGGGCAGCCTGAAAACAATCTCTGTTCATTTGAACCAGTTTGCTAATACTTCCTTCAAGACTTGGCTAAATACATCCTTAAGGTACAGTTAGTGGGTTCTTGTTCTATACGCATCCATTGTACTTTGTGATAGTGAGTAATTTGATTAGCAACATGTCTGTGTACGTCTTTAGGGAAGTACTAAGTAATCAAAAAGTTGAATGAGTGGGCTTTCTTATTTTAAGACTAATCCTGTCTAGCTCTAAAAAGATTAGTATAACGACGCTACAAAAATTAAAGGAAAGATCAGAAAAATTAAATATATATGCTTCTTACCTTCAAAGACAGGGATCCAGCTAGAAAAAAGTGGTCTACATCAATAACAGAGGCTAAAAATCCAGCTAAAATGATTTCTCCAAAGTCAGTCTTCTTCTTGATTCCAATGATTATTGCCCATGACCACATGCCAATCACACAATGTACTGCATTATCTGAGAAGGCGCGAAGCCAGTCATTCTGCTGAACTGTGGAAAACTGAAGAAGTCTGTCAGCTACAAGGCAAAATATCCCCAGACCAAGGCTGGAAATAAGGGATTCAGTGCTACAAGACTGGAGTAAAGCATGGGTTTTCTCAGTCTCAGATGCCATATCTCAGTAAATACTAAAAGCCATCAGGAATGAATAGTCTGCTCTTGTTTATATTTCCAGTACCCTAAAATAGAAAGCAGAGAAAAATACTAATGATTATTGATTGTCATATTATATTTAAACAAAATAATATCAGCAATAATTTCAGAAATATAAAACCAAGTTGTACAAACTAGCATTTCTTACATGTGATATATAAAATGCCATATAGCCCAAGGATAATAGATTAGCTTTGGAGGAACAGTAATTTACATGGTAGTACGTATCAAGGAGAATTTCAGAAAGCCCACTGACTATAATCTATTGCTTTGAGGTCATCAAAGAGTTCTCTCAGCTGTATGTACTACATGGTAGTGAACATCCATTGTGTCTGTATACTCAACAACTACCTTCCATACTTCTTCTGACAAGTTTCCCCTTCCTTTGGGAAAACTGCTTATCACAATATCTAAACTTCAGAGCTGACCAGTTTCCTGTCTTCCTACTAACACTGATTAATCTAGCGTGAAGGTTACCCATGCTAGACCAATCTGACATCTTTCCAAAACTTTCCTTAGTGGAGCTGGTGGAGAAAGCTCCTCATTGAGCCCTTAGGTCCAGTCTCTGAGGTTCTCAAAGCTGCCTTAGACATCAAAGCTCACCATTCACTTCTATAAAATACCCCAGCATTTCCTAATAAACTCCCTTTTTATTTCTGTTGCCTCTAACCAGAGAACCTTAACTGATACTCAAAGGCAATCATAAGTCTGTGCTAAGTTCTTACCTGACACAGAATATTGAAATTATTCCTGGCTAGAGCTGGAACCCATTCTATTAAGTAAAGTATCCCAAGAATGGAAAAATAAGCACCACATGTACTCGCCAGCAAATTGGTATTAACTGATCAACACCTAAGTGGACATATAGGAATAACATTTATCGGATGTCGGGCAGGTAGTGGGGAGGGGATGGGTATATACATACATAATGAATGTGATGTGCACCAACTGGGGGATGGACACGCTTGAAGCTCTGACTCGAGGGGGAAGGGGGGCAAGGGCAATATACGTAACCTTAACATTTGTACCTTCACAATATGCTGGAAAAAAATAAAAAATAAATCTGTAAATTACAAAAAAAAAAAGTATGTGTCCTTGAAAATAAATAAATTGTTAGCTCCTGTCAAAGAAAAAAAAGAATTTATCCAATTACAGTTATCAATATTGTGTGATACTTGAAGTTTTCTGTTTTATATTAATGTTTTAATTCTGAAACTAAAGAATAACTTAATGATTTATTGAGAATGACTCAATTTCCATTCTGCAATAAAACTGTCCATAGCTCATTACACATATTCTAAAATTGAAATAAAAATTCAAAGGACCTAGAATAGGAAAACAACTTTGAAAAAGAACTAAGGTGGAGAACTTACCACCACTTGATTTCAATCAAGACAGTATGTGATCTCGGTATAAAGATAGACAAATAGATCAACAAAACAGAATAGAGAGTGAGATCAGAAATAGACCCACACATACATGGTCAATTAATTTTTGACAAAGGTGGAAAGACAAATCAATGGAGGAAGAATATTCTTTTCAACAAATGGTGCTAGAGCAATGGGGTATCCATGTGCAAAAATAATGAACCTTAATCCATACCTTACTCCATATACAAATATTATCTCAAAATAGATCACAAACCTAAATATGAAACATAAAATTATAAAATTTCTGGAAGAAAACAAAATATTTTTGTGTTTCTGAATTATGCAAAGAGTTCTTAGATACAACATCAAAAGGTTGATTCATTAAAAAAATTGATAAATCAAACTTCATCAAAATTAAAAAACTTGTGCTCTTTGAGAGACAGTGTAAAAAAAATGAAAAAACAAGCCATAAACTGGGAGAATATATATGCAAATCTCATATCTGATACAGGACTTGTATCCAGAATACATAAATTCTCAAAACACAGTAATAGAAAAACCAACCAATAAAAAAATGGACAAAAGATTTGAAAAGGTAATTTACCAAAGATAATATATACATAGTCTAATAAGTACACAAAATGTGCTCACCGTCAATTATTAGGGAAATGCACATTAAAACAACAATGAGCTACCAAACATACTTATTAAGATGGCTAAAATTAAAGACTGACAATCCCAACTGTTAGCAAAGATGTGGAGCAAACAGAACTTTTATACACTGCTGGTGGGAATAAAAAACAGTATGACCACTTTGGAAAAATAGTTTTCCAATTTCTCAAAAAGTTAAACATATTCCTACTGTTAAACCCAGTCATTCCATTCCTAGGTATTTTCCCAAGACAAATTAAAGCATACGTGTATGCAAAGACTTACACGTGACTGTTCCTAGCAACTTTATATGCGTTAGTTCCAAATGTTTATCAACATGTGAATGGATAAACAAAATGTGGAATAAAAAGAGACAAGCGATACAAAAACATGAATGAATCTCAAAATAATTATACTAAGTCCAAGAAGCCAAACCAAAAAAAAAAAAAAAGTACATAGTTAAAACTTATAGTACTGTACAACACAAAGGGTGAACCCTAATGTAAACTATGGACTTCAGTCAACAATAACCTATCAATATTGGTTCATTAATTGTAACAAACATACCACACTAATGCAAAAGTTAATAATGGGGGAAATATGTGCAGAGGCAAAGGGAGTATATGAGAACTATCTGTAATATTTTCTCAATCTTTCTGTAAACCTGAAACTGCTGTTTAGGTTAATAAAGTTTATTAATTTTTAAAAATTAAAAAATAAGGCCTATCAATTTTTAAATTAAATAAATGAAGCAAATATGGAAAAATACTGTAATAGATAATAGATATACTGTAATTCTTTAAACTGTTCTCTACTTTTCTGTACATTTGAAATTTTCATTTAGAAATATGTTTTTAAAAGAGTACATAGTATGATCCCATTCATATAAAATTCAAGAAAATATGAACTAATTTATAATGACAGAAAGCAGATCCATGCTTTCCTGGGGACTGGAGAAGCAGGAAGGATTAAAAAGGAGCATAAGGAAAAAGTTTCCTTTTTAATTCTTCTTGATTATCTTGATTGTGGTGATAGCTTCATGTTTCACAGTTTCATACATATGTCAAAACATCAAACTTGCTATATTGTCTCTCTTGGGAGTGGCGGAATAAAGAATAAAAAAAACCCATCAAACTATATTTTAATCATATACAGTTAATTACATATCAAATTATACTCCAACAATGATGTTAAAAAGTTAGGAAAATATACTTTATTGATAATAAAAACAGCAGGCTTTCATGAAAAATGAGAAATCTGGAAACAAGAGATTATGGAGATGAAAAACTTAATTGGCCAACTAAAAAGTCCATAGAAACAATGCATAGTAGAATCAATGCTTCAAAAAACAAAATTAGTAAATAAGAACACTTTAAAGAATTTTTCCAAAGTTTAGGGGGAAAATAAAGGACAAAAAGTTGGGCATTGAAAGAAAAAATAAATTCCAAAAAATAAAGAGAAAACCCTTAGTGTTTCCAAGTCTAAAAAAAAGTTATCTGCAAAAAAAAAAAAAAAGTGATTATCACCAAACCTAAGTGCCAAAATAATGTGAGGTAATATTTACAGAACTCTGAGAGAAAGGGATCACAACTCTAGGATTCTAAACATAGCTAAATTATGGCATCTATGTGACAATCATTAATTTTAAGAGTTTTGCCTTGGAAATTATATACCCACATATGATTTCTGGGGGTAGGGGGAAACTGAGGAGTAGAACTGCTAAATCTCAGTTGGGGGGGACGAATAAAGAAAACCTGATCAATACAAGACAGAAAAAAAAAGAAAAGGAGAAAACCTTACTTTCCCCTTCCCCTCCTCCCAAAGCTAATAGGGACCAATGATATCAAATACCACAATAAATATGAATGAATCTCTATAAAGAGATAAAGAGGCAAACATAATCAGGTTGGGACAAAAGGAAGCATCCGATAAGTCAGCAGTCCCCAATCTATGGTGAGTTATATAATTATTTCACTATATATTATGATGTAATAATAATAGAAATAAAGTGCACAATAAATGTAATGCACCTGAATCATCCCCAAAGCATCCCTCCCCATCCCTGGTCCATGGAAAAATTGTCTTCCATGAAAATGGTCCCACATGCCAAAAAGGTTGGAGACTGCTGCCATAAGTTACTGTTCATAACAGAACACCTCAAACAAAAAATCTTAACAAAACAGAAAATTAAAAAATGAGAAAATATATATCTAGAAAATACAAACAAAATAAAACAGCAATGGTAATATTAACATGGAACACAGAATCCAAGGTAAAACAGTTAAGCAGAACTAAAAAGGATAAAATATTCATATAACAGTAAAGTTATATAATGTAAGAGGATGCTTACATGCCAAATAACATAGCAGTAAAATATATAAATTAAATCAAGTGATCAAAAAAGGTATAATTTGACTACAGGCATGGGCCACCATGCCCGGCTAATTTTTTCTATATATTTTTAGTTGGCCAATTAATTTCTTTTCTATTTTTAGTAGAGATGAGGTCTTGCTCTTGCTCAGGCTGGTTTCGAACTCCTGACCTTGAGCGATCCTCCCGCCTTGGCCTCCCAGGGAGCTAGGATTACAGGCGTGTGTGAGCCACTGTGCCTGGCCTAATAAACTTTTGAATAAAGCAGAGTAATGTGACTACCAAAGGTGAATACGAAGTCCAGAACCAAACCAAGCGGGAATAATGTGTGCATAACTCCAAATTGGTAGAGGAATGATGTATTATTTAACCTGGATCCAGTTATCAGTTAGGGTTCTTAAATGCACAAAAGAGAAACACTTGGCAAAAATACTCTATACAACCAAAAAACCAAATTTATGAAAACTGGGAAAGTACAGACTTGCCATGTTTCAAGAGCCAGGTTTTAAAACTATGCCGTCAAGAACCTCAGTCAAAATGACACCAGACAACTGGTCTGGCAAAGCCCTCCCTGCCATAGCTTGCACTGCCCAAACTCCTGTCACCAGACATTACCACTGGCATTGCTGCCAGTATTTCCCTGCCTGCTTCTGTCATAAAAGATTCTTAGCAGTATTTGTTTCCTTGCTCTTAATGCAAAATTCCAAGTGAGGCAAGATAAGTCTAGGTCATGTGCTCACACCCTTGCTGCAAGGTTGGGAAAGATATTACAGTATGTGAGCTTTCCAGCATATACAGATGGTCTGACTTATGATGGTTTAATTTACAATTTTTCAACTTTATGATGGGCCCATTGAGGTATTAAATGCATTTTCAAATAATAATATTTTCAACTTACAATGCATTTATCCAGATGTAATCCCATAAGTCAAGAAGCATCTGTATAGGAGAAGGTGGGCTGTATCTTCCTTCAAGATGCAATAGAAGAGGAATCTCCCAAATATACTATACAGAACAGGAAACAACCAGTCCACACTAGTAATCAGTAGATTAGAAAAGGCTATAATTACTAAATAATACTGGAAAAAGTCAATCATCAGATGATACCTAGATTGGATCAACTTTCAGTCTGTATAATGCACAGTTTTATATAAACAACTTTAGATTTTAAAACATCACATCCACATGGATTAGGGTTTTACAATATAGATCATTTCTCTGGTTAAATTAAGAAAAGGAATCAGTTTGGTTGACTAGTTGCCTAGAAAATTTTCATGGTTAGATAACTTTTGTGATCAGTTTGTTTATCAAATTTAGGATATTTATATGAATTTACAAATAGAATTCTACATACTTCAGCTAGCTAGAGGAGCTCAAAATTATCTTTAAAAATTTGATAAAAATGTAAAGCTTCTGCATAGCAAAGTTAAAGACAAATAAAAGGAAGAAATTTAGAACATTTATTACAGAGAAAGATTAGTAGCCCTAATTTATTACAGGCTCTTAAAACTAATAAGAAAAAAATAAGTATCCCAATAATAACATGGGCAATGTATATGAAAAGACAATTTGGAAAAGGAAGAAATACAAATGGTCAAAAAATTTTTGAAAAGATTTTAACTTTATTAGTAATCAATTGAATTCAAATTAAAATGAGATTTCACTGTAACATACAAAAGATTACTAATACTCTGTTAGTAGCAGTAGAGAAATGACACTCTCAAAGATTATCAGCAAGAGTATAAATTGGTGTAACTTTTCTAGTAGACAATTTGACTATGTACCAAAAACCATAAAAAAGTAAGTAAACACTTTTGACTCACCATTTTCAATTCTAGGAAAATATGAAAATAATTAGGTAAATACAAAGAGCTACACATGAATGTTCAGCATGGCATTATTTAAAGAAAATATTTAAAAATATATATATATAGGTCCACTGATCAAATTAAAAAGCTTCTGCACAGCCAAAGAAACTGTCAAGAGAGCAAA
>VBSM01002608.1:281871-296285 GCA_008086735.1 Cheirogaleus medius
CATGCTTGAGGCTCTGCCTTGAGGTGGGAGGGGGCATGGGCAATATACGTAACCATTATATTTGTACCCCCATAATATGCTGAAATAAAAAAAAAGAAAAGAAATTTAAAAAAATATATATATATAGGTCCATTTTATAGGACTAGTGAAATAAATTCCACACATTATATAGCCTTTAAAAAAAATTCTTATTCCCATATTTACTGACATAGAAAGATGCTCAATAGATATTAAATTTTGAAAGGTAGGCTACTAAAATATGTAAAATATTATATTTTTACTTAGAAATACACATAGACACATTAAAAAATCTGGAGGGCTATTCATTTGGTTTGTTTCTCACTGGTGGGCTTACAAATGGGATCATTACTTTTTTTTTGATTTTTGATTTTCTAAAAATTTTCATTGTCTTACTATTATGGTCATAAAACCAATAAAGCTACTTTGAAAAGTTAAAGCCAGAAGCAATTAAACAACTTAAACCATGATGCTAAAGTCAGTCTCTTAAAAGTGCAATTTAAAAAATGTAGAAACATATCTGTAACACTATATATCTCAATAAAGATATTAAAATATGTAACATTAATTAGCATTAATCTAGTAAGTCAAATTTGTAGTATAAAAATAATTTGCTCATAGTTATGTATTAATATTGGTTAACACATAAAGTCCACATGAAAGATTTCTGCATCTTCACATGAAATAAGCTAAGTAGATACTTTATGTGACGAACACTTACTTTGCAGAGAACAACTACTTTGTTAATGATAATGGAGTCTACAACAATCATCAAATTCTTGGTCATTTGCAATAATGAAAATTGTTCTCTAAAGCACTAAGATTGGGTTATTTTCTACAGACTTCTCCAGGATGAGGAAATAATGATCTCTAGATACTTTCAACTAAGAGATATGATCAAAATGCAAAAAATGCAAGAGATATCTCCATTACAAGGTCATAAATCTTTTCTATAAACCTCAGGATTTATAATGTCACAAATTATGAATCACTGTCTCTACTTTAGAAAATAAACATTCGACACTTGAATGGATAAAGAAATCAATGTGTTTACAGGCTTAGTGTTAGTGTATATAACTTTAAAGTTTATAAACTATCCCTTTGAACCAAAAATAAATGCCATTAACCACTTAGCAGGATGGGAACTGGGGCACAGAAAGCTTGAATTAATGGCCAAGCCAGAAAGGCATAGTGGCAGCAGTAGCAACAGCAGCAATATTCCCCTCCTTAGGAAGCTGTGGCCTGAAAGTTAGTCCTAAGGAGAAAGAAGGCCACCCAGGTGGATGAGTGTGAGAAGAACCTAGGCTGGACACAAGACTACATAGGGACCTAATACAAAAGCTCTGCTGCCACTCAAACTGTTTATATGTGTATTTCATTTTACAAATTTATTTTCAAATCTCATTCCAGAAGGCAGACAAAAATCTACTTAACAGTAAATTTCATGATGTCACTAGTAAGCCATTGCTACTAGTGACATATTACATCTTCTTCACTCATGAAGCAATATTATATCTTCTTTCACTCATGAAGCAATGTTTATAATTACAATATATATTTAAATGTTACTAACCTTACATTTTACATGATTAATTTAGATTCTAAAAGGATTGGGTAGGCCGGGCACGGTGGCTCACGCCTGTAATCCTAGCTCTCTGGGAGGCCGAGGCAGGTGGATCACTCAAGGTCAGGAGTTCGAAACCAGCCTGAGCAAGAGAGAGACTCCGTCTCTACTAAAAATAGAAAGAAATTAGTTGGACAACTAAAAATATATAGAAAAATTTAGCTGGGCATTGTGGCACATGCCTGTAGTCTCAGCTACTTGGGAGGCTGAGGCAGAAGGATTGCTTTAGCCCAGGAGTTTGAGGTTGCTGTGAGCTAGGCTGACGCCATGGCACTCTAGCCCAGGCAACAGAGTGAGACTCTGTCTCAAAAAAAAAAAAAAAGGATTGGGTAGCTAATAAAGTGTTATGAGCAAAGTGAAAAATCAAAAGATTACTTCAACTATGTACATGATGACCCCCAAATTTAAAGATCTGAAAAAGAAAAACTTAAATTGTTTACAAATAACTGTATCATGGTTGAAGAATAGAAATACATATACATAATGGGACTAATACATATGGATTTTATAAATGAAAAGCATAAAATAGCTTGCTTGATGAGAGAGGAATGGAAAGCTCACGAGTGAACTAGGAAGCAGATCCTTCAGCCTAAGTCAAGCCTTCAGATGCCTGCAGCCCCACCAACATCTGGACTACAACTTCATGAGACCCTGACCAGAGCCACCCAGGCAAGCCTCTTCCAAAGTCCTGACTCACAAAAAGAATGAAATAATAATTGTTCACTGTTTTAAGCCTCTAGGTTTGGGTGTAATTTGTTACACAGCAATAGATATCTAGAACAGTACTCTTTCTGTTTTTGAGAAAGGCATAATTGTGGTTCCAGAAACACACATTTCTGGCATCTATTCCACTCTAACTATTGGTGCAGATATTAAACATCTATTGCTTAGATTTTGAGTATGAGAAAGAGAAATTTACTAAATGTTCTTCCTCTATTATTTATTGTCTCTGATTAGGACACCTAAGTGTACCCATTTTTCTTCTCAAACCTTTTTCTTTCCTTTTCCACTTCCTGTTCCTCCTCCTACAAATAAAACGGACTCCTGAACCTCCTAAACCCTAAGCTTTATTTTACAAATTCACTTTTGTTGGTATGTTTCTTTAAGACTAATAATTATAGCTTTCTTTTAAACTTGTCATGCATAAAATCTAATGTGCTTAAAGTGTTTATTAAATATTTCATTATAATAATATGGGGGGTAAGCACATAAGCAATCCTCAGCCTATAAACTAAAGATATTTGGGATGATTTCTCCAATGTAACAGCCATATAATAAGTTTCTATGACTTGCAGGAGTCACTTCCTGTCACACTCATCCCCATTATAGCCAATGCCATTAACTATGGGGCCTGCAAAGTATACATAGCAGTAATTCTCCCTTTCCTTAACTCCACAAACACATAATTAGGTAGTTACTTTAATTATATGCTATCATGTATTGTTTGCTAATAATCTTTTAGACATTATTTCTGTCAAAACGAGTAAGAGTTGACAAATTCCCAATGCAAATTTCATCTTTTGCTTCAACCTTCCCGCTTCCCCACAAATTACTTACAAAAACCTGAGGTAAAAGCTCAGTCCCAAACCCAAAACTACTTTTATTATGCTTTACCAAAAAGTCCTTTTCACTGAACTGTAGTTGCTGTGAAACTTAACGTATTTAATTTCTTTAATGGTAAAATACCAAAAGTAAATGCCAAATATAATGCAACTGGCAAAGGAAGCACAAATCTTGTTGATTTTCACTGAAACTTTTTATAGCCAGCAGATCTCTGTATATAAAAACGCTCAGTTCCTGTACAACCATTACTAACAAAACATACAATTCTGAATTCTACACGTTTCAAGTCTCAGCAAATTCCCAAAGACATCCTTTTCTGAGGCTGGTGTGATGCAATAATTTTTAAAATGTCATTTTAAAAAAGGGGGCAGAAAGTCCTGATTATCAGCAGGGAAAAGACCATGTCACACTGACAGCAGTCAAGCCTCTAGGCATCCGGGGCGCGAAGGGTTCTTTTATCTGTTAGGGATGGCAAGGGGCTTCCCGGGCATTACCCTCGGCACCCTGCCCTGGGCCAGAGAAACGCCAGGGTCGCGGAGCCTAGGCGAGAGCTGGGTATCAAGGGGCTCCAGAAGGAAGGCGAAGCCGGAAGGCGGCGCCAGGGCTCCTCGCAGACCCGGCGGCCGCTTGACAGTGCCAGCCCACAAGTCACCCACGGCCCCCTCGCTCCAGCTCCCGCGTCCTGCCCTTCCAGCGTGCCCTCCCGCCCGCAACCCGGGCATCCGGACATCACATTCAGGTGGTCCCCGCCTCCGGCCAGCCACCTCAGGACGCAGTTTCGCGACATGCACTGCGTCCTCTCCCGCCCCTCGCAGCACTCAGCCGTACCCACCCTCGGTTCTCACTGCGGAAGCCAGCAGCGGCGCGAACAGCGGCCCCGCCTCTCTCCTCTTCACTCGGTCAGCACCATAGAGACGCTGGGCGCCGGCCAGAGCGGCTCCAGCCAGCAGCGTCGGCCGAGGGGACGCCGGGATACGTGTCTCCCTCCGAGTGGAAAGCGAATGATGCGGGAGTGCCCTTTGGTTGAGTGGGTAGGTACCTCGAGCTCCTCTCTGCAAAGGAGACCTTTGGGACGTCGGGGTGAGAAGAGAAAGTGCGTGTTTAGTTTACTTCTGTCAAACCTGAGGATTCATTTCTCGGCTTAGTGGCGTCGTGCAACAACCGGGAACCCTGACATCCCCACGGAACACCCAAGTGGCGGCCAGGAAGCTGCAGACCGAGAAGTGGCCTCACCGAATGTTGGACGCAGGGGCCTTACTCCCTGGCGCTGGAGCTGGGAGCCACGGGCCATCGGGGGCCTCGGAGGTGTAAGAGATATTGCCGACTCCCTTCGTGAATCCTCTATTGGGGGCGATGGAGAGTTTTTCACGAGACAGAGAGATCACGCGACCCCACGGACAAGAAGCACCTAGGTTGCGCTTCACCGCCCCCTTGGGGACTTTTTGATAATTTTTTGCCACTATGCGGGCGGATGTTGCTTGCCTGCTCTTCTTTGTGGACAGCGGTAACACGGCTAGAACACTTAAGTCATGACTATTAAATTTCAGGAATCGAAAAAGCAACTGCATGCAGGGTAGTTTGACCCAATTAACTGAACTCACAAGATAGTTTGTTTACTGGGACTGTGGCCAGGTCCCATCCCGTCTCTGCCTGGGAGAGGTGGCAGCTGTCTTAGCACCAAGGAGACATCTAGCTTGATATTTGGTTTTAGGAGGCACTGGCCCAAAAGAAGAGGCCCAAGGAGGAAGATTCTTTCTTCCCCTTCCTACCTACAGTTTATTGGAACAAGTGTCAGACGGAAAACAAGGGCAGCAGTGGGGTTATATTATATAGTTGACAGAGACCAAAAAAAAAAAAAAGGGAATCTTCAATTTCAAGCAAACCCAGGCCACTCAGAGAATAATTTCTCAATCATAGACCTTTTCATTGCTTGTTACACTCTTGGTTCTTAGCCAATGGAAAAGACTCAATTGAGGGGGGAAATTATACACATTTTAACCCCCATATAATTTAAAAGCTAAATGAAAATATCGCCAAATATTATATATTTACAAGTTTGAGTGCTTTTAGCCATGTTAAGGGCAAATTTTTTCTGAATGCAGAGAATTTAATGACAATTTGACATTACCTTTATGGCAGCATGGTACTGAAGTCTTAGCATCATCTAGGCCTTCTGGAGCTATTAAGGCATAGATGGCTTCCTACAAATCAAAACAGAACAAAACTTAAAGTTCTTTTCTCTGTAGTCAGTCTATGGCCTTAAGGGCAGCACTTGATTAATGCAACCGATACTGAGTGCTCTGTGTAGGCTACAGAATAACTTTATGGAACTCAAGTTCTAGTGAAGGTTATAGATCACAAGGTTACAAACAAGCTGGATAGATTGTAGTAAGTACTAAAAAGGAAATAAATAGGGTGATGTAATAGAGTTGGGAGAGGCTAACTTTAGTCAGGTAGTCAGGGATGCCCCTCTCAGGAAATACCTGTACTGAGACCTGAAATGTGATGGAATCCGGTGTGAGATGAGCTGAAAATAAAAAAGGGGCATTGTGCCTATTCAATGCACTATTATCACTCCTGATCAACTATACTTTCTTTTCTATACATTTTTTCTTCTTGTTCCCTCTGTTGCTGTTCCCCTTTTATGTGAAGAGTCTGGTCCTTTATAGAAATCAGAAAATTAGAACATTTGTATTTTGGTGTAATCTTGAAGTCTTTTTAGATGTGTGGTTTTGCTCTTTCCTAATAAACAAGGCTGTAATAAACAGCACGTTTGGTGAGATAATTTCTCTTAATTTCACACTTTGCAGCATAAATTTTTTCATATGTTCAAAAGAAATCAAAGTATCCAGTTCATCAGACAGTTTAGATAAAATCTAGTCTTTCCTGAAGTGCTTGATTCTTATCTTCAGTATTGCTTAGATCAGTTTTTGTTTGCTTTCTTGAGATCTAGTTCTCTTCTTATAGTTCTATTGAAAAATACTTGGGGTAGACAGACTAAATAGCAAATGACCAAATGTACAATTTTGCATATTAAAAATAGAAAAAAACCCTTAAGATTAATAGTGAATGCTCCACAAGATAAAAACAACTTTATAACTTTGTTTTTTTCTCATAAATCTGAACTAAGAATTAAATGAAATAGTTCAAAATTTCAAAATAGTTCTTTATTAATACAATATATTACAAACATATTTTAAAACTTTACTAACTAGGTAAAACACTTCCAAAATTAAATGTCAATTCTCATACAATCGTTGTACAGAAGTAACATATACAATTTCTTGGCTTACTAGTAATTTTATACCAGTCACTTGAAACAAGTCTTAAGATTTAATAACATATTGTAGTAATTCCATTTTTCACTTTTTAGAGTTTGATAGAAGACAGTCAATATCCTGAAGGATTGCAGAGGTTTTTTTCAATGCTGCTGATACTCCCTTTTCATTAACTTCTTCTAGCAAGGTTTCTGTAGATCTTGGTTTATAATGATCAGAAGACAGTTCGTTTTTCTTATTAGAAATCTGGTTTAGGACACCACTGCTCTCCAGGAGCACTGAATTACTTAGTTAAGCTTTTCTCCACAATTTCATTATATAAATATCTTTATTTTCAGAAAAACTGTGATTCATATTAAAATATTATTTCTCAATTAGAAGTAAGATCTCTTGGATTCATAACAGAGTTAGGACTTCAGAGCTTATCAAAGTCTACCCTTTATAGATGAAGAAATTAGTTATAGTAAGGGGGAAGGAAAAGAAAGTATGTATGTGTGTGTTTGGGTGGAAATTTGGTGGTGAGGAGGAAATAAAAGTTGAAATCTATTAGAAATTAAAATCTGTTAAAGAAGTAACATTTCTTTAAGTGAAGAAATGTCATGGGAATTAAAAAAAAAAGTAGAGATGATAGGATTATAAACAATCCATGTGGTGTATTTTTTAATTTAAAAAGATCTGGAGTGAAAAGAAACCTGTATTCTCTTATAGGACTACTTTATTATTTGAATAAGATTAAAGAAAAATCAGAAGACAAAATAAATTTAAATGAATGGGGTGAGAATGTACAATACAGGTCGGGTGCAGGGGCTCATGCCTGTAATCCTAGCACTCTGGGAAGCTGAGGTGGGAGCTTGAGCCCAGGAGTTCGAGACCAGCCTGAGCAAGTGTAAGATTCCATCTCTACAACAAAATAGAAAAATTAGCGGGGCATGGGGCCAAGTTCCTATAGTCCTATATACTCAGGAGGCTGAGGCAGGAGGATTGCTTGAGTCCAGGAGGTTTTTTTTTTTTGAGACAGAGTTTGGCTCCGTTGCCCTGGGTAGAGTGCAGTGCCGTCATCATTGCTCACTGTAACCTCAAACTCCTGGGCTCAAGTGATCCTCTCGCCTCAGCCTCCTGAGAAGCTGGGACTACAGGCGCATGCCACCATGCCTGGCTAATTTTTTCCATATTTTGTAGAGACAGGGTCTCACTCTTGCTCAGGCTGGTCTTAAACTCCTGACCTCAAGAGATCCTCTTGCCTTGGCCTCCCAGAGTGCTAGGATTATAGGCGTGAGCCACGGAGCATGGCCAAGCCCAGGAGTTTGAGGTTGTAGTGAGCTATGACGACACCACTGCACACTAGCCAGGGCAACAGAACAAGACTGTCTACAAAACAACAACAACAAAACCACGTACAGAACAAAAGGTTTTGTAAGAAAAAGATGTCAGGATATGGTCTTAAACAGTTATAATTTAGAATACAGTCATATGAAAAAGTCCCCAAAGGAGACCTTAACCCCTAGTTTTTACTGTTCCTTGCCCAATTTAAACCTAAAGAAAAGTATAAATGTTAACATAATGTACCTTTCATAGGCAGGATATATCTTAAATTATAATCTTAAATATTTGCTGACTCAAAGTTCAGCAATATATAAGTATGGATTAATATTCACAAAGTATTCCATCTTGAATTAAGCCTAGAATGGAAAGGAAGTATTTAATAATGCAGGACAACGCATTCTGTTTAAAGGATACAGTTAAACTGCTGTATTTTTTCAAGTTCAGAAGCAACACACCTGTGCAAGGAAAAAAAAGTTCATGATAGATGTCTGGTTCTTTCATATTTGTGAAATTTCAAATAAGCATACTTGACTTTTTTTCCATAAAGGTTAGAATTTTAAACAGAAGAACCTAGAAGTTAAGAATTTTCTTTATATTATTAATGGCTTTATTTAGCACCAAATCAAATTGACTCAACTGATATTTATTGAGTGCTTTTAAAGGCAAGTGAATAAAAGTCCCCACCTCAAGGACTTTGTAATCGAATATTGATGTTTGAAGGGAATGGGCCTTCCTGCTACTTCTTTTTTTTTTTTTTTTTTTGAGACAGAGTCTCACTCTGTTGCCCGGGCTAGACTGAGTGCCGTGGCGTCAGCCTCGCTCACAGCAACCTCAAACTCCTGGGCTCGAGCAATCCTCCTGCCTCAGCCTCCCGAATAGCTGGGACTACAGGCATGCGCCACCATGCCCGGCTCATTTTTTCTATATATTTTTAGTTGGCCAATTAATTGCTTTCTATTTATAGTAGAGACGGGGTCTCGCTCTTGCTCAGGCTGGTTTCGAACTCCTGACCTTGAGCGATCCGCCCGCCTCGGCCTCCCACCTGCTACTTCTTAGTACTAACCTGGCATACACTCTACTTTCTTCCCTACAGTTTAGTCAAACTTTAAAAACTTACCAAAATCCCATCCCTTCTGTGAATAAGGATGTTATCCTTGAATTTCTATAGCATTATGTTATTTAATCACACACTTCTTTGTAATGTCTTCTCTTGAACTATTTAACTTTCTGATATTCCTACCTAGATTGTCTTTCTCAGAGGAAGGATCTTATTTTTCTGTACTTTGTGCATATATTAAGATCTCATTTATATGGAACTCTTAAGGAATGGATGGTTTGGGAGATCCAAGTTTTTACATAGTTGAATTAGGTATCAAAACATAATAACTATTTTTTATTAAATTCCTTCTTGGATAGACTACCTATTCATTTCATTGTTTTCTTAAGCACAAAAGGTTAACATGATGAACATTAGCTTTTACCATGTTCTACAGAATGAGACATTTGGGTAACTGGTATGGGATAGAAGGCTGAATGCATACAACTCTAGCAGAACCCCTTATGTGTGTGTTCTTTGTCCTTTTTCTCACTGAGCTAGAATGAAATATGAGCAGTGGCATGCAACTACAAATAGCATAACTTGACTAGCTCTCTATAAAATGCACGAGGACATTAGTCTAAAACATCTCTTTATTCAAGTGACTAGAAAAATCTTCTTCATAGTTCATAATAGGCTATGTCACTTGTCTGCTTTATTGGCTTTACTAAAATGGACCACATGCATGCCCTTGTCAGCTAGCATTCTTTTTTTCCTTGTACTCCAGCCTATGCACTCCACTTTCCTATGTACTCCATTCTCTGTGGATGGAGAATGAAAGAGATACTTCATCATTTTAAGGATCTGTGGTAAAGAACTTGGATATGACTTACTCTAAGTCTGCTGATTCTTCATCATTGCAAAACACCTTTTTTTTTCTTTTTTTACATAAGACACATTATTCTGGGTATAAGCAACAATACAATCCTTAATGCTGTTGCTCACATGATGAACCAATATCTTCTGTACTATTTTTTGACTAACATCCCTATTAAAAAGTTGAATCAATAAGTTAATGGAGGGTAAGGTGAAAAAAAAACACTGAAATACAATTTAGGCAGCTTTTTATTGGACAATCTCTTCTCTTTCTTCAGCCTAGCCACTTTGACAAGAAAACAAATCACAGTGGAGATGTCTTAGGCTTTGCTAGGGAAATGGAGCTGCTACTCCTCAATTCCTTTATCTTGTCTCTCTGCTGCTCCTAGTTGCTTCCACTGTTAGCTGCTATCACCAATCTGTCCTTTCACTTTTGAGTATGTCTTGACAGTTATCCTCTTCTCAGCTTTCATATAAAAAACCTGGCATTTTATAAATTTTGCCAGCTGAGCAGTGGTGAAATGATCAGTTTTAAAGCTATGTATAATTTCCCGTTCTTCCCAAATGTTTTTTGCTAGCTACTTTTCTGCTCCCAAACAGGCTTCAGCTGATGGATGAGGGATCTGGAAAGCTGGATTCTTAGATACCTGAGATATTCAAATAACATCTACTGATTTGATTTGATTTGTTCTAAGAAGTAAGTCAGGAAAAAGTGATAAAAATCAGGCTTAATGGTTATATTTAGCTTCACTATACTCTGCTAGGTCACCTCACAACTTATTTTAAAAACTTCCTAAATTCGCCCTGGCATCCTTCTCTTCCAATATATATTTAGGTTATACTCTCAGTGATACTAATCTTCCTAATGACCTTTCTTCTTATCATTTTTCCATTTAGGAACTTATAATTCTATCAAGCCTGAACTCCTCTACTTATTACAAGATCCATTCCTATCCATCAAAACTCATACTATACCCTAACAGATAGCATCTGCTCCATTAAAACTATTTTCTTACTGACTCCACAGGCCAAAATATCCTTTTTACTTCTGTCCTTGCTTCTTCCCTAAAATGTCTTATTTTCCCAAAATATTCCTTTGAAGCCCAGTTCTAGTACCTTGCAAACTGAAAAGCACACAAGAAAGACCAAAATGCTTGCTTTATTTGTTGATTTGCCAATTAATTTGGGGGAGATAACTGATATGATAAAAATTATTTAAAATCAACTTTTTCTGAAAGCTTATTATGTTAGTCAACATTTATTTCCTTTAATATTACTAAAATTTTAAGACTCCCTTTAAAATTTTCCCTAAAGTTTTCAGAATAAATTTATCTCATAAAAAGAGCCATTCATTTTCATGTGAAGTTTTCAATGCAAGGTTTTTTGACCTTCAGATAAAATATGATGAAATGTAATAAATTAGATGTCTGATTAGAAATAAATTATTTTCAAGCTTAAGGTATAAAAAATATTATAGGAGTTAAAAATGTCTAAAACAAAGAAAGTATTTTTGGGGAAAAAAGCCTAACAGTTTACCAGTTGACACTTTAATTTTTAAGTATTAGTTTGGTCTTCTACACAGATTAAGTTTAAAAGAAATATAAATACCAATTTTCTTCAAGAACAGAAGATGAAGGATGTGTAGGCATCTCTCTGGGACTAGTCTGGGTCAGCCTTCTGCACCATGATATTACTGTTGTCACATATCTAGAATGAACATATTAAAAGAAATACTTGAAAAATTAACTTGTATACATTATAAAAGTATACAAAAAATGGAAAAATCATTAAGACAATTTGGGAAAAAAAGGATAGATAAAAAATGTTAAAGTGAGGCACTTACTGGAGGGCTTTCTAAATTTTTTCCACTGGTCATAGAAAAGGCAAGTTTTTTCCATTATTCAACAAAAATAAAATTATTTACTAACATTTGTGACTAATAAAAATGACATTTAGGAATCAAAATAAAGGTGAAACTTGGATTTCATTTGAAGTTCAAATTCAAATGTTTAAATTCTTTTAGTTTTCAAAGTAAAATGAGTTTCATTGTTTTATCATAAAATGCCTTTATACAAAATAAGCCTATGTGAGCATTTGCTTATTAAAATTTAAATCAGAAAACACCCATTAATGCATACACACACACATACCCATACATACACATATGTACATATAATTATATATAACTCACTGAATACACAAAACAAGTACCAAGTTTAATGAAATGAATGATCTGAAGTGATTGGATGAACCAAATAGTAATGTTTGTTAAAGACTATCTTTTTCAGGCAAATTATTCAAAAGAGCAATGACTATTGGAGAGTTTAGTCCAATAAGCAGTAAAACCCAACAGAAAAATAAATTAAAGAGGTAAAAAAAGCAATTATATGAACACTGTCAAGTAAAATCACTAAAACATCAAGACTATTACAAGTAGAACTATTATAACTAATAACATGGCCCGGCGCGGTGGCTCACGTGTGTAATCCTAGCACTCTGGGAGGCCGAGGCAGGAGGATCGTTTGAGCTCAGGAGTCAGAGACCAGTCTGAGCAAGAGCGAGACCCTGTCTCTACTAAAAATGGAAAGAAATTAATTGGCCAACTAAAAATATATATAGAAAAAATTAGCCGGGCATGGTGGCACATGCCTGTAGTCCCAGCTACTCGGGAGGCTGAAGCAGAAGGATTGCTTGAGCCCAGGAGTTTGAGGTTGCTGTGAGCTAGGCTGACACCATGGCACTCTAGCCCGGGCAACAGAGTGAGACTCTGTCTCAAAAAAAAAAAAAAAAAAAATTACATAAGTCAAAAGACAAAAAGCTGAAGAATCTTCCCCATTTAAGAACAATCATCAGGTAATTTAATTTTATCAACTTTATAGAAATATACACAATTTTAGTTACTTGTGGTTGTAAACCTCATGTCAAATCAGAGAATTGGTTCATTGGCTAACATAGCTGACCACACACAGTCCAACCTCCACAGCAGGTCAGTGTGTCTATAACACATTCCATTATGAAAAATCACTTGAATATAAATGGAAATGACTGAGGCTGACTTGATCCTGTTTAGTTATGCTAAATACCAATATAACATTTAAATAATGTTTATATGTCTCCATCAAATAAAAGTAAAACATAAAAATAATTTCTCAAATTGCATGTCAGTACCTTTCATATGGTCCAGGGTGTTCAATTTGAATTAACTGGTCTTGTCCATCAGGAAAAGTTAACTTACACCAACCTAAGCTATGACCTTGGTTCACCTTAAGAAGCAAAGAGCAAAGGTAGATTTTATCATTCTAAAACTGAAAACAAAAACATAAACAACCCTAACTTTACTAGCAACTTAAAAAATAAGAGTAATCATTAAAAATTTGATAATCTAAACATATTTTACATGGGATATGGGTATTATTTAACCACCACTCATATAAATAATTATCAAAGAGAGTAAAAAAATCCTTCTCTCTTTAATGAGTTATCTTTATAAAAATAGTTGTCAAGCAATTCCAACGTTTGCTAGGAAATCCAATGAGATGAGTAAAGCCTCTTGACAGATTTTATACTTCAAAACATAAATTAAGGCTGGGAGCAGTGGCTCATACCTGTAATACTAGCACTCTGGGAAGCCGAGGTGGGAGGATCGCTTGAGGTCAGAAGTTCAAGACCAGCCTGAGCAAAAGCAAGACCCCATCTCTACTAAAAATAGAAAAATTAGCTGGGCATGGTGGCATGTGCCTGTAATCCCAGCTACTGGGGAGGCTGAGGCAAGAGAATTGCTTGAGCCCAGGAGTTTGAGGTTGTTGTGAGCTATGCTCATGCCATGGTACTCTAGCCCAAGTGACAGAGCAAGATTCTGTCTCCAAAAAATAATAATTAAATAAATTGAGATAGTGTGGTACTTTATTTTCTTTGTTCTGTTTTCCACAAATAAATAACCAATAACAAATAGATTTCAGTCTGAAGTATACCCAACCTGTCTCTTTTCAACAGAAGAGCTGAAATTCCAATTTAGAGTTAGACGAATGCCATCTAAAAAGATTGCATGTACTTTGTCATCAGAGTAGGCAAGAAATCTTCCCACATTGGGTATGAGTGATTCTTTCAAACACAAAGGCAATATATTGCTCTCATTTATCCCAGGTACCTAAAACCAAGTAAATAAAAATAGCAGGAAATAGAGTTATCCATTAAATGACTATTAATCAACTCTAAGGCAACTTCAGATTCTTATTCAGAAGTTGAATATTTGTAGAATACTTATGTATCCTTGAATTTTTCCATAAGTTGATACCCAGAACAGTCTACTTATAAGCAGATTTAAATTCTAATATCTTTGAAAAGTCACTGTTCTACTCTGAACTTCACATAGAATGTAGACAAAAGTTAGGATCTACAGCAACAGATAGGTTTACAGTTAAATTAGTATAGATACAGAAATCAAAGTATGAGAACCACTTCCTCCAAGTCAGCATTTAAGAATTTATTTACAGTTATGAAAATATAGAATACTATAGTATCATAGTTTATAATGACTATGTTTTTACATACTCAAATTCAGTCAATTCTTCTGTCCTTACCTCTCCATTAAAAACAAAAACAAACTATATTCAACAAAGGTAGGCCGGGAGTGGTGGCTCATGTCTGTAATCCTAGCACTCTGGGAGGCCGAGGCAGGCAGATCATTTGAGCTCAG
>VBSM01002608.1:296385-315149 GCA_008086735.1 Cheirogaleus medius
AAAAAAAAAAAAAAAAAAAAACCCCAAAACACAAAAAACCATTATTAAAAAAATAAAAAAAACAAAGGTATAACTTACAAGCCTGATTTTTCAGTGTCTATTAGGTAGGTATTTTTCTGAATAAACCAATATAAATATTACAAAGAACTTCTCACATAACTTAGATGAAAGCAGATTGAACTTAGAAGTATAGATATAAATCATAAAACAATTGAAAATATCATGTTTTTAAAATAATTTTAACATACCATTTTCCAGCAGCATACACAATAGTTATGGCTTAAAGAAAGTCTCATTTTCGCACAATGTTGAAGAATTCTGTGAACATGAAAAAGGCTACTTAAACATTTGCAAATAATGACATTTTCCAATTCCAGCAACTTATTCTCAATGCCATACAACATTTTAGATGGCAAGTAACTCGTTTCCACTGAAATTTTTGGGGAACTTCTTGCTTCCAAAAAATCTTTAAGCCCCTAGAAGGGAACTACTGTTGCTTTCCTTTGTGCTAATCTTACCTGCATAAGGCCATTCCTCTAATTTTTAGCAATGAAATGAGAAAGAATGAGAGAAGAGGTGATTCACAGTGCCTAGAAGGTTTAACTTAGCCCAAAAGTGGTGGGGATGTGAATGAAGTATCCCTAGGAAGTCAAATTACAAAATACGTTCCTTTAAACCTATTTTCAAAGGAGCTTAGACACAAATTTATAAAAAGAACTAATTTAATGCAGCAATCCACTTTCATTCTTCTGGGTGCCACAGACTGAGAGAATTTTAAAAACGTATGAACCAAAGAATGACTACACTTCATCTTTAGTACACTCTCAGAAATCTTTATTACTTTGAGGATGATAAAGAAGTATGAAAATTTCAAATATATCATCAAATCCCCAACCTGATTTCAAGGAACAATAATGATGCCACACTTACCCAGAGGAAAGGCACTTATTTCCTTTTTGCTCCTGCTTACCCAATATAAATGTTTCTCCATATTTAGATTTCAAAGCCAGAACTACTCTTATAATAATAATGTAGTCTATTTTATAAATTATGAGACCAGAAAAGTTGACAAATTTTGCCAAAATATAAATTTCCATTGTACCTGCCAATTCTTAATCTTATTCTTAATCACAAGAATGTATCATGGTTTTCAGACATGTAACACCTGATGCAGCTGAACATGAAGAACTTACCTGGTTGCCTGCTTAATTAGAGAACACACAGAGAACAGATTTCCTGGTCTATCTGGAGGAAGGTTATTTACTGAGTAAGTTTTCTCTTCTCTCTGAAAATTAGTTTAAAATGAAAATCTCATTAATAATAAATTTTGGCCCTTATTACTTAGCTATTTTTTTTTAAATATGTATTTACATAGTGACAAGCAAGCAGTTATTTTAACAAAATCCCATCCAAGTGCTAACCAGGTCTGACCCTGCTTAGCTTCTGAGATCAGACAAGATCAGGCACATTCAGTGTAGTATGGCCATAGACTATTTTAACAATCTAATGCCTATAAAATCTGTATGTATTTAAAGGTATTTTACGATGTTTTTCCATTTCCCATTTTTTAAAAGTATAGAATTCCTCCATTCCTCGTATCTGCTCAAAAATTACATTCTAATAGCATGTAACTTAATGCTCAAGTTAAATATTGGCTATACTTAAATTAACATGGTAACCAAACTAATTTTCCTACACATTAGCTGGAAATGTATCACATAAGCCATTCTCCTCTCTTAAGAGAGAGAGAGAGAAAAAAAAGACTATATAGGTTTAAAAAAACAATTTTAATTGAATGAATATATCATTTTGTTATATTTTATGAATGGAAGAACTACTGCTACAGTTTGTGGAAGACAACATTATTTACAGGCTCAGGTTCTTGAAATAAAAAGAAAAACATTTTATTTTGTTATTCCTTCTGAATTTCCTCTTTCTCAGAGTTGCTAGTGTTTCCCAGGACTCTATCTCCAGCCTTCTCTTCTGACTTCCTAATTTCTTTTTAGGTAATCCCTATAATGTCTAAAGTTGTGTTCATAATAAATATCATAATAGCAACAGCTAACATTTATGGAGCAGATACTATGTGCTAGGCATTATGCTATGTACTTTACATGGATTATCTCACTTACTCCTCAAAATAATACTGAGATAAGAACTATTAATGCCTGTTTTTTAGATGAGGAAACTGAGGTTGAAGGGTAAGAAGCAGTAGAGATCTGATTTGAACCACAAGAGAGTGTAGCTTATGCTCTCTACCATCAGGGAAAGAAGATGGGTTTTGAATTTGCAGTCAGTCAGATCTGGATTCAAACAGCAGGTCTGCCTCTTATGATAATGATGGGCAGGCCATACAACCTTTTGTAAGCCTCAGTGCCTAAAACCCATGAAATGGGGATACTACTAAACATCCAGATTGTCCTGAGGATTAATGATATAATACACATATAAAGCACCTGGGAAAGAATTTCATGCATAGTAGATATGCACACACACACACAAAAAAAGTCTCTCTTGTTTTATCCTGGCATGTAGACTTGAATATCTAAATCTCTACTGGATTTCTCTTCTGGATATCACAATAGACATCTCAACTTCACACATAAAAATAAAATTATCTTCACTTCAAAATTTGCATTTTCACCTTCTCTACTCTGTATCTATCTCTGGTGTGTCAATTATCACATGTTGTTCTCTCTACCTGGAACTCAGTTCCCTCCTTGAGCACTTCCCTTTGTCTAGCTAACACCTATTTCTCCTTCATTCTCAGGGGAGACATCACAGAGGTCCCATTAACTAGGAGAAATCCCCTAATTATGTCCACAAGCATGGTTCCTTCTACTCCTGCTGCTTGATCTTCATCACAATTTCAGTTAAATAGTTTTTATTTTTATTTATTTATTTTTTTGAGACAGAGTCTCACTCTGTTGCCCAGGCTAGAGTGCTGGGGTGTCAGCCTAGCTCACTGCAACCTCAAACTCCTGGGCTCAAGCAATCCTCCTGCCTCAGCCTCCTGAGTAGCTGGGACTACAGGCATGCGCCACCATGCCCGGCTAATTTTTTCTATATATTTTTAGATGGCCAATTAATTTATTTCTATTTTTAGTAGAGACGGGGTCTCGCTCTTGCTCAGGCTGGTCTCCAACTCCTGACCTTGAGCAATCCACCCGCCTAGGCCTCCTAGAGTGCTAAGATTACAGGCGTGAGCCACTGCGCTTGGCCTAAATAGCTTTTTACTTAATGTTTCTCTTCCCTGCTAGAATGGAGCTCCATGAAGGTAGGGGCTGTTATCTGTTTTGCTCACCTCTGTAGCCCCAGCATGTATAAGCACAGTTCCTAGCACATGGTAGGCACTCAAAATATCACAATTTACTTTGGATACTGAGTTTTATTGTATACTGAGTTCTACTGGACACTGAGTTCCATAAGGGTTCTCATCTTTTCCACTACCCTATTTCATCAGTTCTAAAATGCATATTTTCTACAATTTAATCTCTCTGAAATCTGGACACATTTCATAATTAAGAGTGTCTTACAATCTATTAGGCAGGTGGAGTTGAGATATACTTCAATTTAAATCTCCTATTGATACCTCCTGGTAAGATCAAAAAGTAGCCATCATCAAAACAATTTAGATTTGACAAAAATTTTGGTTTCATACAGTGCCTGGCACCACCATTCACTGATTTATTCATAATTTGGCATCCCTTTCAATTCCTTCCTCATCCCCATTATCCAGTCATCAATTCTGTCCCTTTAATATTTGTCTAATTAGTTCTACAGCTTGAAGTTTTACCTCTTCCCTACCCAGTCCATCTTCCTCTAAAATGATCTAACAAAAATCTGATGTCATTTCCCTACTTAAAAATCCTTCAGTGATTCCCCAAATGCAGTAAGGTTTCTCATGCTCAATTTATGAGCTTGCCCAACCTAGTGATCTAGCCTCTTCTGCAGACATTCCTACCAAGATCCTGTTTCTGTTTTGGCCTTCTAAACTACAGTATTTTCATTTCCTTCAACAATCTATGCTCTCTCTAGTCTCTTATATCCAGTTAGGTGTCATTTAGCCACTGTTCTAAACACTAACAATAATAGTGTATTGAACAAGACAGGGCTTATCTCTAGTGTGCCTGACAGTAAACATACATCAATAAGAAAATGTCATCTTGTATTAAAAGAAAAAAGATGAGGGTTGCATGATAGAGAGTGTCATGGGTAGCTTCTTTAATTTGGATAGCGAGGAAAAGCCTCTTTGAAAGTAACATTTAGATAGAAATTTGTATGACAAGAAGCCAGCCATGCAAAGAGTTGTTGAGAAAGTAAATTGTTCCCTTAGCTATATGCCCCCCTACCTCCATCCATCTTTCGTGCAACCCCTCCTTTAGAATCATAGATCCTAGCTTAGCCATGTCTTACTTCAGGAAGCATTTCTGGAACCTTAAACACTGGGTCAGGTGCTTCTCCTTATGAGGTCCCAAAGCAACAAGTTCTTATCTTTTTGGAAGCACTTACATTGTGAGTACTTGTCAAGCTTTCCTATTTAAATTTCTAATTACACAAGTAATAATACATTACTATGTTTTTATAAAAAAAAAAAAAAAAAAAAAAAAAAAAAAGATCACAACAAAAAATACTAGCATTGGCCAGGCAAGGTGGCTCAGGCTTGTAATACTAGCACTCTGGGAAGCGAAGGCAGGAGGATCACTTGAGCCCAGGAGTTTGAGGTTGCTGTGAGCTAGGCTGACGCCACGGCACTCTAGCCCAGGCAACAGAGTGAGACTCTGTCTCAAAAAAAAAAAAAAAAATACAAGAATTACATCTTTCCTGACTCCTCTCAAAAAGTAACTACACCAGTTTAGTTTATATCTGCTCAAATCTTTTCTTGTACATTATTTACATGTATATTACAGACAATTTATAGGTTTCGAGTTTAGAGTTTGTTCTTTACACAAAAAATATCACTGTAGATGTTCTGATGCAACTTTTTTTACTCAACAGTATCTTGGAAATCTTCCAGTATCCATCTCTCTATGCATCTACATCTTCCTAATTCTTTTCAACTGCTGCACATTCCTATAATTTGACCACTATAATTTATTTCACCATTTCTCTATTGAAGGTTGCTTTGAGTTTTTTGCTACTATAGACAGTGCTGTAATCCACATCCTCGGCCATGCATCTTTGTACATCTAAGAAAATGTTTTTCTAGGCTAGATACTTAGAAGCAGAATTTCTGATCCATTTTATTTGATATGAAATTGTCCCTCATGAAGATAGAATTTATCCTCCAACCAACACTATGAAAGGACCCCTTTTCCCACACTCTTTCCAGCAATAGATGTCATCAATAATTTTAGTTCTGACAATTTGATAAGTGAACAATGTTCTGTCATTGTTATTTCAATTTGCATTTCCCTGATGACAGTAGTAAAGTTGAACATGTTTTCAAATGTTATGGGTTTTTTAAAAAATTTATATTGCCTTTCTATGGCTTAACCATTCCTATTAGGGTTTTTTTTTTTTTTTTACAAACATACAATTTTTCTGGATATTTTTTGTCTTTTTATTACTGATTTATAGTATAGAATATTTTCTTCTAGGCCTATGCTTGCCTTTTTTACTTATCTAAATTCAATAGAAATTTTAAATATTTAAAATTTAACATAAGTTTGAAAATGTCAAGCTTGTCAAACTTCTCTTTTATGCCTTCTGATTTTCTGTATTGCACTTAAGAAGGCCTCCCCTAATGAAAGATTATAGATGTCATTCTTCCATATTGTCTTCTAACAATTATAAGTATGGTTTCTTACATTTAGCTCTTTAATTCATCTGAAATTTATTTTGGAATATGGATTAAAGTAAGGAACAAACAACTTTATCCCCAAAAGAGAGTCACTTGTTTCTAAATCTTTCCACTAAAGCAGGGAAAAGTGAATATGTTGCAGACAAAAGTCTGAGAGTGAATCCCAAAGCTTCAACACCATTTGCATCCACCACAAATATAAAACTTGCTTGGAAATTTTGTGCTTTATCCCAAAAGCTCATGCTCTACTCCATGGTATGTTTGCTTCAGTATAAAAGTTATTACCCCTCCCCAATACCTTTGTGTAAAACTGAAGCTCAATGAAGATGTACTATGCTTATCTTGCAATTTTGCAAACCCCTAATATACAGCAGTGTGACTATGCATACCCGCTCTATTTGCCTGTTTGTCTCATGCTCTACATATACATATAGACATACATGCATATATATATAACTGGTCACACTTTTATCTCATTTGCTTGTTTGCCTTTCTGACTACTAGAGTGTGAACCCTTCAGGGCAGGAACTCTTTCATCACTCCCAGTGCTTATCAGAGTGTCTGCCAAAAAGTAAGTGTTTAGTTAATATTTATTGAATAAATTAGTACTTTCCTAGAAATAGGCTCCAGTAAAGAATCTGCTCCAATATATACTAAAGTATTTATGAATGAAATGATATTTGGGATTTAAAAATAAATAGGGAGTGGGGGGCAGCAGGAAATATAGATGAACAAGCTGGGTGATGGATACATGGGGGTCTGTTATACTTATCTCTCTCTGTACTTTTGTATATGTTTGAAATTTTCCATAGTTAAAAAGCTTCCATTTTTAACTTTTCTTCCTAGTGACTCTAATAATCTTATAACTTAAGTACTCCATTTTGTAATGGAGCGAGAAAACATATTTAATCTGTTTTAATTGGCAAAGGAAAGTAGTGTGATATTATGGTGATCACTATAAAAGTGTGGATGTCAAATGTCAGACTAGGAATAAGCAAACTAAAACTCATTAACAAAATATTCATATTATTAGACTATGATCTGATAAATATGTTTCATTGTTTTCAACAATACACAACAGTCTTGTTCAACTTTTTAGTTGTACATAAAGATTTAGAAGTTAAGAGTTGCTTAAAATCTACAAATAGGCTAGGTGTGGTGGCTCATGCCTGCCTGTAATCCCAGCACTTTGGGAGGCCAGGAAGGGTGGATCGCTTGAGGCCAGGAGTTCTAAATCAGCCTGGGCAACATAGCAAGACCCTATTTCTGAAAAAAATTTTTAAAAAATTAGCTGGGTGTGGTGGCACCTGTAGTCCTAGTTACTTGGGAGGCTGATGCAGGAGGATTGCTTGAGGCCAGGAATTCAAGCTTACAGTGACCAATGATTGGGCCACTGCACTCCAGCCTGGGTGACAGAGTGAGACTCTGTCTTAAAAAAAAAAATTAAAAATTAAAGTTTAATTAAAAAAATAAAAATATACAAACAAACAATTACATGGTGGAGGAAAAATGAATGTGCTTTTTCAAAGTAATGCTTTTAGTTTCAGCATTTTCTATTGATAAATTCTATGACAAGAAATTTTGCTTCTGATTTAAACACAAATTGCTTAGGAAAATGGATATAGCAGGTAAAAATATAGTAAAAATAAGGTAGTTTTGCTTTGTTTTGTATTTTTTAGAGACAGGGTCTTGTTCCATCACCCCGGCTATAGTGCAATGGCCCAATCATAGCTCAACACAACCTCAAATCCATGGGTTCAAGCAATCTTCCTGTTTTAGCCTCCCAAGTAGATAGGACTACAGGCACACACCGCCATGCTTGGCTAATTTTTAAATTTTTTTCAGAGACAGGGGTCTTGCTATGTTGCCCAGGCGGGTCTCAAACTCCTGGGCTCAAGCGATCCTCCCACTTCAGCTTCCCAATCTCATGCTGGGATTACAGGCATGAGCCACCACGTCCTGCAACATAGTTAATAATTACTGTGCCAATGCTGGCAGTGAGATTATATTAATTCTCCAGACTGGGGAGCAGGAAGCAATGTTATATAAAGACCAAATTTCCTGTATATATTCAGAATTATTTAGAAAGAGCTATACACCAAAACTCTTCTTGAGTTCATTGTTGGCTTACCTCTTCTGCTCCTTCTTGAACGGAGCAATATGTAAAATAGTTCCCCAAATGAGCTCCTTCTGATTTGAAAATAGATCCATCTCCAGGATAAATCTCTATTGAGTTCATATTTTGATGAGTAAGTCTAAGGAAGAGAAATAATCATTAAAATTTTTTTTTCTTATTGAGATTAAAACATCCATGAAGGCAGTCATTAAAAAAAAAAAAAAACCTAAGCAAAGAAATATAGTTTTTTTGGCCTATCCAGAGTAGTGGATAATTTCATATTCGGAATTCTATCAGCAAAATTAACTTTTTTACAAAGATGAACAGAACACATAGAATTGGTTTATGTATTTATTTTAACAACTAAACTCAGAGCTTCTGTAATTCAAGCATCTTGTCTTATTATCCTTCTCATACTCCCATTGCCAATCACAGGGCTGGCACGTAATAGTCACCACATCAATATCTATCACACAGGAGTTAAATACACCACTTCCAGAACCTGAAAATAGAGTATTCTTTAACACATTGACTGGCACATTAGAAAAAATAATTTTTCCCTGGGGCCATGGTGTTTTTATTACAAAAATAGAATAAAAACTTCGAAAACAAAATTATCCTTTCTAATTTAATGAAAAAATTGTTATTTTTTATTGCGTTCTGTGTGTGAGTTATATGCAATGAAACTGTCAATATTAATTGTAACAATAAGAACATCAATAAGTAAGATTTTCACGAATCAAATGCAGTTACATATGCTTCATCAGGTCCTGGGCTCAAAACTACCATGAGTTGAAAAGAACTCACATGGCAGTTGATGTGTTAATAATGAAACGGGTAGACCTAATAATTTTTGGATGAGATTAGCCATTTGTGCAAGGAGCTACCTTAAGAAAGAGGACTGACTGTACCTGCAGCAACCAAGAAATAATCAAGGTATTATTTTATAACATATAAAAACATAAGCCAAGTTAATTGTATTAATATCTATGTTAGAATATCTTGTGAGAAGGGATGGGTCTTCACACAGGAAAAGCAGAGGGTCCCCCCCCTCCAAAAACACTTTAACAGTGCTCGTTTAGCATTATTCATGCAAGTAAAACTCACAATCTGGCCAACATTACTATTCCGGTCACTAGAGAGGTGTCCTTTGTTGTGGCGTACAGATAATTCAATGCAATAATGCTGGCACAGAGCAGCCAATCAATGAATGTTTGCTTTGTGAATAAGGCCAAAATTTCTCTTAGGCTATCTAACTTCTCTAATTCCATGCTCAATAGGCAAACTACTATTTTGACTAATTCAAAACACTAGATCCTCTGATGCTTGGAAAGGGTATCCTAAATAAGTGATATGAATATTACATTCACTAGCACAACTGATCTCTGTCATTGGAGTTGCTATACAAGTCTTGTAAACATGGTTAATGTGATTGAGTCACAAGACCCCTGTGTACACTAATTAGTTTTGAGACCTGTAATACTCAGGACAAAACAAAGGAAGCACAGTCAGCCCAGTAGAACTGTGTCCTCTTGTGAAAATCTGTCTGCAAGGCTAGTCCCATCCTCTGTGTGACATCAATAATGCCTCCAATTCCAACATAGGTGCTTTACCTATATGTAACACCCTTGTACCAAACCACTTTCACTAGTTCAGGGTAGGAATATTCTTCTTCATCAGACTGTTTCTGTAAAAGTGAATTACAAAAATTCCACCTGTGAAGGATAAAATACAAGTTATTACTGTTGGTTACTCAACATAATTACCTTTTTTTTTTTTTTTTTTGAGACAGAGTCTGGCTCTGTTGCCCGGGCTAGAGTGCCGTGGCGTCAGCCTAGCTCACAGCAACCTCAAACTCCTGGGCTCAAGCAGTCCTGCCTGAGCCTCCCCAGCAGCTGGGAATACAGGCATGCGCCACCAATTTTATATATATATATATTTTTTAGGTGTCATATAATTCCTTTCTATTTTTTCAGTAGAGACAGGGTCTCACTCTTTCTTGTTCAGGCTGGTCTCGAATTCTAGGCCTTGAGCGATCCACCCGCTGAGGCCTCCCAGAGCGCTAGGATTACAGGCATGAGCCACTGCGCCCAGCCAACATAATTACCTTTAAAAGTCAACAAAAGAGTACTACTGTAACAAGATTTCTTGTGTAACTCATTAGCTCAAAGAGAAAAAAAATATGAAAGTATATTAATCAAATTTAAAAACAAGTGTTCTTTTCCCACACATTTTTCCAGTATTTTCAATAATCTCATTATTGAATCTTAGCGTAATTCTTAATACATAAAATAACAGTTTTACAAACATTTAAAATTTGGCTTAGATTCAAACAACAAATATTTAGTGAGATATCTATGGTAGGCAGAGCACTATACTATACATACTGGATATATTACACCCTCAAAAGCAGACAGTCTCTGCCCTCAATGGAAATTCCTATGGCAGAGACATTAAGTAGTAAACATTGAGTGTAAAGGAGGAGGAAGTACTGGATATTGTGGGATGGTATAATAAGGACCTAACTTGTCAAGGGTCTTCAGGAAAATAACCCTAAAGAAGTCAGACTTCTTTCCTGACAGAAATCTCCCTCTTCCTTGAGAGAAATCTCTCCCTTTCCTGACAGAAATCTCTCTCTTTCCTGACAGCAATCTCCTCCTTCCTGACAGAAATCTCTCTGTATCCTGACAGAAATCTCCCCTTTTCTGACAGAAATCTCTCTCTTCTTGACAGAAATCTCCCTCTTTCTCGGGAGGATTCTCTTCTTTTATGACAGAAATCTCTCTGTTTCCTGAAAGAAATCTCCTGTTTCTTGACAGAAATCTCTCTTTCCTGACAGAAACCTCTTCTTTTCTGACAGAAATCTCCTCTTCCTTAACAGAAATCTGTCTCTTTCTTAACAGAAATTTCCTCTTTCCTGACAGACATCTGTCTCTTTCCTGACAGACATCTCTTTCTTGACAGAATTCTCGTCTTTCCTGACAGAAATCTCTTCCTTAACAGAAATCTGTGTTTCTTAACAGAAATCTCCTCTTTCCTGACAGACTTCTCTTCTTTCCTGACAGACACCCCCTCTTTCTTGACAGAAATCGCCTATTCCCTGACAGAAATATGTCTCTTTTCTGACAGAAATCTCTCTTTCCTGACAGAAATCTGTCTTTCTTAACAGAAATCTCCTCTATCCTGACAGAGATCTCTTTGTTTCTTGACAGAAATCGCTCTTTCTTGATGGAAATCGCTCTCTTTCTTGACAGAAATCTCTCTCTTTCTGACACAAATGTCTCTTTCTTCACAGAAATCCTCTTTCCTGACTGAAATCTCCTTCCTGGCAGAAATCTCTTTCTTGACAGAATATCTCCTGTGTCATGACAGAAATCTCCTCTGTCTTGACAGAATTCTCGTCTTTCCTGACAGAAATCTGTCTCTTTCCTAACAGAAGTCTCCTCTCCCTTCACAGAAATCTCCTCTTTCCTGACAGAAATCTCTTGATAGAAATCTCCTTTCTCCTGACAGAAATCTCCTCTCTGCTGACAGAAATCTCTCTTTCCTGACAGAAATCTCCTCCTTTTGTTCCGGCAAGTGTTAACGGCAAGTGTAACAGTCCGTGTAACAGCTCTTGGCCGGGGAAATAACCAAGCAGCATGTGGAGAGTCGGAGAATAGCCTTTATTCAGCCAGCAGACTCAGCCAACTTCTGATCTTCTTCCCCCACTTCCTTGTTCTCCTCCAAGTTTTTATACCCTTGGTAGGACTCAAAAAGCGTCCAATCAGCAACAAGCTTTAACATCCAATCAGCAACAAGCTTTAACATTCAATCAGCAACAGTGCGATTCAAAAAGTACCCAATCAGGATCACACAAGCAGCGAGGCCTGAGGACGGGAGCAGATGGCCAAGCACCGAGCACTGGCCCGGACCGGCACACGAGGCCTGGTCCCAATAGCATGCACCCACCTGCCATGGCCTCCAGCTGGCCCCGCGCAGCATCGGCCTGCTGGGATGCGGAGTGGTGGGGAGGCGACGCCTGATGGTTTTCCCTGTTACTTTCTGACAGAAATCTCCTCTTTTCTGACAGAAATCTCCCTTTCCTGACAGAAATCTCCTCTTTTCTGACAGAAATCTCCCTTTCCTGACAGAAATCTCTCTTTCTGACAGAAATGTCTCTCTTTCTTGACAGAAATCTCCTCTTTCCTGATAATAATGTGTCTCCTTCCTAACGGACATCTACTTTTTCCTGACAGAAATCTCTTGTTTCCTGACAGAAATCTACTTCTTCCTGAAAGAAATCTGTTTCCTGAAAAAATCTCCTCCTTTCCTAACAGAAATCTCCCTCTCCTCATAGAAATGTCCCTCTTTCCTGACAGAAATCGCTCTCTTTCTTGTCAGAAATCTCCTCTTTCTTCACAGAAATCTCCTCTTCTTGACAGAAATCTCCTCTGTCCTGAAATAAGTCTCCTCTCTCTTTACAGAAATCTCTCTCATTCTGGGTAGAAATCTCTTTCCTGACAGAAATCTCTTCTTTCCTGACAGAAATCTTCTGCAGAGTAAAGAGCAGGCATAGTGGAGAAAGTGAGTTTGAGCGAGCATTCTTGGGATTGCTAGAAGTTCACTTTAGCAAGCGTAGAGAAAGCAAGGGCAAGAGTGGTGAAAGAGTTGAGGATTGCTGATACAGGAGAAACCCAGATCATGAAAGAGCAGTTAAGCTATGTTACAGATAATAGATTTCAACCTAAAGCTGGTGGTAGGTTATCAAAAACCTGTTAATTTGGAACCATAAATCTCTTTCGATATGTACTATATATACATATATGTACTATATATATAACAATGGATTTTCCCATTTTAACTAGATAATGGCAAACCTGAAAATCATTCCATTTTTTTAAAAAATAGCAAATGTATATGGAAAGACAATCTGAGATCAAATCTCAGTTCTACAGGTACTAGCTGTGTGTCTTTGCTGAAGTTATTTAACATTTCCATGTCTCAAGTTCCTCTAAAAAAGGGGAATAATGATAGTTCTTAATTTATGGTGTTTCTACAAGAATCAAACAGGTGAAGTCCAACAGTGCCTGGCATATAAGTGTTCTGTAACTGTTGGCTATTATCATTATTACTGCCCTATTTACACAAAGTTCATGTTACAAATCTACAACTATTTAATATTAAGTTATTCATCTCTTAGTGGAGGCAAAAGTGCTCCTCTATGCTCGCTCCCACAGAGCCCTGTGCAGACTCCTGTCCCATCACTTACCACACTTTAATAATCCTTTTAGGGACAATGACCTTTACTAGACTCTAAGTTACCAGAAAACAGGGACTGTGTCTTAGTCATTTCTATAGTCACTGGGCTGAACAAAGTATTTAGTATAGAGTCAGCCTTCCATGAACATGCAATGCATGGACACAGAGTAGGAAACATAAGCAACACATTTGCTAGGGAAATTATTTACTATCAGCTAACAACAAAGTTTTGGATCAACTAAATGAACTTTCCTTATGAATGTTACCATGTAATTTAGAAAGAAAATTATCCTTAAAGATGAGTTTATGACAAAAGCTTTATGAACAAAAGACATTCTTCTATTACCTGTGCAGGTGTGGGACAGGACAGCTGAGTAACAAGGCCCTAGGAAGAACAGAAACCTCTTTTCCTCTTTCCTCTGAAACAGCAGAAGTTAAAATTCTACTCTGGGTGATATGCGCATCAATTTTAGACATATTGCTAACTTTAGTATGAAAACGAAGAGCTAAAGACAAAGGATATTTCCATTCCTCTGGACAGGCTGCCACAGACCAGTGTTGCTTTATCCATGTGTATACACATGTGTGTTTTGTACCAGGTGAAGGCAGCTCTTCCTTCCCTTCAGTTCTATTTACATTACTCATCTTCTTTAAAGGTTCTTTGGATTTCATGATGTGGCAATAAAGTTCATTTTCTTTATTCTTCAGTCTCTGTCTTGATAAATTTCCAAATGTATAGATTTTGCCAGTTTTTTCAACTAGTTTCTCTTTTTGGGCTGACAACACTACAGATGACTCTGGCTTCTGGCTAACTTTACACAAAAAATGTACTGTAAATTCATGCTGAGATCTGGGCAGGCAAAGGTATGCGTGACCATCTAAAGATGATATCTTCACGGTGCCACTTTCCAGACATATCATGCTATCATCTGCATCAAGACTGGGCCATCTCACTTCTGAGATGTCAATGAAAATATGCTAAATTGAAGGGGGAAAAAAGATGGTATTTTCTGTTAACAGTCCAATTTTTCCATACATTTTATACTTAAATATTGTGTAAGAAAGCTCTTAAGTATTTGTATTTTCACTACCTAGAGAGAATGAAAAGTGGAAAGGCAGATGTCAGCCTATATATGGTTTTCCAAATTATATTTGATATTAAGATTATCTGTCTTATAAGAGACATAAAACACACACACGTGCACATACACACACACAAGACAGAGAAAAGAAGAAAAAGAAATGTCTTGATTATATTTAGTGTTAAACATATTTTGGTTTAAAATGTACTAAATCAGAGATAAATAAATTTGCACTCTCCTACCCAAGAAACCTACTCTGAAAAAGAAGAAAATGAGGAAGAAGCAGCCCTATGATAGGCTATACTAAAAGCAATCACAGCTAAAAAATAAAAATTAAATAAATACATAAATAAACTTTTCTTTTTAAAAAAAGCAGTCATGGCTTAAATAGTATGGGACTAGCATAAAAACTCATTGACAGAACCACTCAGAAAATACAAAAACAGAGTCAATGTATCTTAAAATGTTATATGTGATAACATAAGCTTTTCAAAGCAAGAGTCACAAGAGAGAATGATTTAATAAATAGTACTAGAATTACTGAACAGCATTTGAGAAATGCTATCTCAGAGGGTTATCAAATGGACTAAAAAAGATAACATATATAAAGTACCTATCCTAGACAGTCCCTGTCACTCCATACACTAAAATAAATTCGAGGTGGCTTAAAGAGTAACATTTTACAAAGCTGAATTACTAGAAGGAAAATTGTTCCTAACCAATAGCAAACAGACTCATAGCAAGTAACATTGTCAGTTGTGTCTTTTCATATAAAATATAAACAGTAGGTACTGCTGTTATTAATAGTCTTTTAATCAATTAATTTTGCGAAGAGTTTAACATTTCAACTTCCATTTATGTAAAGTCTTAAATTTATAAAAAATATTGTCAAGAAAACCTCTTAAATTTACAGTACTACCTATATGTACAGATGTCAGGATGTTAAAATTAAGGGCAGTATTAATTAATGGCAAAACTGGTTTGTAAGGATAGTCAGTTAAGAAAGTTCTCTCTTCTAAAACTGGACTGTCAAATAATGCTACTGCAGCATCAGCAGTAAGCTATGCAGTTTCAATGAACAAAGTTACTCAAAAGAAACAATGGAAAAAGAGCCTTCTAGACTAAGTTATAGCTTATAACTTTTTATGGCTCCTTTCCCATAAGATAATATATTAGAAGATTATTCAGTAGGCAGGCAAGCATCACTGACAGCATAGAAAGGTATCAAAAAGTAGTTAAATGACAGTCTTCAGAATCAGAAAGACTGGGTTCAAATCCTGAATTTGCCTCTAAGAAAATTTCCATTGATAAATTAGGTAAACTCTCTAAGACATAGTTTTACTACCTATAAAAAGGGGCTGATATCTAGCCAATATACCTGTTCTGATTGGTTGGACATCCATTTTGATCAGTAGTTACCCATGCCACACTGGTGTTATTAAATGTTTCTAATATGGCCGGGCGTGGTGGCTCACGCCTGTAATCCTAGCACTCTGGGAGGCCGAGGCGGGCGGATCACTCAAGGTCAGGAGTTCGAAACCAGCCTGAGCAAGAGTGAGACCCCGTCTCTACTATAAATAGAAAGCAATTAATTGGCAAACTAAAAATATACAGAAAAAATGAGCCGGGCATGGTGGCGCATGCCTGTAGTCCCAGCTACTCGGGAGGCTGAGGCAGGAGGATTGCTTGAGCCCAGGAGTTTGAGGTTGCTGTGAGCGAGGTTGACGCCACGGCACTCAGTCTAGCCCGGGCAACAGAGTGAGACTCTGTCTGAAAAAAAAAAAAAAAATGTTTCTAATATTATTCCTGGTTCTTGGACATAGTAAACTCTTGATAAATGAGTTATTATTCTTAAAACTCCAAAATAAAATATAAGCAAAAGAATTTTTATAGCCATATGTAATTACACATCTCTACTACACATTAACAAATAACTACACGTAGGTTACTAAAAATGGCCATATAACTTCTTAATTTTGAGACCTCTGAGAATGAAAAGTAACTAATTTGAAAAATTCTGATTATAATTCTTGACTATAAGGAAAATGGCAGGGAGATGAACTATGTAACTTCTATGTTCCTCAGTCTGATGAATATATAGGCTTATGCATTCTATAGCAATGTGTCTATTTTCAAATGTCCTGGGAAAAAAAGACTAAACATTAAACTACCTGTTTGTAACTACTTGTCCTCAAATATTACTTATAAAAATGAAGTTTTAAAAAATCACCTTTTTTCTTTCAGAAGGTACGATGTTTTCAGATAAAAAAGGGCGAGTAGCCGAAGAGTTTCGAAAATCTAGGGCTCGCTGTAGTTGTTCCTATAAACAGAAATATAAAATGTAAAACAATTTGAAAAAAATCAATGTAGAATGACAGTACAGTGTAATCCAGAGTACTAATCACTTTTCATATTCTAGCCCACCCTGACAATATTTTGGAATTAAAGAGAGTAGTTTTTGTAACATCTTTACTTACTCGGTAAGTGCTAATAACAAAGTGTGTCCTTTGGCGAATTCTTTCTGGTTGTTCTAAAGGATGTGCTGAAACAGGAGGTGACTTTTCAAATAAAAATTCAGAGCCACAGGGAGAAAGTTGCAATTTGGAACCATCAGCATATTGTACTTGCACTGAATCATCTTCATAAAGTACCATTCTCACTTCAGCTGGCATTATTAAGACAGGATAAGATATCCTTCCAAGTCAAAGACTGAACAAACTAGGAAACACAATAGCACAAATAGTTTTCTTATGTACAAAAATTCTATCAAAATAAATGGATGCATTTTCTTAGAACATAAGCAAAACACATTACCATTGTATTTACTTTTGTCGGAGGAAAAGTAATCTTTTCTTATTATATAAATAATCTTCCTATAAACACTTAAATGATCTGAAATTAACAGCCTTAACAAAATGCCTTAATTAACTCCCAGGACTTTACTCCAATACAGGAACATAACCTAGAGGGAGAAGATAGCCCACAAAGTTATAACTGTCTTTATAATTTCGATAGCTTCACTTTTCCTTAAGTTTAATTTCTTAACTTACATACTCAGTATCTCATTTCAAATAACAAGCAAATTTCACCTTTGCAGTAGGAATGCAGCAAATCACCTACAATACATGCAAAAGGCAGGCCAAAAGTAACTATTAGGCCTCAGGGGAAAGAACACTGAAAAAGAAATCCTACTACTTGGAATCTTGTCCCTAGCTGGCATTAAGGAAGTATTGTAGCTCCATGTCACTACTGAGCAAGTTAATCTCCTAGTATCTTAGATTCATTCTCATTTCACTGCATTTAATTTCTTCTTCTCTTCTACAAGGACTCTGTATCTTCACCTATGCTTTCCCCATAGGGTTGACAGAGGAGAATTAGAGAACTGGATTTCATTCACTCTTGTCACTTACAAGCTGTATGCTTCAGGTTGGCTGTTTCCTCATTTGTAACACATTGGTAGTAACAGGAATATTGGGTGGATTAAATGACAAAACAAATGTGATGGTGCCTAGTATTGTAGATGTCACCTTGTAGGAACTCAACCAATCTTATGATATAGCTTTATTCTTTTCTAACACTAACCACATCCCCTTCTGCATTATCCCCTTCTACTCAGGTGATCAAGTTTCACTTATTGGAAAAAAATAACTTTCCATAAATAACATTTTTCCCACTTTATCACTATTTTCTACAAATAAACCTCTCTAGTATCTACTCATTGCCCACTTTCTCTCCTGTCAGTCTTCAGTCCATTGCAATCCAGCTTTTTCCTCTACCTTCCTATTGACATTGTTTCACAATGGTCACCAATATCTTCTTACACTCAGTGACTTCAGTCTCCATCCTGCTAAACCTGGTCAACTTGTGACAGCATTGTCTACCTTTCTCTGCACCAAACTCTCAATTTCCCTGCCTTTCCCCCCCCCATATTAGACTGCCATGGTTTCCCTCTCTACTTCTACTGTTTTTAGTTTAATCATTCATCTTTTTTACCATTCCCTTAAATCAAGGAATCTTCAAGATCTGACCTTAGTCCCCATTTCATCTCTTCTTACCATAAACACTTATGTCACTTTTATGTCCCATCTTGTTTTGTTTTTTAATCTTACCCTCTTCCAATGTATGTAATCAGATGCATAGGATCTAGACTATAATCTTCTGTGGAACATGTCAGGATAAGTATTTAATCATATGGTCTCTCCTGAGGCAAGTCACACAACTTTAATATTTTCTTTCTCTAGAGAACTTCTAAATTTACCTAACGTCTCTCCAGGGCTTTCAGATAGCTGTTTGCTAGACCTCTCCCCATGTCCCTGTCCCATAGATAAATCAAACTCAACATGACTAAAATGGACCTTAATCATTCCCACCAAAAGCAGACTTTTGTAATATCCCCTATTTTCACTTTTGTTCTCATCTCTTTCCTCAAGTCCAGTCCACATACAGTAGCCAGAGGGATCTTTTAAAATAAAATTCAGGCCGGGCGCGGTGGCTCACGCCTGTAATCCTAGCACTCTGGGAG
>VBSM01002608.1:315249-326649 GCA_008086735.1 Cheirogaleus medius
TGTGCCTGTAGTCCCAGCTACTCAGGAGGCTGAGGCAGGAAGATCACTTGAGCCTAGGAGTTCCAGGCTGTAGTGAGCTATGATCACACCATTGCACTCCAGCCTGGGTGACAGAGCAAGACTTCATCTCCAAAAGACAAGAAAAAGAAACCAGATCTATAATTTCCTAACTTAAAATCCACTATTGGCCGAGCGTGGTGGCTCACGCCTGTAATCCTAGCACTCTGGGAGGCCGAGGCGGGTGGATCGCTCAAGGTCAGGAGTTCGAGACCAGCCTGAGCAAGAGTGAGACCCCGTCTCTACTATAAATAGAAAGAAATTAATTGGCAAACTAAAAATATATAGAAAAAATGAGCCGGGCATGGTGGCGCATGCCTGTAGTCCCAGCTACTCGGGAGGCTGAGGCAGAAGGATTGCTTGAGCTCAGGAGTTGGAGGTTGCTGTGAGCTAGGCTGACGCCACAGCACTCTAGCCCAGGCAACAGAGTGAGACTCTGTCTCAAAAAAAAAAACAAAAAACAATAAAATCCACTATTACCTTCCATTTCTACTCAGAATAAAATCCAAACTCCTAATCAATGTTCTACAAAGATCACACATTTGAGGAGGTCCTACACACCTCTCCAAATGTCAATGTCATCTCTAACAAGGTTTCAAGACACTTTAGACACATGGCCTTTTTAATGTTCTTTAAACAAGCTCTTTCCCATCTCAGACTCTTTGTGCTGTTCTTTTGGCCTCGCTTGTCCTTTCCTTGGCTCTTCACAAGGCTGGTTCTTTGACATTAAGGTGTCAGTGCCAATGTCACTCTCCCAAAGGCCTAACTTGACCAACTAAGTTGCCTCCAAACATCTCTCAATCTTTTTATATCCCATTTCACCTTTTTTCTTCATAGAATCTAACATTATCAAAATCAATTGTTTATTTACTTGCTTTTTGTCTTCTCCCGCTAGGATATAAACTCAACCAAAGCAGGGACCTTATGTCTTATTCACAATTATATCTCCGGCATCTAAAACAGCATTGGGCAAGCAATAAGGGTGCAATAAATAGTCATTGACCAATATAAGAATAACTGAATTTTAAAATTCTTGCTCCTCTTGAATTTGCAATTTGAGTTAATGGCATCTTAGTGTTAGCCAATATTAGCAATATTTGACTTATCAGTTTGATTTCGTCCATAAACCTGTAACAAGTCCTTTTAATTTCTTAAGTCTCTCTCTTTAACCTGGCTCTCTTTTCCTTCTTTTCTATTTCAGGCCATCAACTCTCCCCTCAACTCCTGCAACTTTTGGGACCTTTTTCCAGTTTCTTCTCTCTCCAATCCATCCCTAGTATTGCTGTTATAGGTAACTTTCTACAAGCCAGATCATATCAAATGCTTTATATCACTTGTTTCCATACTTGTTAGATGGCAATACATTTATATTATAGCAATATGTATATCAGATTATGTTTACTTGGCATTTCAGGAAAAAAACCGGTGATGATACATAGTTGAAAGACATATGCTTTATTGAGCTATAATTTTTTAAACATTATTTAAATAATTAAGTATACAAAAGAAACAGTGTAATGTTTAAAGTTCCTGGCATATCACAGGAAACCATAAGCCGGCTCCAACCCACATTTTCAGCCTCATTGCTAATGTCTTATTCCGGTTTGTGTTCTCACCACCCAGCACATTATATGACTATGTTTAACCATCAAAAAGCCACAAGTCTGTTCTTGACATCAACGAGAACCTCATTTTTGAAAATGTGATAGTATCTAGGTACAGAAAACGTCTCATCAAAACAACCAAACGTATTACACTCACAGAGCAGTTCAGAGCTGAAAAGTGGTGGAAAGAAGGCCAATCAACGGCTCCGGGTTTTAACTGGCCAAAATGCTGCGTCTGTGCTTGCCCACGACTGCTTCTCCGGGGATGTTTCCTGAATTTGACAAATTACCAACAAGTGGTGTTTCTTGAGAAAAGAAAACAATCACAACCGCAGAGGAAAATGGTCACAGGAAGAGGGTTTTGGCCGACTCACCTGCCAAGGTAAAGTAGCAAGAGAACAAAGACACCACCAACTGTAACCACGAAGAGAAAGCAAAGGCGGCTCAGCGGCGATTCAAATTTCCCCCCCACCCTCTGGAAGCCACTTTACCTCTCCGGAACAAGGAAGACCGGAAGTCTCGCCCCTCCGCTCCCGGGGCCACGCCCCACTGCGCTCCCTGCGAAGGGCGGGACAGGAAGCGGAGGGGAGGGGAGGGTAGGCGGTGTGGTTCCCAGTTGGGAATCAGGTCTGCCGCTCTTTGGTCTTTATTTCCGGTATCTCACGGAAGTACGACCTGATTGTATGATAATAAAGGCTGGTGAGGGTCTACCTCGTGAATGGTACAGCCAAGAACTAACCACAGGGTGGATTTTAGTGGAGTGATAATTACTTAAAAGATCTAAAAAACAATTATACCTCCATAAAATTGTTTAAAAACTTGGCCAAAGATGGACACCTCTTTTTTTCCTAATTTGGTATCAGAAACTAGGTTTCTAACTCTATATCTGCACTATTTTTTTCTAAAATGGCAAGTAAACATGTCTGCTATATTTATTGCCACTAAACACGCATTTATGGAGAGTAGAGTCTGTGCTAGGCGTGGTGGGGATAAAGCAGGGAAGGAGGCACAGTTCCTTAGGGGTGATGATGGGGGATAAAGATTAAAAGACTAAATAAGCATTTGATCACAGTTGTGGTAAGTGTTCCCAAGATAAAATACAGAGGTTTCTGAGAGCATATACAGGCATACCTCATTTTATTGTGCTTTGCATAATTGCACTTTGCAGAGACTGTGTTTACTACAAATGAAGGTTTGTAGCAACCTGGTTTGGAGCAAGTCTATCGCAGTGCCATTTTTCCAATAGCATGTGCTCGCTTCATGTCTCTGTGTTATACTTTGGTAATTCTCACAATGCTTTAAACTTTTTCATTATTATTATATCTGTTGTGGTGATCTGTGATAAGTGATCTTTGATGTTACTATTGTAATTGTTTTGGGACACCACAAACCACACTTATATAACAGGGTGAACTGAATCAATAAACATCGTGTGTGTCTGCTCCACTGACTGGCATTTCCCATCTTCTCCCCTCTTTTAGGACTTCCCTATTCCCTGAGACCCAACAATATTCAAATTAGGCCAATCAACTTTACACTGGCCTTTAAGTGTTCAATTGAAAGGGAGAGTCACATGTCTCTCACTTTAAATCAAAAGCTAGAAATGAGTAATCCTATGGAGGAAGGCATGTTGAAATAGACTGAAATTGAGGTCTCTTGTGCCAAACAGCTAAGATGTGAATGCAAAGTAAAAGTCCTTGAAGGAAATTAAAAGTGCTACTCCAGTGAACACATGCATAATAAGAAAGCAAAACAGTCTTACTGCTGAACTGGAGAAAAGTTTGGATAGAAGATCAAACCAGCCACAACATTCCCTTAGGTCAAAACCTAATCCAGAGCAAGGCCCTAACTCTCTTCAATTCTATGAAAGCTGAGAGAAGTGAGGAAGCTGCAGAAGAAAAGTTGGAAGCTAGCAGAGGTTGGTTCTTGAGGTTTAAGGAAAGAAGCCATCCCCAGAACACAAAAGTGCATGGTGAAGCAGTAAGTGCTGATGGTGAAGCTGTAGCAAGTTATCCAGAAGATCTAGCTAAGATCACTGATGAAGGTGGCTACGCTAAACAGATTTTAACCATAGATGAAACAGCCTTCCATGGAAAGATGCATCTAGAACTTTCATAACTAAAAATGAGAAGTGAATGCCTAGCTTCAAAACTTCAAAGGACAAGCTGACTCTCTTGTTAGGGGCTAATGTAGCTGGTACTTTAAGTTGAAGCCAATGCTCATTTACTATTTTGAAAATCCTAGGGCCCTTAAAAATTATGCTAAATTAACTCTGCCTGTGCTCTAGAAATGGCCAAATGTCAGAAAAGTCTGAATGATAGCACATCTGTTTATGGCATGGTTTACTCAAAATTTTAAGCCCACTGTTGAGACCTGCTCAGAAAAAGATTCCATTTAAAATATTACTGCTCATTGACAATGTACCTGGACACCTGAGAGCTTTGATGGAGATGTACAGGAAATGAATGTTGTTTTCATGCCTCCTAACACAACAGCCATTCTGCAGTGTACAGGTCAGGGAATAATTTTGACTTTTAAGTCTTAGAATTTAAGAAATACACTTTGTAAGGTTATAGCTGCTATAGATAGTGATTCCTGTGATACATCTTAGAAAAGTAAATTGAAAACCTTCTGGAAAAGATTCACCATTCTGGATGCCAGTAAGAACATCTATGATTCATGGGAGGAGGTCAAAATATCAACATTAACAGGAGTTTGGAAGAAGTTGACTCTAACCTCCATGGATGACTTGAAGGGGCTCAAGTCTTCAGTGGAGGAAGTAGCTACAAATATGGTGGAATCAGCAAGAGAACTAGAATTAGAAGTGGAGCCTAAAGAGGTGCCTGAATTGCTGCAATCTCATGATAAAATGTGAATGGATGAGGATTTGCTTCTTAAGTTTGGGCAATGAAAGTGTTTTCTTGAGATGGAATCTACTCCTAGTGAAAATGCTGTAAACATTGTTGAAATGACAACAGAGATTTAGCATATTACATAAATTTCATTGATAAAGTAGCAGCAGGGTTTAAGAGGATGGACTCCAATTTTGGAAGAAGTTCCACTGTGGGTGAAATGCTATCAAACAGCATCAGATGGTACCAAGAAATCTCTTGTGAAACGAAGAGTCAATTGATGTGGAAGACTTGTCTTATTTTAAGAAATTGCCACAGTCACCCCAACCTTCAGTAACCAGCACCCTGATCAGTCAGCACAATCAACAAGGCAAATCCCTTCATCAGTAAAAAGATTGACTCGCGAAATCTCAGATGATCTTTAGCTTTTGTGTTTTTTTAGCAATAAAGCATTTTTAACTTAACGTCTGTACTTAATTTTTTAAGGCATAATGCTATTGCACACTTAATAGACTACAGTATAGTATAAACATAATTTTTACATGCATTGGGAAACCAAAAAATTCCCAGCTCACTTTGTGATATTTGCTTATTGTGGTTACCTGGAACCAAACCCACTATATCTCCGAGGTATGTCTGCAGTAAGCAGATTTAATCTAGGCTGAGGCAATATTTCCACTGAAATCTGAAGTTTAAGTATGTGTTAGCTAAGTAAAGTAAGGGGAATATTTTAAGCAGAGTAAGGTCCCTGTGTTGAGGCCCTGAGGCCCAAGGGAAAGATATTTTTCCTTGAAAGGGCTAAAAGAAAGCGAGTGTAGTTTAAGAATGATTAGAGGGGAGAGAGAAGCCTTAAGAGGAAAGAAGCCTGCAGTGGGGCTATAGAGGTAGGCAGGGACCTGATCATCATGCATTTATGGACTTTATCTTTTTTTTTTTTTTTTTTTTGAGACAGAGTCTCACTCTGTTGCCCGGGCTAGAGTGAGTGCCGTGGCGTCAGCATAGCTCACAGCAACCTTAAACTCCTGGGCTCAAGCAATCCTTCTGCCTCAGCCTCCTGAGTAGCTGGGACTACAGGCATGCGCCACCATGCCCGGCTAATTTTTTCTATATATTTTTAGTTGGCCAATTAATTTCTTTCTATTTTTAGTAGAGACAGGGTCTCGCTCTTGATCAGACTGGTTTTGAACTCCTGACCTTGAGCAACCCGCCCGCCTCAGCCTCCCAGAGTGCTAGGATTACAGGTGTGAGCCACTGTGCCCGGCCTTATGGACTTTAAGAATTATATTTTCTGATACCAAATTAGGAAAAGGTTCCTATCTTTGACTAAGTTGTTTTTTAAACAGCTTTATTGGGGTATAATTGTTTACTACAAGGTCTTTAAGCAAAGAAAACAGCACCAGTGGATGGAAAGAAATCTAACTCCCTAAATTTAGCTCTATTTAAGAAAAGGCTTAATCCCAGCACATTAGGAGGCAGAGGTGGGAGGATCGCTTCAGGCCAGGAGCTCAAGACCAGCCTGGGCAATAGGAGATGCTGGTCTCTACAGAAACTTTTTAAAAAAATTAACCAGGCATGCCACACACCTGTAGTCCCAGCCACTTGGGAAGGTGAGGCAGGATTGCTTGAGCCAGGAGTTGGAGGCTGCAGTGAGCTACGATGATGCCACTGCACTCTAGCCCTGGCAATAGAGTGAGACCCTGTCTCCCAAAAAATAAATAAATAAATAAATAAATAAATAAATAAAATGGCTGATGTGCAAATTGATCAATATTACATGAAGTGTAAGTAAAAGCAACCTTAGATGACTATGTTTTCATTGACCTGTGACATCATTTTGTATTACACAGTGCTAACTTAGGTACCTATCTTTTCCCCTCCAATCTTTGAGAAACTCCTATATACAAATTCTGTCTACTGCAGAGGGGTTTCATGATACTATCTGTACTTTAGAAAGATTCCTGGAACTGCTGAGTGGAGAATGGATTGTAGGATGTAAGAGCTCATGTGGAGAGCTCAGTAGAAGGCTTTTGAAAATGCAACAGGAGAGATAATGGCAGCTTAGGACTTAGGACCTGGCCGGTAAAGATGGAGAACACATCTCCAAGAAATATCCAGGAGATTGACTCTATTCTTGGTGATGGTTGAACCTGGGTGTTGAGGGAAAGATGCAAGTCAAAAACAGTGCTAGGGGTTCTGGTTGGGGCAAGAGGATGGGTGGCAGCATTATCGATGAGAAGAGGATGTACAAGGAAGAGCAAACTTACACATGACATGGTTTAAATTTTGTTAAGTCCACCTGGTGGAAATGGCAAGTTAGTAAAAAGATCTGAAACTAGGAGATAGAAACAAATATAGAGGTCACTGACTGATAGCTGCTAACTGAAGCTACAGAAGATGAAATAGTACAAGAATATTGTGACATAAGAATGCCTAGGGTTGAATGTGGAAGCACATCAGTTTGTACAGACTACATATTGGTAGAGAAGCCCACAACAGCATTGAGGAGGAACGGCATAAAGAAATAAAGCAAGTTATTGTGTCTTAGATGCCTAGAGGTTTTCAATTTTGGTGTCACTGATAATGTCACATATTGCCAGAGGACAAACTAAAAAAAGTATTTACTGGATTTAGTGACATAGAGGTCACTGGTGTCTCTAGTGAAGGCCATAGTGAGGGCAAGAAGTCTTAGTAGGTTTGAAGAGCAAATAGGAGATAAGGAAATGGAAAAAATGAGACAACACCTGAGAAGTCTGACTATGAAGCAGACATAGGACTGTAGTTGGAGAGAAATGAGGGCCATATATATGTATTTTTTTTTCTTTTGAGACAGAGTCTCACTCTGTTGCCCAGGCTAGAGTGCTGTGACATCATATCAGCCTAGCTCTCAGCAACCTCAAACACCTGGGCTCAAGCAATTCTTCTGCCTCAGCCTCCAGAGTAGCTGGGACTATAGGTATGCGCCACCAAGCCTGGCTAATTTTTCTATATATATATATATATATTTTTTTTTTTTAGTTGGTCAATTAATTTCTATTTTTTTTAGTAGAGACGGGGTCTCGCTCTTGCTAAGGCTGGTTTTGAACTCCTGACCTTGAGCAATCCTCCCACCTCGGCTTCCCAGAGAGCTAGGATTATAGGCGTGAGCCACCGCACCCAGCCTTATATGTATTTTTTTGACACAAGGTCTCTGTCACCCAAGTTGGAGTGCAGTGGTGTGATCGTAGCTCACCTGCTGCCTCAAATCCTGGGCTCAAGCAACCCTCCTGCCTCAGCCTTCCAAGCAGCTAGGACTACAGGTACATGCCACTGCACCTGGCTGATTTTTTAAAAAAAATTTTGTAAAGACAAAGGGTTTTGCTATTTTGCCCAGGCTGGTCTCAAACGCCTCTGGCCTCAAGTGATTCTCCCACCTCGGCCTCCCAAAGTGCTGGGATTACAGTTGTGAGCCACCATGCCCAGCCACCAGATTTCTTTTGATGAGAGGAATGGCATGTTCAACAGCTCATGCAAAGAGCCAATGGAGAAAAATAAAAAATGCAGACCAAGTAACAACAGAGTTCATGAGAGAGACAGGATTCCAGCCCATGTTGAATAACTGGCCTCTAATAGGAGGGATTCTTAGTGTACAGGAAGAAGAGGGATGAAGTGAACACAGATGCATTTGTGCACATTTGTCTCCTGGTCCCCCCACCTCCCATGAAGCAATCAGGGGATAAAGGACTGTTGGGGTGGAGAGGGTTTAGAAACAGATAAAAGATAAAAAGAGAAACACAGTAAGATTGTTGGCAGTATGGACAGCCTAAATGAAAGTTGTGACCATGAATTTATAGTGGTACAAACAGCAGAAACATGACCTCCAGCTGCAAGGATGCAGAGGCAGTGTTGGGTTCATTCAGGTTTGGTGTCTTGTCAGGCTGACACAATAGGGCAGCAGCATAGATGAGCTTATTTATGCCTGCTAACATCTAGTCAACCAAAGACCACCAGCCTCAAGCCTGTCTTCTGACAAAATTATTTATTAACTTGCAAACAAGGGAACCAGAAGAACTGAAGATGGTACATTCCACAAGGGGGCGAAGGGCGCCATCTTTGGTAAGGTTTGGGTTCCTGCTGGATTCTGAGCAAACTCTAAGGGGGAGGAAGACCCGTTTCTGGGTTGGATGCTGTTTCTGCAGCCAGATTAGAAGTGGGAATTAACTAGGATTCGGTGCTGTCATGAGATGAGGGTGGTTTAGCAACTGGATTTCCCCCCTTGTACCTTGGAAGAAACGTTTCCTGTTAACTTTGCAGCTGGCTTCACCTAATTGTAGAGCTGCCTTATTTTCAGTTTGAGCTGACTTTCAGCACTGCAGTTTTTTACTTTCATACCAAACATCCTCTTCTCAATAAATGTGACTGATCTTTTTTTCTAAACACGTACAACTTAATCCATATTCATGTTTTCCCTAAAGATTTAATGAAATACCTAATCGTAGAATTACCTGTGCTGACAATGCTGTCTAGAGTTTACCTCCAGTGTCTTAGATTGTCCCCCAAATTATCCAACCAAAACCCAAATCTAACACCGTCTTACTGATACACCTCACAGTTCCAAGGTGTATGTCCTCTCTCACTGCAACAATAAACCCAATATGTTCAGGTATATGTATGTTTCTGGTGCCTTTGGCTGGAGGGCACTAATAACGTAACAGAGTCTGAATTGATGACATGACTGCCAGGTTATGACCCATATTTATGTTTTGTTGCCAGAGCACAAGACTATGACATTTACTGTGTCCTTGCTCATTCAAGATCTGTACTAATAATCTGTATTACAGACTTATTGACACACTCCTGTTGAAGACGTGGCAATCCTAAAGGCCAATGGATTGTGGCACAGGGCCAACTCTTCCTTTCATTATGTACCAGTGCAGTCTTAAAATATGTCCGCATACTCCTTGAAGGCCTTCTATCTCATATGGCTTTAGTAACTTGCTTAGTACCAAGAGAATGTAGTGGAGTAATGCTGCATAACTTCATAAGCAGCTTCATTCTGGGTCTCTTTGAACTCCCCTCCTAAGAATCCAATGGACAGGCTGTGAGACGTCCCAGCCCATGCCATGAGAAGAGAAGTATAGATGGTCTGGTCAACAATTCAGACCTAGTCTTGGCTTCAAGTCACCTCAGTCTAGTCACCAGTCATTTGAGAGGACAACTCCAGATGATTACAGCCCCCTGCTGTTCAAACCACAGCCCCCAAGTCCTTAGTTTTCCTAGCCTAGGCCTCAGAAGTTATGGAATAGAGAAAAGCCATCCCCATTGTGCCCTGAACCACAGAACCCATGAGCATAATAAAATAGTTATTTTAAAACCATTCTGCATGGGTGGTTTAAGAAGCAGTAATAACTGGAATATCAATCCTGTTGATAGCCACTGAGCAACAGTTGGTGACAATGAGCTAATGGACAAATGGTTGGTTATTCACAGAGCAACTGTTAGAAGTTTGAAGTATATGTAGTTAGTATTACTTGGTCCTTGGTCTACTGTACTGCCCCCTTTCCTACACTTCCTCCCACTCCAACATTTATAGTAAGCTCTATCTTTAGAGAACTGCAGGTTATGATAATAGCCACCAGGTTACAGGAGACATTTTGTAAAAGAGAATTCTGACTATTATAACTTGAAAAACCCCAATTACATATATACACTCCCCTTTATAATATGAAATCTTTTTTTTTCATTTTTTTTGAACTAGAATATGAAATCTTAGAGTTTTAATGTTTTATATTTGCTAGTTTTTCCTAGGTAGATTTGTTATTGAATTCTTATTCAGACATTGAATAGAATATCTTCTATCTTAATATGGTTTCTCTGATGTCAAACCTTTAATTTATGTCTTATAAACAAGTTCAATAGTGAATTCTTTAAAATACCAGAATGCCACTTCAAACTTAGAGGAAACAGAACTATTTAAGTTGTATTTTCAAAGTCTAACTTTAATTCAGACTGAACAAACAAGCTGAAAAGTGAGAAATCTAACTGTATTAGCAGACACAGATGTACCAAATGTAAAACAATGGGTTATTAACAGACTATTTACATGCATATTTACAAGCAATACTTTTGTACATAAGTTTTATTTTTTAGTTAGCTGGAAAAAGATTTGACATTAGGTAAAAATATTAAATAGGGCTGAGGTGGTACCACATAATAAAAGTATTAGAAAAGTGATCTTCAAGGTGTATCAATTATAAAGCAGATGAAAACTTGAATGACAAATATCTAGTAAAATTTTCTAGTAAAAAAGTCAATGCAACCCATGCTACAAAATAAAAATGAGAAAGCCATATAAATAAAGCAGATAATGTTCTACACCTTAGGGTAATGAAATTAGTTAGGTAAAAAAAAGCAATTCTAGAATTGGAATAAATTCTCAGTGCAGAGACTTGGTTGTTTAGCTGGGAGTTCTCTAAGTCTTTCTTTAAATGACATTTTAAAAGCCCTTGGTATCAAATAGCATCTGCATATGTAAATCAGTTGTTAATGATATATTCCAAGACTTTAGTGCTAGACTTTCATGATTCTGATTCATATTTGAAATTTAACTTATTGAGACATTACATGTCAAACTAAAATGAAAGCTATAATACTCTTACCGTAAAGAGATGCTACATTTTTGCAATAATGTTTTTCCAGACTAAGACTTTTCCCCTTCAAAAGTAGAATTTAAAGGATAAGCATCTAACCAGCTAGCAAAATTCAACATTTCATTTATTTCAAAATCAATTTTATTGCAGCCAAAACAGTGGAATTAACTGTACATAATAAACTATTATATATATATACACATTAAGTTATAGGGAATAAAGTTTATTTTGGCAGATAGTGTTAAAACAAAATTAAAGTTG